>BOPP01000008.1:17171147-17190142 GCA_017312745.1 Gryllus bimaculatus
GTTTGTGTCAACTTCAAACAAAATTATTTTGTTATTCCTTAAAGCCAAAGGCATGTCATTTATGGATATAAGGAATAGTATTGGCCCAATATTATTTTTATACACAATCCATGAACTTTATCAAATGTTCAGTTTACTGTAGTTTTTATCAATAAGAAAAACTATCATAATTGCATATTTACAATTGTATTTCCTCTTTCTCCGCGTGTTCAATCTGCGTACCTTTGGCAGAATAATTTTCTTAGAAGAGTTACAAACGGAAACGGTCCAGCTGCTCACAAATAGATATGTCCTAGAGCAGTATTCAAACAATTGTTTTCTAATGTTGAAGAATTCGCAATGTCAAAATAAAAGTTTCTACATAATTCTATTCACAGAAAATTTTCATTACAATTATTTCCATTTTTATTTAATAAGAATTTTGAATAACAGTATGTTTTTTAAATAAAAAACCTTATATAATCATTCTCTTTGGTCGTTCTGTTATCGGTCTCCCAGCGATGTTTCCACGATGATTATAATGCAAACACAGCCGAAGACAAAACAATGAATTAACACTAATAGTGCTACAGCACGTTCTTCCTCGCACTATTGATAATGGCAATATTTTCATACCACACGAAGCCTGCAGAAGTATTTTCAATTTATAAAAGTTGTGTCAACGCTGGGATACGAACTCACGTACTTGGCAAGAAATTACTATGCGAATATCATCCCAGGAATCTCTGCCTCTCCGAAACGTAGAAATTTGAACAGGTCAATTCATTTTTTAACGTGCAGACACACAATCCACCGTGAAGGGCGCGATTACTGCAAGTCTGAGATGTCCTTATTTGGAATTTACTTGTTTCGAGGACTTTAAGAACTCAAGTTTTCAAGAGCAAGCGATAGTGAGCCAGCTCAACTAAGCGACCACACTGAGGGTCATTTCCAAACATTGACGTCTGAGGGACGAATGAATGCAAGAAAGTATATGGATTTGGAATAAATGCATTAAAAATATTTTTCCACAGAAAATTAACTGAACTCGTACTTAATTTTCCATAGCACCCATAAGAAATGTCTGTAATTACACACATGTCAATTATGTATTATATCTATTATCGCCGGATCATATTATCAAATTAATGGTGTAATTCACAAAACACTGTGTATGGAAAGTAGAAAAATGATTTGTAATTTGACAATTTTCGCCTTTCTAAAACGTGTGAATACTGGGGAGATGCATGTCTTATTTCTCTTTTTAAATGCGTGTAGCATTATAATTTATAGTAAAAAAACCTTGTTTGCTTATGTGTTGAATTTAAATTGTCACAATTTATGGCACGATTTGGATACTTAAAGAACCTGTCCCCTCAAGAGGTAGCGAAGCATTGAAAAAAACAAATTTTTACAGAAGTGCACATAGCACTGCACTTCCTAATTTCATTTCTTTCTCGTGGCGCACTATATTTTCGTCGGACGAGGACAACACAAAAGGAAGCGTCGAAACCATTTACAAGTTCAACAGCAAACGGACGAATGGAGGAAGCAGAGTCTAACAGGCTCAAGGACACAATGAACGCAGAATATTCAGTTGTTGCCAGCACTAGCTGTCAAAACGGTCAATTCATATAAATATCCCTCTACATTCAGTTACAGTTCCGTGATTCTAATAATTTGTATACGAGTACTGTGATACTCCTAATCTGTGGATTCAATTTCATTGTAATAGTATGTTTTCTTGGTGTTACAATTTTCACAATCACCAGTGTATATCGGAACTCTGGTTGGGAGAAAGTGAGATCTCGTTAGGGCAGGATATTGTCAGATTTAATTTTGCCGGGCGTCTGCCACGGTTCTTTTACATACCACAAGCGACGTGGCTACTGTGGATTTTTCGCCCTTCGAAACATCCGCGCACCTCGGCCGGGATCGAACTTGTGGACTGGGGTTTTAGAGGACAGTAAGCAAACACCTCACCCACTGAGGCGGCGCAAGAAAACAGTATGAAAGAGAGTAATCCCAAAATTAAGGTCCCTACAGTGCTGAGTTCGCCAGGAAACTATTCAGGCAGCTGTTTACAATGTTTTTATAACCGTGTTTGTGTTCCAGCTTAACCTTCGAGGCGGGTACACTGCCATTTAAACAAAACTTGATATATATTATTACTCGTGAATTACAATGTGGAAAATACTGTGAGACTAAGACACTCCGCGTGGGTGAGACATTAAAAAAAATATCTTGCTACCCAGAATTCCCATATCCCGTGTAATACTCGCAGATCAGGCACAGTGAGCGAGACAAGGGAGGTTGTTTAATAGACGATTGTGATCATTGTTGAAGGTATTCGTCTGTAATTGTTTTTCAACGAGAATCACTATCACACTGCTACACATCTCCTCGTCACCACACCACGGTCTTTACGTCTCCACGGTCTCTCATGATCTGCACCGCGCGGGCACACACAGGCAGTCCAATAAGATTGGCCGCTAGAGCGCGCTCATAAAATTGAATCTCTTTCACCCATAATATTCACAATCTAGTTGCACATACTCGTTGTTGCAAGCTTCCCCGTAAGATATTCGCTTTACATGACAATCATTTCACTAAACATTACATATTTGTACATAAACGTCACATCCTGGAAGTCTAATCTATCCACCAATCCTATCATGCTGTTCATCTTCAAAATTTTAGTAGCTAGTAAACCCTTCGTGAAAATGTCAGTTTGTTTGCCTGCTGGAAATTACTCGATGCCCAGTTTCCCTTCATTAACTAGATGCCTTGTGTACTGATAGCGAATTTCAGTGTTTCGACCTCTCATCAAACCGGTGTCCTAGATATACTTTATCGCACTTTGGTTGTTCATGTAAAGTTTGGGGATTGATTTCTCTGACTACCCCAATTTCCCTCAGCATACTGTCAAGGCACACCAGTCAATTGCAGGAACAAATTTAGCTTCTATTGACAGCGAGAAATATCTAAGTGTGTTGTTCGTCCATATCATTGCTCCCCCACAACTATGTGGATTCCACTTGTGGAATGCCTCGTCTCCTTATCCCCCATATGGTCATGCAGCATCGCCAGGCTTCTATACCTACATTTGTGGTTGCACAAAATCTAAATCACACTTCATCGTTCTTTTGTGGTATTTCAGAATTATCTCGGACAGTTTTAAATGAGTCTCAGTTGAAGTCTTGAAGCAATATTCACCGCAAATGTTATATCTGGCCTCGTACCAACTGCGAGATACACATAGTCGCTGTGTATGCCCCTCCTCTACTCACTGGTTCCAACGCATCACTGTCGTAGCAGCGCGCCCCGACCGAGCCGCAGTGTCGTAGTATAAACCCGCTTCCCGGGGACAGATCATTCTGCGTTGGAACTGAGAGGCTGATTTGCGCTCTTTGGCGTCGACGAGGAATGCCGGCACTTGCTTCCACGTTCCCCCGTCGTTTTACAGCTCTACACCGTGGCTTAACACTGACCTATCACGTCAAGGAGGGCGCTGCTAGGCTGTGCATGCCATCTCTATGTAAATTTAAACACTTATGAACATACTGTTCTATACATCTGCCTATTTTTAAGTGATCTCGACCATTGCTGCATAGGTGTTGCCACTATCACAAACAGCAGTAGTTATTAGACCGACATATACCGAAGAAAGTGAGTAATATCCCATGCGCATTTCACGAGACCGACCGCGAGGTACGCCTCCGCGAGGTCGCTCGATAGAAGCCCCCAAATCCGCGTCGGAGGTAGTTTTCACGTTTCAGCTTACAATAATCGCACCTCAGATAAACTTCAATGGTTACGATATTGCCACTACGCAAAGCTAGGCTTTGTAACAAAGATATGCTTGCAAGGAAGCCTGGGTCGAAAACTCGAGTGCGGACACTGTCCAAGTGCAGTCTCCCCGCTAGTAATCCCGTACGCTAAATAAAATAAATATTTTCCCTTCCGCCAAGATTCAGCCGCGCGTCCAATTCAGGTTTTTTAACGAGAGCTGCAGATTCCCTATATACAATGATAAAAAGTCATCATGCTACATTTATGTCAATTTCTCTGTATTTTTTGTTTTGTTTTTTCGCAAATCGGGCACTCTGGTATATCAGAAGGGGTACTTTATTAAAACAATACTTCATATTACAAAAACATTAATTTTATTTTTCTTCCAAACACTATAACAATTAACTCATCTCTGTGCAATGCATTTCATAAATTATTTTGTATTAACTCGATTATTAAAATTATTGTAAAATATAACTGTTTGAGACGTAAATGAAGAGTAAAGAATGAAGCAATTTACACTGAAAGTTTAATTCGTTCTTGATCTTTATCCGAAACGACAAGTCTACTTGACAATAAAAACTGAACCACATCTCTTCTGAAATTCCGAACCTCCACGTAGTTTCCTTCACCTGCAGGACCGGTTTCTTCCAGGTGAGCTTGAGTCAATGCTGCAAAAATGTCTGAAATCTCAGAGCTATAATCTCCACCCCATTCCTCAATGAGATCTGACAACTTTTGTCTTAAGAAAATAAACTTTTGATGAACTTTTTTCTGAATGCTCCGCAGATCATCTTCTGGGTTTTCTATTTTGAAATTCTCTATGTTCTGTACAATATTACTCAGCGTTTTTCTTCTTTGATCCACTTGTTTTTTGTATTCCCTTTGCTTTTTAATATGTACGGACAACCAATCAACCAATAATGCACAATTCTCCAAGTCTTCAGTTAATGCTTTTTCTACCTTTTCATCTATGTTTTTTGGTGGCAATTCCAGATAAAGTGGCTGCTCCTCCAGACTAAGTTTTGCGAGTACACGAGCCATCACTCCGGTAAACACCTCTTCGTCATCCTCCAGATCCGGAATCTCTCTCTCTGCCTCCAATAAAATTTCTTCTTGTAACGCTTGGAAGTTGTTTAGCCCATCTTCAGATTCTTGTAATAACACACTCTCCTCTGAAATACTCTCAACAGGAATTTCTTGGTGGCGTCTTTTCTTGTTCTCTTCTTTCTCATGCCATTTATCCATTTTCTAAAAATTAGAAAAAATCAACAACAAACTTTCCATAGTACAGCAATACTCAAGTTTGAGCCATAAGACAAATACAACCAGTTGGTAAGAAAGGTACTGTTTCTCCTGGCACTACAAGTTTACCAGGAATACATTTATTCAGATCATGACACAAAGACATGAGAGAGCTGCTCCGGCACACCGGTTTTTTGCTTGTTCTGCACAAAACCAGATACGTCACGAACCACGTGGCCAACACACAGGCACTTCTATTGAAAAGCCAGACGCTGGTCGCTTTGCTACATGGCAAACGAGAAATGTTGGGAAACACGTAAGTGGCATAAAGTAACAATTTTCAATGGTGACCAACAGAAAAAAAAAATGTTGTGGTCGAAATAAAAGATGCAATATTTTAAAAAGGTTCATATATTTGTTTCAGAGTTAAAACTAATGGCTAACTATAAGTTAATGGTTATTTGGTACCTGGTTGTGTTTAGAATTTCCGCTAACGTGACGCAAACTGGTGCATACTGTGCATGGTGCTAGTGTTATCTGTAGCCGATAGGCTGCGCAGCAGCACACCCATGCTTTTGCATTACGATTCAGAAACACGGAAAATAACAATACATTAAAAATTGAGGCGGCAAAACAGAAACAACTTACACAGCATTCATTCAATTTTTATTTTATTATATATGTATACACATACAGTAATATAAGTGGCAAAGAGAAAGCTGCGGAAAATCGATTACGAGATTTCATGGGAAATACATGTTTTTAGAAACCAAATGTCAAGTGTTGTTTTGCTTTTGTAAAAACGTCCGTCCGTCTGTGAACACTAAAGCTTTATTTATTCACATCCAAAACTGTGTGTAACGTGCTATGGGGAGAAGTTAAATTGAAGTTACATTTATTCCCAAAAGCAAAACAAGGGGCCAACTCTGCATTTGCTCAAAGATCAGGGAAACGATGAAAACCTGATCGAGATGGGGGTCATTGACGCAGAAGCTGAAATACAATACTTGTTACATGTTCTTTAGAATTATACGAACCAAATGGTAAATAATGCACTAAATGCCGTTGTTAAAATTAATATTACTTTCCTTTCAGATGCTCGGTAATCTCTCTAATTATATAAAAACAGTAGTGCAGCAGAAAAGATTTTACTTGGGACTTAAACTTCTGTATCGAATTTAATCGTTTAATGTCATCTGGCAAGGTGTTGTAAAGTAATGTAATGTATTACATGCCAATGCTTGTAGTGAGCTGTTGATACTGTCACCTGATGAATATGATTACTACGTCCAGTGTTGTGGTTATAGACATTGGCGTTTGCTGAAAAATATCCCCGCCCTTAAATAAGTAGTTTTTGAGAAAAACCACTGCATATATCAAGAGACAAGGTAATGGTAAGATACCTAGATTAATAAAGAGACTTACGAGAATCACGTGGGTGGGTATGTTTATTATTCTTACAATTCGTTTATTATCTAAAAGCATGGAAGTTATAAGATGTATTTCCCCAGAATATTATGCCGTATCTCGGGTGAGAATGAACGTTCGCGAAATATACCAAACGAGCAGTATGGAGGCTGAGTAGATTTGAAAGAATTCTGAAAGCTTAGCATAAAGAACTTAATTAAGTGTTCAATTCATTTAAATGGACATTCCATTTAAGGTTCCACTGAATTGAAAGACAATTTTTTTCCCCATAACATCAGTCAATAGCACACCGTTCATTTTCAATGGAGTACAGAGCTGTTTACTTGAAATGGAAAACTCCATTGAAACCATTTTCTTTTCATTTACTATTCATTTTTGTTATTACGGAACCAATTTGAAATATCTAATATTGTACTATTTACAGTTCCTTTCTTGCAAAGAATATTCGTATCATCCGCAGAGAACTGTTCCGTTTCTAATCATCGAGGGCATATCGGTTACGAATAGTAGGAAGAGAATAGGGCCTAAAATAGATCCCTGCGGGACTCCATATGCAATTGACACAGAACAGGTGTGTACATTGTTACATCCCAGTAAGGTATTTCTACTCTCTGACATAGTTGTTTAAGGTACGAACCTAACCAATGAAGAGCAATACCACGAATTCCATACGAAGGTAATTTTGAAAGTAAAATGTTATGATCAATGACGTCAAACAGCTATTGAAAGAATCCTACAAATATTGCAATAGGGTGGCCTAGTTTTGATGATGGATGTAGGGGAAATCTGTTAAGAAAGGAAATAATGGCTGTTTTCCGTACGCTTTATCATCCAATGGCACGTGGCCATGTCACCTAATGCCTACCGTAGGGCACGCCTGCTCCTGGAAGGCAGTCTTAACATTTACGTCTTTCGCAGTAGGGGTTGTTCTCAACGATCATTTTGGCGATGTTTTAAGGCGATCTAAAGTTGGGCCTTTAGTTTCTCATTTCCTCCATCCTAGGGATACTATATAAATGCCCGACTGTGAGTCGAGTGTGATCGGTAAACTAAGATAGTTTTTTTCTCAAAATTTTTGATCGAATGTGTCATATAACAATTATGTAGAATAACGCAGGCTAAACTCAGCTCATGCTGGGATGTTTTTATTAGTTTTTTATATGATTATCCGACAATATTTTTACGGATTAGAGACAATTATGTAATGCTACGCGAAAAAAACAGCCTTTTTAGGCGGAAAACCTCTTATTACATGTTGGCACATAGACCGCCAAACTGATTCAAATTTGTCGCCACGTTTCTAACAGCGCAGTTTCGCTGATCTTTGAAGACATTTAAGAACAAAGATCATACATTTCAAACTTCACGCCGTCAAGATTCCGTGCGAATTCCTTCCCAGTTGACCAAATACTAATTTCTTTCGTACGAAGTTCTTTGACGTCGATTATCAACTGCTTCCTGTTAGTTCGGAGCAAAACCCCACCAAAAATCGCAGCAGCTTCTGGGTGGCCGCGAATAATTATGTGCCATTGTCAGAATTCTCAGAATCCAGCTCTTTTTATTGTAGACGCAGCGAACTCGCAATGTCAACCGAGGTCCCGCGAGCAGTTTGCCGTGCACACAGGCTACGTAAATTGTAGCACATTCAAAGTTCGATTCGAGGCACATTCAATTCATAAAATTGGGCACATTCAAAGTTCGATTCGAGGCGCTGTCAGGCAATTCCCAGCACCATTTCTGCATTCTAACGTGCAGTAAAAACGACGAAATTCGTAACAAAAGGTTTAATTTCGTCTGGACAGAGGTAACCCTGACAATCTCTTCAATACTCATTGATTCTTTCTGCAAAGTAACAATCTTTGTCAATTATGTATCGTTCCTTCTCCAGAACACACTCGTCTGATGAAAATTTTCGATAGAAAAGGCGATATTCGAAGCAGTTTCTGCTAATGCCGTCCCAACGTATCTAACAAATATTTCGCAGCCTCAACATTAGAGGACCCTGGTAACGAAAAAGTGAATAAATCCAGCCGCTAAATTTAGGGCGGAAAATCCTCTAACATGTGGTGCAGCCAAAATCTATATTTCGTGGGTCCTTGAAACCGAAAAATCGAATGACAGCAAAACGCTAAACCGTTCTGCCGATTTTCTCCAAAATTGATATTTTCCGGTTGATCTGCTGATGTCACGGCCCCTGGCATTTGAAACCGATATTTTAATATTGGGGGAGGGGCGTACTTTACATGAATCCCCTGAGACATTTTATTTTTTTTTAAATACTCCGTTTTCGATTTTTTTTGTTAGTGTGAAGGATGTTTAAGAGATCGATGCAGGTCTCACGTTCGTTAGAACCTTGAATTTTCGATAAGTTACAAAATTGAGTCTCTGCAAAAGTTCAATTTATTTTCAGAACTAAAATATTAAAGAAGAATATTTGTTTCATAATTAAATCTGTTCCTTAAAGATAGTTTTTGAAATAAGGTCACCTACAATTTTTCGAAAAATTGAGTACTTTTCACGTAATTTTGCAAGAAAATACACACGAAAACATACGTACTGTTTTAGCACCACTAATTAATGAAAAGTTTCGTGAAAGTGAAAAATTAGTAGTTGGTGAAAAATATTGGAGGGGGATCCCCCCCCCCCGGGAATCCGGACGTGAAATTACTAACTTATTTTATTCGACGTTATTACATCTGAGCAATGAAAAGAGAAAAGCACATATATTTCAAGAACAATTTTTGAAACTCCTTAAATATCTTTCGATTTGCATCCATTCCAAAAATTAACTTTAGGGTGCCCATGAATAATCCTCACATATTTAAGGTACAATGCTTCCTATTGTATCTCAAAGCATATTTGAAACGAGAAAAGGTTTGCTCGACATCGTTTTTTCTCAAAGCATCGTGAAATCAATAGCATGTACTTCTTACATGACACGACTCTCGTAATTCTGCAGATATTTCTTCTACTAGAAGAACTCCAAAACTTGTCTTTCATCTGCATAACCAAGAGTACTTCAAAATTTCTATAGCTTTGTCGACAACACATCACCCTGTTACTTCCAAATTTTGTATGGTTTTGAAAAGAACATGATTTCGGATTGAATTGAATTAATGCCTTATATTTACGTGGCACCACGCAAATTTCGCTACTCTCCTTTCACCAACTAGCAGAGAAAGGAGGTATTTTGCAGCACACACGGGCGATTTCAATTTAGCTCAGAGTCGTCATTTAGGCTAGGATGTTTACATCAAGTGAATCTACTAAACATGGACAGCTGCTTTACTTTCCCTCCGAAGGAAGGCGTACGACGTAATTTCTAGGTCTTTCTTGCATGAAACAGTTCAAATGACGCTCAACACTTCATTTAGTAAAGGCAAACACCTTTCAATGTATATCAGAAAATCAGTCTTAATCTAACTGATAAAAATAAGTTAACAATGTTATATATTGAATCCAGTCCACCATATAATTCCAGTCAACAGAAAGGAATTCACTTCAACTTTGCATACATTTTTAATAAATCCCGATTCAGTCTTTTTTTTAGTACAACTCATTTTGGCGGTTTATGCAATCAACAGGATTCTAGTTTTGGACTCATTGTTTGATTTAAACTGATATGTATATTAAAATAACATTAACGGAGGGAAAAAAAAATTAAATCGAAGAATCTGGGCAATATTAACATCTAATCTCTGGATTTTTTTATTTACAATATTATTATCATACTACACCTACACAGAAAAGTTAAATTGAAAATAGATTTTCAATAGAACTATTCCCTAAAATAAATATGTGCTCCTACAAAGTATTCCGTTAAAATTGTCAGTCAGTAAAACAATTGTCAAAATTGTCAATTATCAGTAGTGAGTCTCGAACATTTGTTATTGTCACAGAATAGTAGTGTTCACATATGCATGTATTACCAGGAATAATTTTGTTTCTGTTAGTTTTTCTTTCAAAAATTATGCTTGAAACATCTTGAGCATACCTCAATTTAAAAACAAAACTGGCAATAATAGTGAAGAAAAGATGTAGAAAAGTTAATAATGCAATGTGAATACATACATTTAAGCTTGTGATGTTTTTATACGTCAAAAATAGTTCTACAAAAAGCAGAAAAATGGTGAATGAAAAAGACATTTTTCTTTTCACATATGAATGTCCAATACATTCCTTTGGAAGCAGAGAGCTCGAGTTGGTTAATGAGGACATCACAGTAAAATAACTTTCTTTAGGAAATGCTGAGTTTTTGGAAGCAAGTTGCAACAAACACTATGTATATTAAGAAGATTTAACATGCTATCAGTTACGTAATAGATTAATGGAAGTTAGTTTTTAAATTTTAAAAATATTTATCTTATTCGCAAGAAAGGACTTGAAATGATGTACAGCATAGAATAAATTTAGGGATTACAATTTTCTTCCGGCACATGTAAATCTCAGTTTCATCTTGTTTTTGGAAGAAATTTTCATTTTAAGTTTTGATTTTTATATACAACTCACATGTGGAAACTGTACCTGTTAATTTTATTAAAAAACTGGAAAGGATGATTGTCTAAGATGGTCAATCAACTTGCAGCATGCAGGGGAAAGGGGGAGGGGGGGCAGAAAGAAACACCTTCCAATTACTCTTGGTAAAGAATATTTTCAAATAAATAACACTTTAGAAAATAATGGATTCTTAACAAAATTTAGAGTTAATCATTTGGCATTGCTAGTCATTGTTGAAAAAGAGAGAACACATATTTAATTTTGTTTGTTGTAATAATTTGTAAACTAATGTAACTTCAAATTAACTTCTCCCCATCACACCTCACACAGTTTTTAACTGCTTTTGACATACATAAATAAATGTACTTAATATTCTGAAACTGTTCAGTATATTAAGTATATTAAGTAATTTTTTGTTTTAATTTCATCCCCAAAATTACATAGTGCTCCACTCCTTAAACCACATCTCTATTGAATTACATGTTAGTGTTCCAGAAGTCTAAGTTACTGATATTTGAGGTAAAAAAAAGTCAAAACAAAATATTTCACTTTTGGCTTCCTTACACGCCTGTCATCATGTATATTAAAACCATGGAAAATATAGTCAAACATAAATTTTCATTATTTTGGATGGTCACAAGTCATAGGCCTAAAAAAACCCTCAAAGAATAAAAATTAAATAATTAATTTTAAGTACAGTATCGAACAGTTATGCTCTGCCCTGATCTTGTCCAAATCCATTGATTTAATGGTACGCCAAGTGCTTAAAATACATATTTTTGTATTAAAAAAACATTTATACATAATCCTTGAAAAATGTGTGCAAATAAAAAACTCTTACTGCAATGCAATTGCATGTAATTTCATAGAACCATTAGAACATGAAAGTTTGAATATCAATACATCAAATAAGCTAATAAGATGCATTAGAAGTTCTCTTGAATGCCTTTAATAAAGTAAACATTTAGAACAGGAATAAATGGTTGTAATCACGCAATTGAAAAGTGTTAGTACACTCTGGATTTTCAGTTTTGTGAAAAACTGATGACCTGATTATATTTATCCATCCAAATCATAATCACAAAATACACATAAACAAGATCTGTTTAGAACAAATCATTTGATTCTCTCAGCTGTGGAACCAAGCATCAGAACATTGTCCAGTGACTACATTTTGACAATTCATATAATCTGAACACTGAAGCGTTTCATGACAAAATATAAAAATATGCTTTCTATGATCTTAAAACAGTTATTAATTTTTTTTCCAATATATTAAACAGTGCCTTAATAATTCAGCTAGATAACAGGTTTTAAATCTATTCTTAGGGTAAATCCCACTTAACGTTTAGTTTTATGCATGGTGCAATCATCCAAAAGTTGGGAATTCTTTGACCGAGAACAAACTTCTTAAACACAAAAAATAATAAAAAGGTGTTTCTTGTTAGGTTTCCTATTCAAACGTTTACAACCAATTGAAATGATCATCGTTAAAAACTATTTTCAAAGCTTTCCAGCCCCAGAAAATATCAAGAACTAATAAATTACACGATAATAACACAATGTAAGGCATTAACTCATAATTAAATTACTTACACAGAGGCTTCGTATACTAACGCAAGAAATGCAGGGATCTCAACAGTACGATGTTCCCGCCCAACCAAGCGTTCGGATCGGAATCATCATGATCGGAATGGTTCGGAATAATCTGGGAATAATATTCCAAAGAGTATATATCACTAATATTCTCTGAACGGAATTCTTCGGTGCACTGCATACTCTCTGGATCGATTGACCTTTGGATCATGCAATCCCTTTGCACCAGATTGCCTCGCATGTTAGCGGGAATTTTAAATGGAGCCAGATACCAAACCATTGTCAACAAATTACCATCATCACCACAAATCCCTGAAACAGGCATATAAGGCATATTTTTATTTTTTCGGAATGGTTCGTGTATACGGAGTAATATTCATGGTATAGAGAGTGATATGTAATACTGTGGAAAATCGATTTCGGGATTTCAACGGAAATGCACCTTTTGGAGTCCCCTGATACCCACAAAATGTTTTTTTCAAAATGTCCGCCCATCTGAGCACCAATTGGAATATTTTTAGATCTTTCAAAAGCCTTTGACGTCATTGATCATGACATTTTACTTTCAAAATTACCTTCGTATAGAATCACTCTAGATATTGCTCTATAGGTATTGCTCTAGGTTGGTTATGTTCGTACCTTAAACAACGATATCAGAAAGTAGAAATACCTTACTGGAATAATGGAACATTATGTACACACCTTTCTGATTTTTTGCCAATTGCATGTGGAGTTCCGCAGGGATCGATTTTAAGCCCTATTCTCTTCCTATTGTACATAAACGATATGCCCTCGTCGATTAGAAACGGGAGAACAGTTCTCTTTGCGGATGATACGAATGTTCTTTGCAATACAGAAACCGTAAATAGTACAATAGCAGATGTTTCAAATTGGTTTCGTAATAACAAATTAATAGTAAATGAACAGAAAACGGTTTCAATGCTGTTTTCCATTTCCAATAACATCTCCTAACTTCACTGAAAATGAACGGCGTGCCACTGACTGATGTTATGGTAACAAAATTTTTAGGTCTTTCAATTCAGTGAAACCTTAAATAGAATGTCCATTTAAATGAATTGAACACTAAATTAAGTTCTTTATGTTACGCTTTCAGAATTCTTTCAAATTCTGTCAGCCTCCACACTGCTTGTTGTGTATATTTCGCGAATGTTCATTCCCGCCTGAGATATGGCATAATATTATGGGGAAATACTTCTTATAGTTTCCAGACTTTTAAATTACAAAAACGAATTGTACGAATAATAAGCAAATACCACCCACGTGATTCTTGTAAGCCTCTCTTTATTCATATATATATATATATATATATATATATATATATATATATATATATATATATATATATATATATATATATATATATATATATATATATATATATATATATATAATTAAGTGTTTTTTGCCAAAAAGGCTGACTTAAGGGAGGGAATATATTTTCGACGTAGTAATCATATTCATCAGGTGAAAGTATCAAAAGCTCACTACAAAAATTCACGTATAATACATGTACATTATTTTAGAACACATTGCCAGATGACATTAAACGATTAAATTCGATACAGAAGTTTAAGTCACAAGTAAAATCTTTTCTGCTTCACAACTGTTTTTATATAATTAGAGAGATTACCGAGCATCTGAAAGGAAAGTAATATTAATTTTAACAACGGCATTTAGTGCATTATTTACCATTTGGTTCGTATAATTCTAAAGAACATGTAATAAGTATTGTACTTCAGCTTCTGGGTCAATAACCCCCATCCCGATCAGGTTTTCATCGTTTCCCTGATCATTGAGCAAATGCAGAGTTGGCCCCTTGTTTTGCTTCTGGACATAAATGTAACTTCAATTCAACTTCTCCCCATAGCACGTCACACAGTTTTGAATTAAATAAATAAACTTTATTGTCCACAGACGACGACGTTTTTACAAAAGCAAAACAAACACTGAATTTGGTTTCTAAAACATTATTATCCCATAAATCTGTAATCATTTTCCGCAACTTTCTCTTTGCACTCTATATTACTGATTGTATACAATATAATAAAATAAGAATTGGATATCTGTGTAAGTTGTTTCGGTTTTGCGCCCATTTTAATGTATTGTTATTTTCTGTGTTTCGTAATACGTAATATGGAGTCTCTCTCTTCTAGGGAATATCTCGCTTTAACCACCTTAAGGGCGGGAATATATTTTGAGCAAACACTGTTCTCTGTAACAGCAACAATCGACGTAGTAATCATGTTCATCACGTCACAGTATCAACAGCTCACTACAAAATTTCGTATATAATACATGTACAGTATTTTACAACACCTTGCTAGATGACATTAAACTATTCAGTTTGGTGTTCACAGACGGACAGAGATGAACGTTTAAAAAAAACAACACATTTTCGTTATCAGGGGTCCCCAAGAAGGTGTATTTCCATTTAAATCTCGAAATCGATTCTCCTGTGAAATTTGTTAATTATGTAGAAATACAATCAGATACGCGTTTGCTCGTCTAAAGGATGAATAATGTGAACTTCGGAGGATGTAGGGCGGAACCTTGCCGTCAACATTGAGAAAAAAATGTGAATTTGCCGTTCTAAATTGGCGTTTCTTATGCTAAGCTAACTAATTTACCATAGCATCTACGTTTTCAATCACCACAATTTATTTAGGGCAATACACGCGTGTTCCAATTTTTTCAATTAGTTTAGTGGGTGTTTCCAAAAAATTTAAACGCTCTGCCACAAACGCTGCTCAGGGCGTTAACATTTATTCAGTCAAAAACAAAAACAGTAAAAACTGCGCACGTTTTCTTGAATTCCAGAATGCCTTCGTGATTTTAATTATAAATAGTTGAAAAACGAGTAAAAGTTTAACATAAATAAAATAATTAATAATCGCAAGATTAGTAATATTTGAAAAATAGTCCTTTTCTGCTGACGAGAGAGAAGAGAAGATAACCAACGGTCCTTATGGATAAATTAATACTACACACACATATGGAAAGATAGAAGTAATCAGAGTATTCGAGTGCATGAAGTGCACTCAGTGTAACTTCAGTATGACATAATGTGCTATAATAATATCGAGTACGGGAGTGAGTCGAAAATGACACTCGGTGCAATCGGGTTTCATGGGATAACGCAGGAATGTAATTAATATGAAAGCGTGAATTTGTAAAATGGATTGATAGAAGCATCTGAATACTTTCAGTAAAGCAAAACATCACCGGTCATCATACCTGTAGTGTGGTTACTAACCGAATAGATGCTGTGAATAATGTATAATAATAAAATAAAAAATGTATATAATAATAATAATAATAAATAATGAAAGTATAATATAGTTAACTAGAAATATTAATAATAATACAATAATAATAGACTAACAATTACATTGATAATGCGAGCCTCGGGCCATTAGGCCGCTCTTGCCTACCACATGTCACAAATATACAGATTAGTCTAAAAAGTAATGTAATCAAAAAATGCAAATGTAATATAATCTACAAGTGGTAGGTTAGCGGAAAGCAAACGTTATTTAAAGCAACTTATTAAATAGAACATCAGAGGTTAAATGGATATAATGTTACAATATGTTGAAATTTAAAATTCAAGATGGAGATTGAAAACACAATTGGAATTAAATAAGATAATGTGGTTTAAATATCTGCGTGCTACGCGGCAGCCTGGCGTTCACTCAGAGCGACTGTGATCTATTTATACAGAAAGACACCATCACACGTACGCTCGATCCTGGAGGAAAACCCGCTAGTCGGGGAAAAACCACCAGGAGACTGGTTAATCAATGGAAACAAAGCTAACATGAGTACGGGTCGTGGGGTATCCTCAGTTGCGGTCCATGCTGCTAAGTCCTTTTCTGTTAAATGCTTCTGCTCTAGGAGAGAAATACAGTTCCGGCAGTATGAAACAGGTCGAGAAGTAACATTTTTTACAAGAAACATTTATGCTATTTCAAACATATTAATCCAATTCTTAAACTTCCTAAAGAATAGTTTTTATTTGATCCGTTATTTACCGTGAATTTATACAAGTTTGCAAAAAATCATGCAGGTGCTTTTACAAAGATGTTAATGGGGAGTTTTCAATATTGGAAGCAATTTATTACATTCCCGGGTTACAGTAATGCGAGCGATTTATTGTAGTAGTTGGTTTTCTTTTTGGAATATAGAGTAACTGGATTCCTGAAATCTAGAAGGTTTAAGATGTACAAAATAATTTGTTACGGTATATCGGGGAACCCATTTTTAGCATCTTAAATAAAAGCAAAGGCTGTGATACAAATTGATCCTTTAGTGTTAATATTTTGTGCTCTTATAACACCGAAGATGTATAGTATTTTTATGTTAATGAATGATACAAATACAGGAATTTTGAGTCCTTTTATATGTTAAATGAACGAATACAGGAGTTTTGAGCGTGTGAATCTTCAAATTTGTTTAAACAATAATACGAGTCGAAATTACTAAACATTTCTTCATATTAGTAGGGAGACATTTATCGATATATCTAAGGGATTGCAAAGAAGCATAAAATTGCGACAGACATTTCGGACCTGAGATACCCATGCTATATGATCAAGTATTAGAAAAAGTTTTTCACTTCATGTATGACGAGGTACTACAACATGTCTATAAGCACATCAGGAACATAAGACCTTCAAGTTTCGTATGCATTTGGAGAAGAGCCAATTATGATGGTTTGTATTTTGTAGGATTTAAATGAGTCCGTTTCTCATTGACCATTTGGACATTATTAATTTGTTTAGCATTTTACCTGAGATGGTTTTCCGGAGATATTATTATGGCAGGTCATAGCACATATGATGACTTTTGTAAGTTCGCTTATAGGCATTCATGTAAATTAAGAAGAGCAGTGCCTAACACAGATTCCTGAGGTGAACTTCTCGGTGGAGCGGTTTTGGATTGGAGTGCAGCGTCAACTACAATTTGTTGCCTGTAGAGATAGCTTGCTATCCAATAGATGGTGGAATTAGGAAAAACGTAGATGTTTGCACTTCGCTATTAGGATATCGTAATCTACAGAGTCGAATGCTTTTACTAAAATCTAAAGAAGGTTAATACAGTTACGAGTCCATCATCAAGCGCATGTCTTCAGATTATTATATAGCTTTTGTGTGCTTCTCTACATGTCGTTACATATTTCATATCGTTATTAATTTTGATATATTATCGACGCGTCGGCATTTCACCGTGATTTTAAATGGATTGCCACGGATATTGTTGATCATAAGACGGCATTACAAGGGACCCTGTATAAGTCTTTCGAACCTTTGGTCTAGATAATTGCTTCTATTTTCCGTTGCACCGAGATAGCAATAGTTTTTTCTTTCCGAAGCAAAACAAGCGCAGTGCTCCTCATCGCCAGTCCTAACACTCCGCTTGGTCGGCGTATTATACCACGCAGTTTTAACGTTTTATCCATGCAATCGTTTGAAGCTTAAACGTATACAGGTGTAGACCTATCGTGTCTGATATTTAATCTCAGATTGAATCCAAATGTGACAAATCGCATATCAAATATATCATATATATCGCATATCATATATATATATATATATATAATATATATATATATATATATATATATATATATATATATATGTAGAGAGCAGAGAGAATAGAGAGAGAGAGAGACCTGACAGCTCTTGCAATGAAGAGAGTTCGATTTACAAGCATGCCAACGCTATTTTTCAGGCGCGTCAGGCGTGAGAGCACACGGTGCATTTCTGTATTTCACGATTTAGAGTGCATTGCAAATTCAAATAATTGAATAAATCTAGTTTGAGAATATGTTCCAATCGCTTGCGTTGATCGCCCTTCGAGGTATACTTGGGTTCCCTGCCACGCGACATGTTACTGGTCCCTGAAAATATTGATTGTCTCTCTCTCTCTCTCTCCTCTTTGCTCTTCCTCCTCTCTCTTCTCCTCTTCTACTCTCTCTATTCCTCCTTCTTCTCTATTCCTATTCTCCCCTCTCTACCTCCTCTTCTTCTACCTCCTCTCTATCTACCTCCTCTTTCTATCTCCAACCTCTCTATCTCTTTCCCTCGTTCTATTCCCTCCTCTCTATCTCATTCTTCAACTATTCTATTACCTCCTCTTCTACTCCTCTCTTTACCTCCTCTCTTCTTACCTCGCTCTCTTCTACTTCCTCGCTTCTACTCCCTCTCTTCTACTCCTGTCTCTTCTACTAGTCTCTCTTCTAACCTCCTCTCTTCTCTCTCTTCTACTCTCTCTCACCGGTCTCTCTTACTAATTATTCTAACTGCCTCTTTCTACCTCTCTCTCATCCTCTCTTCATTCTGCTCTCCCTCTGCTCTCTCCATCTTCTTTTTTCTCTCTCTCCCCTCTTCTCTCTCACCCTCTCTCTCTCTCTCCTCCCCCCTTATACTGCTCTCTCT
>BOPP01000008.1:17190167-17250161 GCA_017312745.1 Gryllus bimaculatus
TATTAAAATCTTGCCTAAAATAAAAAATTTAAACGCTACTTGACCGCGCAGGGTTGGAGAACGTCTCTCCGAAATGCGTGGGGAGATAGGGGAACCCGTGAGATTAGAAAGGCTGATTTCCGATAGCTGGCGGATGATTAAAGAGGCAAGAGATCTGGCAGCAACGGCTGAAAAAGTTCGCTGGGTGAGTCAAATCCATGCGATCCATATGGTGCGGAAAGTTACATACATTACTCTCGGTGAAAAGGACGCAAGAGGGGATACCGCTTGGTTCAGGGGTTGCGGGTGGATGCAGCGTAGACTAAAGGACGCTAGTGGTAATGCAGCTGTTGTGCTTGCGGTGATAGGAAGACTGGATTCCACATCCTTTAATTTGCTGTGCAACCCGAAACATGGAGAAAAAAAGATGAAATGGGAAATTACTACTTCCTAAACAGGACGTAACGCTTCGCCCAAAACAGTTTAGGTGATAAAAGATCTTAAATTTATGATAAAATTAGAACATTTTTTACGGAAAGTCCGGACCATTAGGGAAACTGAAATTAGGAGTGGGAAAACACACTACTGGTTAGCTTGAGCGGAGCCTAGACTGGAGAGAAAATAAATAAGTCAATAAGCTAACAATAAGTACTAATTTTATGTTTAAGTTAGTAAACAGGCAGTAAACAAAATAAGTCAAAAGTCGTAGTCAATTGGTAAATAACTGGACCAATAAATAAATAATAAAACTGCATAGTAATATAAGCACCATTAGGGGGTGAAGGAAGGTGGGGGTCGAAAATGTAAGGGCAGAGGCGTTGGTGCGACGATCTTCTGTGGCGCCGTTTGATTTCAGGTAGCTGAGAGGCCAAGCACTGGAAGGAGACGCGGGACGCCCGCGCCCAGAAAATAAAATAGCTAAAAATGTCGGATAGATTAGAATTACTCGGCTTCTGACGGCAGGTTTTTTCCCCCTTCAGGGCGTTTTTTCCTGAGCCGGTACCTTGTGGTCTCTTTTCCCGCGGCCTTTTGATTTGCGATGAAGAGACCATTGAGGTGAATACCAGAATTCGAAAGATTAGAACGCGAAAGGATGTAGTATTGATAATGGCTAAAGGCCTTCGGCCTAGCCACATAGTATCAAAGTAATCTAATTTGTTTGTAATAATTACCTATTAATATATAGAATTAAAATCTGGAAGTTAAAGGAAAAAAAAATCCTGGATGTTTTTCATTAAATCGAAGTGAAAATAAATATGCACCATCATGTAAAAATGTGTAGCATGAGTGGAGATATAATCGGTTACTTTTAGAGACTCAAAATGTTATCCCAATTCTTAATAATATAATAATAATAATAAAATAATAATAATAATAATAATAATGAATAATATAGTAATAAATAGTAATGAAATAATAATAATACTAATATAATAATAATAATAATAATAATAACAAACAACTTTATTGATAATGCGAGGCTCGGGCCATTAGGCGCCGCTCTTCCAGCCTAACCACATGTCACAAATATACAGATTAGTCTAAAAAGTAATGTAATCAAAAAATGCAATGTAATATAATCTACAAGTGTAAGTAGTTAGCGGAAAGCAAACGTTATTTAAAGCAACTATATAATAGAAAAACATCAGAGGTTAAATGGATATAATGTTACAATATGTTTGAAATTTAAAATTCAAGATGGAGATTGAAAACACAATTGGAATTAAATAAGATAATGTGGTTTAAATATCTGCGTGCTACGCGGCAGCCTGGCGGTTCACTCAGAGCGACTGTGATCTATTTATACAGAAAGACACCATCACACGTCGCTCGATCCTGGAGAAAACCCGCTAGTCGGGGAAAAACCACCAGGCAGACTCGGTCCTAATACAATGGAAACAAAGCTAACATGAAACGGGTCTTTGGGATGGTATCCTCAGTTGCGGTCCATGCTGCTAAGTCCTTTTCTGTTAAATCGCTTCTGCTCCTAGGAAGAAATACAGTTCCGGCAGTATGAAACAGGTCGCAAGAAAGTAACATTCTTTACAAGAATACATTTCATGCTATTCTAAACATATTAATCCAATTCTTAAACTTCCTAAGGAATAGTTTTTATTTGATCCGTTATCTACCGTGATTTTAGTTGCAAAAATCATGCAGGTGCTTCTTAAAAGATGTTAATGAGGAGTTTTCAATATTGGAAGCAATTTATTACATTCCCGGGTTGACAGTAATGCGAGCGATTTATTGTAGTAGTTGGTTTTCTTTTTGGAATATAGAAAGTAACTGGATTCCTGAAATCTAGAGGATTTAAGATGTACAAAATAATTTGTTACGGTTATCGGGGAACCCATTTTTAGCATCTTAAATAAAAGACAAAGGCTGTGATACAAATGCCTTATCCTTTAGTGTTAATATTTTGTGCTCTTATAAACACCGAAGATGTGATAGTATTTTTTTATTTAAAATGATACAAATACAGGAATTTTGAGTCCTTTTATAGTATAAAATGAAACGAATACAGGAGTTTTGAGCGTGTGAATCTTTCAAATGTTTTAAACGAATATCACCGTAGTCGAAATTACTAAACATTTCTTCATATTAGTAGGGAGACATTTATCGATATATCTAAGGGATTGCAAAGAAGCATAAAACTTGCGACAGACATTTCGGACCTGATATTCCCAGCTGTATATGATCAAGTATTAGAAAAAGTTTTTCACTTCTGTATGACGAGGTACTACAACATCGGTCTATAAGCACATCAGAACATAAAACCTTCAAGTTTCGTGATGCAATTTGGGAAGAGCCAATTATGATGTTTGTGATTTGTAGGATTTAAATTGAGTCCGTTTCTCATTGACCATTTGGACATTATTTAATTTATTTAGCATTTCTACCTGAGATGGTTTTTCCGGAGATATTAATTTGCAGGTCATACCGCGTACATATGATGACACATTCTGTAAGTTCGCTATAGGCATTCATGTAAATTAAGAGAAGCAGTGCCTAACACAGATTCCTGAGGTTACTTCTCGGTGGAGCGGTTTTGGATTGGAGTGCAGATCGTCAACTACAATTTGTTGCCTGTGTAGAGATAGCTTGCTATCAATGAGATGTGTGAATTAGGAAAAACGTAGATGTTTGCACTTCCCTATTAGGATATCGTAATCTACAGAGTCGAATGCTTTTACTAAAATCTAAAGAAGTTAAGTACAGTTACGAGTCCATCATCAAGCGCATGTCTTCAGTTACTTCTATATAGCTGTTTGTGTGCTTCTACATGTCCTTACATATTCTTCATATCGTTATCAATTTTAAGTATAATTATCGACGCGTCGGCATTTCACCGTGATTTTAAATGGATTGCCACGGATATTGTTGTGTCATAAGACGGCATTACAAGGGACCCTGTATAAGTCTTTCGAACCTTGGTCTAGATAATTGCTTCTATTTTCCGTTGCACCGAGTATAGCAATAGTTTTTTCTTTCCGAAGCAAAACAAGCGCAGTGCTGCCTCATCGCCAGTCCTACACTCCGCTTGGTCGGTTATTATACCACGCAGTTTTAACGTTTTATCCATGCAATCGTTTGAAGCTTGAAACGTATATACAGTGTGAGACCTATCGCGTTCTGATATTTATCTCAGATGTATAATCCCAAATGTGACAAATCGCATATCAAATATATCATATATATCGCATTTATATATATATATATATTATATATATATATATATAATATAATATATATATATATATATATATATATATATATATATATATAATATAGAGAAGAGAGAGAGAATGAGAAAGAGAGAGAGAGAGACGCTGACAGCTCTTGCATTGAAGAGAGTTCGATTTACAAGCATGCCAACGCTATTTTTCAGCGCTATCAGGCCTGTTGAGCAGCACACGGGTGCATTTCTGTATTTCACGATTTAGAGTGCATTGCAAATTCAACTAATTGAAAAATCTAGTTTGAAATATGTTCCAATCGCTTGCGTTGATCGCCCTTCGAGGTTATACTTGGGCGTTTCCCTGCCACGCGACATGGTACTAGTCCCTGAAAATAATTTTGATGTCTCTCTATACTCTCTCGATTTTAATAAAATACAACGTAATGGAGAAGTGTTTCAAATCATTACTGGGTGATCAAATTATTAACCGCTCATGTAAGTGCTTTTGTGTGATTAATGTTCCTTTGAAAAATATCTGAAAAAACTAATTGGGTTGATTATCTTTTCGTACTATTACGCATAAGTGATTCATTACTATGGAACAAGAACAGGAATGAACCGAACTAAACCGCCCCGGCGCTAAAGCGCACCGCAGCTGTCGGCGTTGTAAGTTCTCAGATTCGCTTATCTCTCTTCAGTACTACACTTCGTTTGGTCGGGTTATACAGTTTAATAACTTGTTTTCGATTACTAAACGTACCATTTGTTACTTTGACATTTTAATCCAATACTCTTGTCCATTACTAAATTTGATGACCAGGTCTTTTCGGGTTTTGGCAGCAAAAAGAATATTTAGCCACATATTGATATTCACATTTAGGAATATTAATAGCAAATGAATGTTCACAATTTAGTCATTTTAACAAACGTTTTAAGTTATGGAAGCGGTAAATTGATTTCCAGATTCAGAACAAGATTTATATGAATTTTATTTCATTGGGGGGGGGGTGTCAGGAACATTGTTATTCTTTAGGAAGTTACCGTATTTTGGAATTTCTCCAGAGATTAGGAATAATATTTACGCATGGTCTGTCAGAGATTATCTTATCAGAGGTCTTGTAGAACAAAATTACATTTTTTTTACAACTATTCACTATTTTACAATGCTATTATTACGCAATATTGAACAGTTCAAGCTGAAAATGATTATAAATGCTCATAAAATGAAATGATTACAACATTCAAAAGTTTCAATTTTTGCACTTTGAATCCCTTCTCTTAAATATAAATCCAAAACTGGTGCACCAGGTACGTAAGGTAGTTGCAGATTTCTAACCTTCTACGCTATCCTTTATTGCTCTGGGTTTCTACGTTTCCTGTTGAGTTATGTTCACTCGTTTCGAACGTGAAGTATTTGTAAAATTCTTAAAATAATATTTTCAACAATGTTCAGTTCCTCAAAACGTTCGTATTAAAATTAACAAAACTAGTTTGGCATCTTGAAATCTGTAACGAACTTTTAGACAATGTTAAAACATCCCATTAAATATATATTAGTAGAATTAGTATTAATCAAACTACATTTCCTTAGCACATTTTCACAGCACGTTTCCGAGCTCCTGCTGCGAACTCTTTCTGAAACAAAAATTAGAGGTCAATGATCTGCATTTTACAAGTGTGTCGGTCCTCAGTCCGACTGAACGAGTGAGACTGAACGCGAGGTACAAGTTTACAAGTTTCGCATGTTCACAAGTCCAATAACTTTATACCTTCAGCCACTTCAGCACTACGACACATAGTTTAGTACTCTTCTGTTGAGAAACACCACAACACCCCGGTCACCGACAGTATCTCACACATTCATGAAATGCTGCAGGTGGAACATGGTAATTAGAATCAGCCCCTGACCACATGCCGAGCACTCCAGCTCCTTTTTGGTCTGCTGTTGAGGCCTTTTAGGACCTTTGCCTTCGTTAACGCAGTTCAAGATGGTAGCATGTAGCTAGTTATTGCAGTCCCTACGGTTCTGAAACATTTAATTAATTTTCTTAAACAAGTAAGAAAATGTCATCATCACTTGTTTTTTATAAATATATTTAGAACGAGTTAATGATTTAACTGCAAAGATTTGACAAATTCCGTTAAACATCTTATGTCATTGCCATTGTTTTTAAAACTATCAGAAAGCAAATTATTTTCAAGACTTCGAATATATTTTTTATATCAGAGTACATCGATGTGAATGATGATAAATCCTTTTATGAGTCGCTGGCGATTCCGACGCATTTTAAGGTGTTCTGATATTACATTAGAATATCAAGTTCGCAATCACAAGGACACCTCAAATGACTCTTCAGTCTCCAAACTGGACAGGAACGAGCATTTCTTAACAATTCATTCTGATGACTCACCTCCCAAGTTTTCTATCGTTACGGTCCCTAACTTTCTTCATTAAATACTAATAATAACAATAATAAGAATCATAATAATAATAATAAAATATTAATAATATAATAATATTACCAAGTAATCAAGCGTTCATAGATTAATCAGACACTAAAACCTGATTTCTAAGACCTTTCATTAACTTCAAATACTAGTGAATATCAGAATTTACAGCTAATTTTTATAATTTCAAAAATAGTGAAAGCGCGTCAAACATTCTAAATATATTCGACAGCAAACTTCACTTCTAACATTACTTTGTGGAAACTGTGTGTTTTACTGTAGCCGTTAACTGGTGGAAAAAAAATTATAGTGCCCAAAATTATTTAAAGAGATGTACAAGTATATGAAACTATTACGTGGCAAGCTTGTTTCTTTGATGAAACCGTCAGAACAGTTTACGAGTCTTCTTAATTTCTAGGACTAGTTTTAGAGTACTGACCATTTCATCGAAGTGACAGTTCCGTGTTTCTTGAAGGTGAGGTTTGAAGGGGCGTGGAACTCCTAAAAGGAAAACATCAGCTGGCCAGCTCATTTTCTCTCGACTTGTTGTTGCGCTAGGGGAGGTTTCAGGGCCGCCTTCGTCCTTCGATGCAGGGAGGACGCATTGCAGCTCTGGGCGAGGACGCTATTGCCGTCGACGAAAACAATTATCTGCTCTGATGTCCTTTAGAGTTTAGGCAGCAGTTCTCCCTTCACCTCTAACTTGGACCTGGAACCGAAGTACTTTTTTACCACATGGCACAAACCTTTCATGAAACTGCAAATATATATTGGGATCTTACAATAGTTTAACAAACCGTTTCATCCTCGCATTCAGAAGCCTCGTTCTAAATATTACATTCATAATAGGGGAGTATTATTTTTTTAACGTGTTTTGCATTTCAATTTTCGCCATTTAAACTTTACAAAAAATTCAAATTTTTCCTTTATACACATCTCTAGGTGTATTTTGGTGCTACTTTTATATGCTTTACATAACACTTTTACATTACGTTACCCACTATGACTACAGCATACAACTACCACTGTTGGTCCATTTCCTGAAAGTAAACTGAGAAAGTTAAATCTTCCTGAAAGAAAGTATTAACATTTAAGATTTAATCTGATGTTTAACAAGCTCGGCGTTCCACAAGCGACTTTCTTTCTAGATGAATCGGATTTTAACTAAAATGGTTTCTATTAATTACATTAAAATGTGATAATTTCATTTTAGAATATGTAGAAATCCATCAGCAATGTATCCCCCATTTTACGAAATATATTAAGTAGACATTCTGCATTGTAGGATATTTGCACAAAAATTAGTACTAAAAAATACTGGATAAAAATAGATACTCCTTTTTATCAAAGAGGTAGTTTTACTGTCATTAACACATGCTATTTAAAACTTGCTTTATATTGGCATCGCTTTCATGGAGAGTTGTGAAAAATTGAATAAATGACTACTTTGAGTGTGAAATGTTCAGATAATTCTCCGTAATATTCTTACCTTACGTTCGCAAGTGAAAATTTTACAAAAATAAATTAGTTACGGGATCTTACTGAGTGAAGATCTGCGAAATGTCACTCTCCTACAACTGCCTTTCTAGAGGATTCAATATTATGCTACTGTATTCCGATTTCTTTATTTTTTAATAAAGGCAATATATAAATTCTTGTAAATTTTTGCTACCAAATGCTTCCTTTTTATGGCTTATATTATGTATTTGATTCTGATAATTCTGGTTTCATGCGTTTCAGTTTCAGTTTCCTAGTGTTCTCTTGAATTGATGTTTGATTTTTCTTTTAGGTTGTATTGAAGATACACATTATTGCTAGTAGGAATGTTTTATTTTCTTCTGAAAATTGTTGTAATTATCGTTCTTCCTTGAAATCTTACTATACGAATTCATTTAATTTTCAGAAGCTGCGACTTTTCCTAGTTCACAATGCCATCATCTCAAAACAAACATTAAGTTAATGTTACGTAACAAATATTTTAGTAAAATAGTTTTAAACTAACAGTTTTATTAATTTTCTTCGTAATTTCAGTAGAGCCAAATGTTTTGAATCTTCTCGGTAGTCAGGTATGGAAATTTATCAATGGTGATGCAAAGATTAACCTCGCCGCTTTACTGTATGTTAAGTTTTACAGAACTAAGGGTTTTGCGAACTTCCTGAATCCTTAATCCTCTTTCTTATAGCTGAACGAACTTTCGTAGGCAAGTGCTGTGGTCCTGACATTGGTAGATTCGGTTTCTATCCAGTTATTCTTGATATTAATGACTGAGAGAAGAAAAAACAAACATTTTTTGCGCCTTTTTTATAGTTGGCATCTTCCAGGAAAACTAGAAAAATTTTGGAACTATTACAAATTGTTGCGTTCATAAATCTAATTTTTGGAAAATGTATGGAAATAGCATTGTGAAACTATCGTTTAATGAAAAGTGAATCAATTATTTACCAAATAAAACTGATAATTAACCACATTCACATTCTGTAGCACATTTCATATATTATTCAGTAGTATACATAGTACCTTTTGCGGCTCTCAGATGCAACGATATTTATGAATTAGGTCTCTGAAGAAAGAATGAGACGTGAGAATTTCACTTTTACTTTACTTAGGATTGTCTTTTTGAAAAACGCATCTTAATATTCATGTCAAATGAAACCCGCAGTATTCAGTCAGATATATCTTTAAATAACTCCTAAACAAAGCATTCTAGGCGCTCGAACTAACATTTTGAAATATAGAAATATTCTTGGACATTCTATCAAATTTTTGCTGGTTCGGCAAATATCGAAACTACCACTGCCACCAATGGAAGTCCTCTTCATACATTTTTAAACAAAGAATACGATTTCGTTGACAACTTTACCTCTTGAATGGAAACAGGAGGATAGGGAAGAGTGTGGGGTTTAACATCTGAGAGCTTCTTGCTCGGTACCGGCGGTAGTAGGGAAAAATTGTGGCGTGGTACAAAACCAAAGAAACAAAGTTTTAAAATTAACTAAAGTAAAATATCTTGAAAGATGAACAACAAACAAAAATGCGCCAGCCTACAATACTACGTGAATAATTTAAAAAAGCAACCAAATTTAAAATTATAGAATAGAGCAAATCGTTTTAGACAAACTGCCAACATCGCAATCCACATTACGGAATTGCCTTTTCTCGAGGTACATAAGAACTCAGAAAAAATAATTCAAATTTTTTTGTATTACAAATAATTTTCAATTTTCAACACCCCCAGCAGGTTGGCGCCTGCCGCGCCAAAAACCCTCCCTACTTCCATTCTCTCATTACAAAAACCAGGAAAGTTAAATAATACTGCAGAGAGTAGGGTTGAAACTTTCCCGATACCTGTTATTTTCCGCAATGGAAACTTATTTTTTGGTATTTTAGCTTATTTACTTGGTTTTTTAGGCAACAGATAAAAGTTGTTCTAATACTTTTGTGCCTATCAAGGAAAGCGAAAAGCCTAACTGTCAAGGATCTTAAATGATTTAGAAGTGTGAAATTGTTGAAAGAACCATCTCTAAAATACTGCAATAAACAGTGATCGAAAATTTGTTTCCAACGTCAATTGCATTGTTTTATTTTTATTTTTATTTAATATTGTGTTCAGTAGGATTCGTACATTTATACATTTTTTTAACAAATAAACACGTTCATTAATGGCTTCCTTCATGGAAAAGGATGGGAAATGGGCCAGGGAAAGGGTGAGAATTAAATGTGACAGTTTCTCGGCACAGGTACGCTGGACGTTGTGAATACTACTGATGCGTAGTCAACTTTTGTACATTGCGATTTTCCCGAAAGCTTTACATATTCCATGCGATACAATTAGCAATAAAAGTAATTAATAGTAGTTATCACTTCAAAAAAAATTTAACATTCGTAAACACCCAAAAGTTAAGATCTGAAATGACCGTACCTTGTTGATGTGCAGACTTATTGTAGAAGGCGAACGCTACAATCAAAAATTAACATTAGAAACATGTAAAACATTGAATGAAAAATATTATTATTGATAATAGTTTTGAAAAAGTGCTTTGACGAAAAGTGTGACCGTACTTATCGAGAAATATTGCGTTCTACGAATATTTCATTACTTTCTTTTACTGACTACGTATCGGCCATTATTGCTTGTAAACGTTTATGGTAACTATGGGATGACACGATATGATAGGGGTTGAAAATGGACGAACACAATACATTCCATTGCCCGAGGCGGGGGCTCGAACCGCGATCCTTTGGTCCGAGTTGCTACGGAAACTACTGCCTTGGCCCGAATTCCTCGCCATCCGGACCAGCTCGAGAAAATGTATCCGTCCGATTATAACGGGGAAAAATTCTGCCGATAAACCTGAAAAGCTTCGTAAGCCTTTAAGAAAAAAGTGGGGCAGTTCGGGGATTATTTAAGATATTGTACAACATTACGACAAGAATAACAAAATATGTTCACAGGATTGGCGTTGAAAAAATATTTATGGAACGTTAAATGTGACCTTTCAAAGTGCGAAGTGAATGACGACTGGAAGAGGCATCAGATCAATGCAGTAAGGCTGGACAAAATTTAGTATGGGAAATGAGCAGGAGTCAAAAGCTACCAGAAAACTAGAAAATGAAGCCCTACCGTTGGTAAGGCCATTTTCACTGCGGTGATGAAAAGAGCCAAAACTTATTTGAAATTGAATACCCCCACACAAATTTAGAAAGGTTAGACCTGTTTGAGATAAGTTACTGAACGAGAGAGGATTTGGAAGTAAAAAAAAAGGAAAAGCAGAACGAGTCGGAACTTGTTCGCCCTCTCTGTGCGCACCGTGGGTGGTTGTTTCTAAGGGACCTGCAATTAAAAAAGCGACACTTAAATTGTTATTTTAAAAAAAATAAAACTTACATTATTTAATTCTGTATTTCAGAAAGATGTGAATTTATATTTTAAAAAATGATTATTATTTTAAAGATTGGGTGCGGTGTGAATTAATGTCTATTTTTTCAAAGGAAGGTTTTGGTCGTTTGAAGTACGGAAAGGGATGCAATTGTGGCACGTTATTCTCTAAATCCAAAATTCTTACCTTGCCTTTCTATACGTGAGTTGAAGGCATTAATGAAAGTTCTAAGAAGTTGTTGTACCAAAAATATATTACTTAGAAAACGTTGGATACTAAACTTTTTTGCTCCTACGTAATAGAAAAATTTGCATCTAAAATGTCTAAAGATTTGATTTTTAGTATTCTTAGCAATCGCGCAACTTCGGCTTATTACCACAACTAAAAAAAGTTAAAACTCAAGACTGGGCGTAATTTCCACTCTCTTCCAGAAACAAATGGCTCATTTTAGCAGTTTTTTCGATGGATTAAGGAAACTTCACAAAATATCTTGATCGAGACTGGAATTTGAAAAAAAATGTAGAATAATGATGACAACCACACCTTACTATAGACTTCCACACATTTTATATCTTCGCATTCGGTATAGCTTAAACCTGAGATAGTTTGACTAATTCGCTATTTTTTTTGTATCTGAATACAGACTTGCCCTCATGCCTAATGGTTGCCAGTCCTGTAAGTATGGTTACGTCAGTATTACATTGAAAAGAGTACCTGAAACAAAATGGGAACAAACATCTGTTCTTCACAGAAACAATTCATACGTCTACAGAGTTAAAACTCTGGTTGAACTATTCGCCTTGAGCAGGAGTAAGGAAATTAATTCGCATGTAATTGATTGCCAATCTTTATTTACTTTGTTGCATTTTTTCAAAATTTCTTTCTTAGTTATTATACACTAATGTTTACAAATAGAACAAGGGCTGAAAGAAAAAAAAAGATGGCGTTAAACAGCCGACATAGCATAAGCAGCCGACAGAAAGAATTAGAACAGTTTATAATTACAATATTATTGACTATTATTGGGTAGGCTTATAGAGTATTTACTAGGTAGTTGATAAAAAGTTCTCTGTAAAAAAGGAGTCATATTTTACATTTCCTTTATATTAACCGTATTTTTTGCCAACGAAATACATGAACTTTAGAATTTTGAATTTTTGCCACGTTTCACGCGAACTTAGATCCTGGTAAGGAAAAAAGTATTTGTTTTCATTTAATTTTTATATTAAAAAAAAGCTTTGCAGCCATTTCGAAAATTTCCACCTGTTAAATTGTTGCCTGTCCGCTAACTACGTTACCCACTGAAAAATCGACTGAAAGATGGGCACACCTATCGGTTATCTTCAGATAGGAAGGCGTATTCCAAATTCTTCGTTGCTGTGTTTTGAATTAGCTTTTATGGGGCAAGTAAAAGTTTACTGGAAAACGTCGCAAACAAATTTTAAAGTTGTAATACAAATATCGAATTGAAATACTTGCCTAGTACTTAACTTACCCCACCCTGCCCTGTAAGACTTGTAAGCGTGCTGTCCCTTCCGAATTACCAGTTTGACTGAGTTGATCTTTCCCTGCTATGTGACAGGTGACCTAGCCTTCTGTCCAGAGGCGAGGTCACCTCCATTCAGAATCGATTTAATTGCGAATGCAAAAGGATCTCGCAGCTCACTAGGTTTCCCCTTCAATCTACGACGGAATGCATAGCCATGTCGAATTAGCGGTAAATCCAACACAGGAGTGGATCCCATAATTATGGCTAAGCAAAGCGCCTTAATACTACAGACAAAACAGCCTCATTCTACATTTGCCCATCCTAATCTTTAAGAAGTTAATTCATTCTATACTGAAGCCAACATTTTTATACAAACTGTATTAATTTCATTTTAAAATGTAAATACAATTCTTGCCCATCTACGACCAATATTAAATATTTAATTAAAAAATATTGTAATTAATGAACATTGAAAGTGTTTATCTAGTGAATTTTAATGATTTAATATTCAATAGATTGGAAACGTCAGAGTAAATTTAAAGATAAGTGATGCTAATTTCAATATTACAAGGTTGCAGGTAACCCAGAATATATTAAAAAATTGAGGACCATTATCTCCTAAAATATATCAGAGCAGAGCCAATGCACGAAGCAAAGAATTATCCCTCCAAACATACAAATGAGTGAATGTGGGGAAACTTCTTGTCTACTCTGCTATTGGGTTCGTGCTGTTCATTATCCCTTCCATCTTTATAAGCACGTACTCATTTCTCCTGCAGGGCAGTTTCGTAGTAGGTTGTTTTGCGTATGGCTAGTATGTACCTGTGTTCATCCGTCACAGTCGGGAGAGGGAACCAAACGGCACAAGACTAACCTAGTTGTGAGCACAACTCCCACAACCAATTCGTTATATCGGGGGACCCAACCCTCCGGGGGGGGCGGGAGGCGGGCCACTGGCACATGTACGACAACGGGCCGATATCCGGTCCAGCCGGAACAGTTTATCCTCTCGGCAACCTTCCCGCTTTCAATGCCTGGGTTGGGCCGCCCCGTTATTTGAAAGCTTGATAAATACGCAATGTTAATCTCCAAATAATATTGGTCCTATTGATTAGCTTACTATTTTATTCATTGCCCAGATTATTACACATTTGAAAAATTACTATGGGAAAGTTTAAACTGCATGTTTACTTTCCGGCTTATAACTATTCGACATAACTTTTACAACACGTATTTTTCGTATTTTTAAAAAATTTTCGTTGCCACCTGGAAAGAACAAGGAACATTTAGGAACGAACGAGAAAGAAAACGGTGTTTTTCGAGATGCAAATTGCCACAGTTGGTGTGAAGTCCAGCTTACGAAGCACAGAAAGTACGCCACACACGCTGAAGTTTCACAAGCACTTTTTCACGAACTATTTCTTCAAACCATATCCAATTCAATTTTGAGCGTTTTGAAAACTCGCGCATCAAGTAATATTTCCGCAATCATGGAGCTCGCCTTTCACTTCACATGAATATGTAAAAATGGCATTTCAAGCGAACTCATTTTCTATCTAACCACTTTATTCCTAAAATAAACTATAACAGATCTGCTTCACTTGCCTACTCAACATTTTACGCAACACTTTCACAGGATTTGTTTAAATAAATCAATTTTCTATTTTAAATCTTCATCCCACCCATTTTGCACAAATATTAATTGGTCTCGCGAATTGACCCTGGAATACCTTTTTAGGACCTAATTTACACGCCACCTGCCTTTGGCTCTAGAAATTATTTTACATTAAAAATAATCTAACAAGTCACCAAGGAACTCGAGAAACATCCCGAACCAATAATCTTCTCAACCTACACATCTTTCCCGAATCTCAAATTACCTCCCGCCTCTGGCACGAAATGAGCAAGCGATGGGCAGTAAGCGGAACGCGCTGGACAGGCACGCGAGGCCGACGCAGCGATTGGCTACCAGTTTTTCAGAGAGTGTGAACATTGAGGTCGGTTGCGGAAGAAACCGCCAAGAAGAATGCTCAATTAGACATGGATGATTGGAAAACAAGATGTGATGCGAGTATTACTAATAAAGTGTATCAGTCTATGTATTTTTAATCGTAATATATTTCTGATTGATTTGTTTAAAAAATGTTTATGAGATATATTCTTCTACTTTCAGTAGAGTATAAACAACGTAAGTATTAGGACTAATCGTAACGAGATGGTGTCATTTATGAAATAACATTAACGAATTTACTTGTAAAAATGAATTTACATATGCCTTCATTAATACAATGATTTAGTATTATTTATTGTAATATTTAAATCAACGAAATTGTGTTTTATCAAGAAGCATGCATATTTTTGTTGATTCATTTTTTCAAGTTTTTGTTAGTCATACTTTAAATGAAATGAGATTATGAGAATATAAAATAATAGCAAAACCTTTTATTCATACGAATTTTTTCCGGGGGGAAATGTAGAGCCATTCCCGAAACATTCGTGTGAGCGTTTTGGAAAATGCATAATTTTTACCTACTTTCACATGAAAACATTTGGGATTTTGAGTTACTTCATTAGTAATCTTTTAAAGCATTTGTATTCATAAATTCATTCAATTATAAAATACACCTGTATTCTCTTATTACTTCATTAGTAATCGTTTAAAGCATTTGGGCTCATAATATAAAATTCACTTGTATTCCCTCATGTATTAAAAATAATAAAGGCACACTCCTTTTCACAGATGTTTTGCGTTTGCAAAAAACTTCATTAGAAGTCATTTGAAGCAATTTAACTCACAAATACAATAATGCTTATAAATTGCTAGAAATGTGAATATTAACGGCGTGAGATACCCGTCAAAAAACTTAGATTTGTGTCTAGTTTTTGAAAAAAAAAGTACCCCCAAATGGAACCTTGCGTTACATTAAAGAGTGCAATTAGCACTATGCGTTCGAAAAGCGCGAACAAATTGGAGACTTTTTGAGAAAATGAAGTTTGAGCGTTTCTGAAAATGCAGAGTTTTGAGCTAGTTTTCATAAAAAACCGTTGAGTTTTAGAGACACTGTATGCGACATTATTTAAAGCTCATGTACTCATAAATATAACAATTTGAACAAATTGCCTCTAATATAAATATTAAACGACGTGAGAGTCAAGTCAAAAAATTTCATTTTTGCAACTTTTGAAAACGCAAAGGAATAGAGCAATATGGCGTTTATGTCATCATATACGGTGCATTTAGCACTAGTCGTAACAAATGTTTAAAGAAAAAATTGGGGCTGCTTTTGAGAAAATCTTGTTTTTTTTGTTGTTGTTTTTAATTGCACATATTACTATAGTAGTTATCGTACTATAGTGATTTAGTAAAGTCATGTACACTTTTTTAAAGCTTCCTATACGCTTTAAAAAATGTCCCTGACTTTAAAGAAAGATCTCACTATGAGCAACAAATTTTATATGACGGAAAATATCTCTATCATCTCTATCTTCAATTTTGTAGTTGTGTGAAAACGTTGAAAAACTTTAGGACTGTGTGAAAACTTGAAATTTTTGACAATTTGGAGTGAACCGTGAAATTCTTACATATGCCACACCTTTATGAATGTATTTTACTCTTTACTTACAAGAATTTAAAGAAAACATTTGGAGCATTTTTGAAAAAGAATTGAAATGTCTGGGTGGCCTCGTGTATAGTACCCTCAATTTTTAAAGAATATTTTTCAAAATCTCAAAACTTTGCCTCGAGCCTGATGAACAGGGTTTCCTTCAATTAGGAAAAAATCTACGCATGGTTTAGCCGGTAGCGGTGTGGACAGACGGACGTTTTGCAGTCAATTGGTTTTTCGACATCAAGTACCCACAAATAGGGGATTCTGGCTACACCACATGTTAGAAATTTTTTTAATTTAGCAACTGGATTTATCCACTTTTTTATTATAAGGTCCCCGCAATGATTTTTTCCTGACGTCAATTCGCCGTTTTTATTCGCGCAGCATTTCATAACTATACGAGTACTACGAATATTACTCCGTATATACATATGTATACGGGATAGTAAAAATCAGCCAGAGAAAGAAAATATGTGGGCCATGGCGTGTGAAACCAATGGTCTGAATATCCGCCAAGTCTTTTAGAAGGGTGTAACCCAAACGATATTTACAACGCGAAAACATGACTGTGCACAACATGATAGAGTAAAGCTCTCTTTTCACCATCGGGATATCAAAGCGACCTAGACGTTTAAAAGGTGTCAAGACTCTACCAGTTGATTATGTCAGTAATGCGAAGGTTGGATAAAGAAAATAGTTTTTAAAGATTGGCTTAAAAAGTTGACAAGGAAATTAAGATATAACGAAAAAAAAAGTGTTTTCCCTTCACAATTGTACTGCACATATGGACTTATTGCAAACGGAAGAATCATGTACTTCCCTGTCAATACTACCAGTAAACATCAGCAATTAGATTAAGATATGATCACATTCAAACGCCCTTATTGCAGAGAATCCATTTAACATATTCTTACATGCCTGAAAAAACCTAGTGGGGCTACAACAGCACATACTTTCACGCGTTATTGGAAACAGCTACGTAATATTGCATTTTCTGCGCTACTGACACCTCAGAACCCTTTTGAGAAAATCTTGTTATTACATTTTTTAAATTGTACATATTGCACATAATATAGCTGAAGGACATGCAGGACATACACACAAAACATCAAGGACATGCAATACGTACATACTAAATTTAATGCTCATATTTTATCTAACAAAGAACAACATACAAGTCACGTTCAGAATTTTTTGGAAAGAATTCACAAGAAAATAAATAAACATGAAAGTAAAATTGGTCAATTTGCAAAATATGTTGAGAACAAAATCCAGAATCGTGAAAGTAATATATCGCAGGGTATAATTGAACATGCTACGGTGGCACAGGAGGAAATAGAGATTTGTAAATCAGAAAACAAAGGAAGTACTTTTTTCAATTGTTCAAAATTCTGAAATTAGGTCATCGGAGCTGGGCGAGGAAATTCAAGAAGTGCAGAGTAAAGTATATGCTGAAAATTCATCTAGAAAAGTGGGACATGAAAGTTATATCAAGAATTGCGAAAAAGAGGACAAGAAAGTAAATAACGATGAAAGTAAAAATGTTAAATTAGAGAAACAGGTAGATTTTAACATTCAGAAGTGGGAGAATACGAGTTGTAATGAAACTGATAGCCTTGATAATGTTCAGGTTAACCGAGATGTAGAAGAAAAAGTAGACAATGTTGAGGAAATTAGGAATAAAGAAATAGGGGAATTAGACATAGAAATGATTTATAAGTTTAAAGATGATCATGAGAATATAGAAACAGGACTTAGTCAAAGTTTAGTTGTGTCACAGCTGCCGGTGGTAACCGGAGATTACTCTCCGGAGATGACAATTTTGAGATACAAGGATCAGCAACCGTGTTTTTCCTAAGCAGAAGACGAGAAGTATTTTAAATCGTATAGGAAAGTAACAATTAAATCCACGTTTTGTGATACTATGAAATGTTGCGGCAATCCGGGAAACAGTGTTTTGGTATCCTGGATCCATTACTAGTAACAAAGAGATAAATTAAAGGTGAGTTCTCAGCGAGAATTGATAACATTTCTAGTCAGTTTGAGTACGTATGGAAATTGGTAGAGGGGAGATTAGATGAGATAGGCAGACTATCGATGAGAAATTATCTCGCGAGCCAAAGTGTGACATTAAAACGGTCGTACACACCTTTTAAATTTGATGAGATAAAAATAATAAGTAAAAATGAACAATTTGCTGATTGAGAAAGTAGGCCAGAAATGCTTTATGCAATTTCACTTTCACGTTAGATCTATAAATAAGTAGGATTATAAGTTAACAACCTCCCCTTCGAACAGATCAATTAGCTGTGTCGGTACGAATCATCACTACTATGCAAATTGAGGAATTTTTGCTGCTAGAAGACCAAATTAGCCACTAGAAAAATGACAGGCGGGGTAAACATCTCAATACATACGTTCTAATTATACGTAGAATAAGGGAGCTTATGTAATGCTGTGGAAAATCGATTTCGAGATTTAAACGGAAATACCCGTTTTGGGGACCGCTGATACCGAAAAAATGTTTGTTTTAAACGTCCGTCTGTCTGCCTGTCTGTCCGTCTGTCTTCTGTATGTAAACAACACTAGCATCTAAACCATGTGTAGGATTATTTCCAAATTGAAGAAACCCTGTTAATTTCGCCTGAGTCGACGTTCTGCGATTTGGAAAACCATATCTGGGGGTACCGTATTTGGGGGTATTTTACATCAAGCCCCTGGGACATTTTCATTTTTTTTTTTTTTCAAAAATAGCTCCCAGTTTTTCTTTAAATATCTTGTAAGAATGGAGTAAAATACACGTACAAAGGTAGAATAGGTTCGATTTTCAGGATTAACACTAAATTTTCGAAAATTTCAAAAGTTAAATATTTTTGCGGAGTCCACCTACAACTACAAAATTGAAGATATAGATTATTCCTTGAAGTGAAATTTGCTGTTCATACTTTGTTCTTTCATTAAGGTCCTGAACATTTTTTGAAAATGTTAGTACTTTTGCGTAATATTGCATGTAATTTTAAAAAGATAACAAAAACTAAATTTTATCAAAAACGCTTCCACATTTTTTCTTTAAACTTCTGGTAGGGATAGTGCTAAATGTACTCTATGAGATGACATTTTGCTCTAGTCTTTCGTTTTTTCCAAAATTACAAAAATGTATTTTTGACTTGTATCTCACGTTATTAATATTTACATTAACGGCGATTCGTTCACATTATTATATTTATGAGCACACATGCTTTCATTAATGCCATATAAAATTCTCCGAAAGATCAACAATTTTCTTTCTAAATGAGCTCAAAGTTCCGCATTTTTAAAAACGCTCAAACGCCATTTACTAAAAAATGGGATCAGCTTTTTTATTAAAACGTTTCCAAAAGATAGTGCTAATTGCACTCTTTAAGATGACATACAATTAATTTTGCTGTATTCATTTCATTTTTTTTAAATTGCACAAATATATTTTTTAAATATCTCTCACGTCGTCAATATACTTATTTCCAGTGATTTGTAAACACTATTGCATTAGCGACTGGACGTGCTTGCAATAACACCAAATGAAGTTTTTATTATAGTTTCCGAATAGTTTTCTGTGAAAAAAAGGCTCAAATACATTAGCGCTTACACGCCATTTTCTAAAAAATAAAAAAAAATTAAAAAATGCTCCAAATTTTTCGAAGAAAATTGCCATTTATGACGAAGTTTTACTGTTCTTTAATGTTCTTAAAGTAATATTTCCTTTCTACGTATAGAAATATTTTTTAAATATTCCTGTATTATATTTTTTTTTAATATTCAAAAAATGTACTTTGGGCGGCGATAGATGGCATCAGGCAAGAATAAGTGGCAAGTCTGAATAGGTAGCCAAGACCAACGGAAATAGAAAACTAATACGTGAAAGTCTGTATCATTGTGTATCACAACTACTTTTGAGAATCAGATGATTTTAAATGTAACATACCTTACCGGGTATTGTGAGGAGTAATTTATAAAAACCTGCGGCGAAATTCATCGCAAATGGAGGTACTGACTCTCGGCCTAGAAGTTACGATGTACAAATCATACTATTTTCAGCACTGTTTCTCTTAGGGGTACGAAAGTAAACCGCGACCAGAAATATGGAAATATCAAAATATGGAATATTTTTTTGAAAATGTCTGAGAGACTTCATGTTAAATACCTCCAAAGTTAAAGTATCGGTTTCAATTTTCAGGGGCTGCGACATCAGCCAGAACGATTGGGGAATATCAATTTTGGAGAAAAACGGCTGAACGGTTTATGCCTTAGTGTTGTGCACAGACAGACGGCCAGACAGACACACGTTTGCCATCAATCGATTTTCACTTTATCACACTTACTAACATTGTGAAAATGGGGCTGGGGCTATATGTAAAGTACCCCCAAAAACTAATCTATACTTTTCAAAATCGCAGTGAGGTCAGATTGATAGGTGTTTAAGTTTGGAAAAAATCCTACATATTGTTTTGGGGCTAGGATTGTTCACAGACGACACACGGACGGACGTTTTGAAAAAAGAACCACTTTTTCGTTATCTGAAGAACCCAAAAGTGTTTTTCCGTGAAAATCGAAACGTTGCTGTACGAGGAAGTAAAAGGGATTGAATTATAATTACGGGAATAAAATGTTTTATTACTGAGGGTTACGGGGCCCTTTTGACATTTTCTGGGAGGACAGCCCCTCTGGTCCTCTAGAGAACATGCCTACTTGTATGCTGATTCTCCACCAGTGACAGCATCTGCATGACGTGTAACAACGATGTTATTCTTGCGATAAACAGCAGACGGTTCAAAACTTGCATGTCATTGCACAGAATGACAAGCCCAGCACTGGATAGAGAAGGCGTAATTTAGAGAAGAGTGTCGATTCGGGAAAACATTTAAGGAGACTACCTTGGCTGCGGTTCAAAATGACCCTCTACCTGTATATTCTCTGATGACGCCCTTCTCCCCATATTTTCACCCCATATTTTCTCTGCAAAAATTTTCAATGTATCCCTTCTCAAACTTTTTCAGATTTTTAACAATTATATGTAAATAAATAATTATTATGTTTGATTTTTTAGATCTCTTTTTAACTACGCGATCTTGTAGCGACCTCTTTGTTTGTTTACATTGGGGTTACTGTGGGGGAACATCACACACATGGACGACACCAATACACACAAACATCCATTCCCGAAGGCGGGATCCGAACCCACGACCCTTCGAACCGAGATAACTATGACCAGCCTTTACGATCTCGGCAAGCCAGGCCGGCTACAGTATGTTGTATTTGGCATTTTGGGTCGATCGTCCGCCCGAAGTACGTGAGACATGGGGCGAACATGACATTCCTTTCACCGAAATTAGCAAACTCGGCCCTTCTGAACTGTCCTTCGACACAGCTACAGAAACTGAGCCGAAGGAAAACCACGCCTCTATTTTTGCCCCGACCGGAAAACGAAGCCGGGATTGCACCTCTCTACGCTCTCCTTGAGCCACATGGCTTTCTTATTATTAACATTTTAATTTATACTATTAATAAAAAAACTCATTTGGGGCAAAGAAAACATGGTCTCACAGATTTATTACTGCCGAATCACCTTCATTAAAATATTGCAAATTGTTGTACATTGGTACTTGGGGCCTCAAGACAAGTGGATAATGGATATCTAGTTGACGACGATCCAAACATAGCCCAACTTCAGTCGACGACCTTGAATTTATCTGCCCTGGCCGTCGTGCCTGCCGCGTGACTTGCTTTACTTCTCCCCTCTCCCCTTGCGCGCCGGGAGTTGTTTATACAGAAACGATACGAGCCAGACCAACCTGTCAGCACCAGCACCACCGCGCAGAACCGCCCCATAACGCCAACGTCACCCAACAAGCCAGCCCCACGAGCACTCGTGTCACTGGGAATCCGTCGATCACTGCTCTCAGTAGAGGGCAATTAACACCTTGTAAGAAGTAGAGCAATTTACCTTTAGTCATGGCAATGTTACGGGCATTTTTGCGTTCAGGCGTGTCAAGCCTTAACAAAAAGTTTTCGACTGCGGCATTGCCTTCCCCTAATACAAATCCAGAAGTACTGTACACCGGGGCAAGTATTGTTTGTGTATTATATAGAATCGCACTGAAATGATAAACCATACCTGTTAGTGTACTCATGTATTTTCTGTTTTAGATATTTATTAACAATGAATGGCATAAATCGAAGTCGTCGAAAACTTTCCAAACGATTAATCCCACAACCGGCAAACCTATTGCTGAAATTCAAGAGGGAGGAAAGGTGAGATAATTATTACATTACCACTAAAATCATGGATTTCATGAACAATTGCGAAAACGGATTTCTAAAATTGACAGTATTTGAATTGTTAGTCGATAAGGTTTGGATTGACATGTCGCGAGGTATTACGTAACAAGAAATCGTGATGGCATGTTTTAGATCTTTTCATATCACTTTGCATGGCAGATGTACGTACCATTATGTATGGTTAATCATGCGCCGCAATAAGCTTCGCATTTATTCCCATTATAAATTGTATCTGGAGAATAAAGTTTGGCAACACACATGTGGAGCATTATTTATCTTTGAGTTATGTAATGGTCAACAAATTCAATGTATTGAAAACCTCCATTACTTTTCGATTTTCTTCTTGCATTTGTGCTCATCTGGCCTGCTTTGGATGGATGGACTCCCTAGTTTGAATTAATAGTTTGAAATTTATACTACCATGGAGCTTTATAATAGAATTTCTTCGCTTTCCCTCTGCATTTAGAAATGTGCTTATACCTTTATGACAAATTATCTGGTGAATATTCCAAGCTAAAAATAAAATAAAAATCATTGTAAATTTCTGAAATCATCGTTTTGGAGACCGTCAGTTAAGTACATCCCTTTGATTCCTTTTTCAGTTGCATTTTGTGAAGATGAGCAATGAGACAGATAAAGTTAGTTATTAATCCAGAATATTTTCATGTTCTGAGTAAGATACAGGTGTTTATAGCTGAGGAAATGTGTATTGATTGAATTGATATGTGGACGTCTGTTGACTTGTCTTCATAGAAATTTTTAGTACTAAATCAGTAGTTAATTCAATATTATTGGATTAGTATGCTGACCTAGTCAGAATGGAGGTCGTGTTCTTTGGGTGAAATAACTAATGTAAATGAGATATTAAATTTTATAAATTAAAATGTAACGAGAACAATTGGCAACAAAATAATTAGTGTTCTTTATAAACTTACAATCTTTCTTTCTCCATAATGAAATTTCAGGCAACCTATTTTTACTAGTGAGGCTTTATTTTTTAAATTGGAAGAAATGTTGGAGTACAAAATAGATTTTTAAGTTGTTTGTTCAATCTAACTATGATGAAATAATTGAAGTCATCTTCTTCAACTTAATGTAATAACATTAAGGTGAAGAAGAAGTCTTCAATTATTTCATCATTTAATTACATCAACACCTAATCACTATTTCCACAATTCAATCAAACTATAAACTTTAGATTATGGATAACACAGGTCAACATGGGGATTTCCTTTTTTTGATTTTGACTTCTTATTATTATATGTAATTTCATATAATTTTATTATATGTAATATATGTATATTCTTCTTATTACACTTCTTCGTCTTATATGTAAGATGGTCACCTGGATCCAATAATGCCCTTACTTTTGTTTTATCAAATCACAATTTTTAATAATTTCAGTAATTGTGGTCAAAAAGATATTAAAAATATACACATTAGAAATACAAATATATATTATTTGTGATAATTAGTTGATTATGTCAGTTCATTTTGCATGATTTTGTAACAGAACACAACAGACGGCAGCTTACTACAGTATTCTATATGAACAGATGTAAACGTAACTCCATGCTTATAATAGCAGACACTGTGCAAAAGTTAAATCAACAAGTTTTGACTAAGATATTCAAATGCATCTCAAGCATAGTTTCGAAGAACTAGTTCATTTGTTTAAATATTTGTTGTGCTATAACCATGCAAAGAAAGTGTATGAATGACCCAAATACATTTTGTTATATTTGTGGACATTTTATGATTGCAAAACAGAGACAGAATATAACCTCATTTGTTAGAAGTGTTTCTAATGCTTATTTTGACATGAAACTGGGGGATCAGGATACGCCATGGTTCCTTGTAAAGTGTGCAGTGTTTGTGTGGCAGAGTTAAGAAACTGGTCGAAGGAAAGTGGAATGCACGGAGTTTTTTAGTTACTATGGTGTGGCACGAGCCAAAAAAACATCTAAACGATTGTTATTTTTTCATTTGCAAAATAAAATGATTCAATACAAAGATGGCACTGATGTTTCTGTGCTAGAACATCTTTCGAACCTCGAAGTACTGCATTCTGATTCAAGTTCAACGCCAAACAAGTCAGCTGAAGAATCTGATTGTACAAGCACCGAACACAAACCCAAACCTTTAACACATACAAAACTGAACGATTTGGTCAGAGATTTAAATATCTCAAAGGATGCTTTTGGAGTTTTAGCTTCACGTCTGAAAGAAAAGAATGTTCTAGCTCCAGAATTATATGGTACAGTTTACAGCCATAGAGAGAAAGATTAGTATGGTTTTTAATCAGGAAAACTTAGTTTATTGCACTCTTATTCCAAACTTCATTAATAAGTTAGGAGAGTATAAAACAGATGGTTGGATGTTTCATTGATTCAAGCAAATGAAGTTTAAAAGAGGTGTTGGTAACACTGTACCAGTCGCACATTCCAACCATCTTAAGGAGACATAACATTCTTAAATTGCTACTCAAAAAGGTAAATTATGAGGCATATAAATGGATGATCTGCAGTGATATAAAGGTTTTGTGCATGTTGTTACGACAACAACAGGATTATACCAAGTACCTGAGTCACATTTGTGAATGGGACAGCTGAGATAGAAAGAAACATTGGACAACATGAGAAGGGCCTAGAAGAAACATACTGTTTCGAGGTTCCAAGAACATGATTAAAAACAGCTTAGTAGATCCTAACAAAATTGTGTTACCTTCCTTACACGTTATTTTAAGTACTTAACAAACAAATTTCCCACCCTCTCAGAAGGAAAGGCAGAGAAGCATCTTTGTAGGACCGCAGATCAGGGAACTAGCTAAAGCTGATTTTGAAGAATGTATGACACCTCCAGAAAGGAAAGCTTAGATTGGTTTCAAAGAAGTAGTTCATAAGTTATTGGAAGAATATGAAAATCCAAACTATGGTTATTATGTAAATAATATGCTGAAAAAATAAGCCTTAGAATGAAACACGAGTCTGAAAATAAATATCTTTCACTCCCATTTAGACTGCTTTCCAGAAACCTTGAGAGCAGTGAGTGACAAACAAGGTGGAAGATTTCACCAAGATATTAAAGACATTGAAAGGCATTACCAAGAGCGATGGAATTCATCAATGTTGGCTGACTACTGTTGGTTACTGCAACGAGATTATTCTAATCGAGTGCTCAAGAGAACACGTGGAACAACATATAGCTGCTTCAAAGCCTACATGGCAATTGCCTACAAGGCTCTGAAATATTTAAACACAGAAGAGACATGCACACACATTTGGGGTATTATTTTGAATTGCAACTATGTTATGTATCATTGCTCAAAAGTATTTGTGCTAAATTTGGGAGCAATCTCTCCGGTGGTCCTAATTTTTTTCTCATGTATACAGTTGTAAACAACTTCACGTTTATATAATAGATGACTTGTTTCCATTTGTTGTTGTAGGCTGACATTGATGTGGCAGTTCAAGCTGCTCGAGAAGCTTTTAAGCTTGGAAGTCCATGGAGGCAGATGGATGCTTCTGACAGGGGGGTTCTCCTTAACAGGCTGGCTTCTCTCATCGACCGTGACAGTGTTTACCTAGCAGTAGGTGAAGTTTGTTTTATTACTGATGATTATAAAAAGTGATGGTATTTCTTTCAAGACAATTTAACGTCATTTTAGAGTTTGGAGACACTTGACAATGGCAAACCCTACTCCAATGCAATGGCTTTTGATGTTCCTGCCAGTGCCAAAGTCCTGCGCTATTATGCAGGTTGGGCTGACAAGAACCACGGAAAAACCATTGCTATGGATGGGCCATATTTTTCCTACACTCGCCATGAGCCTGTTGGTGTCTGTGGTCAAATCATCCCATGGAACTTCCCATTATTGATGCTTGCATGGAAACTTGGCCCAGCTCTTGCTACTGGTAAGTAGAAATGTGTATAAAACTCGGTGTTGTGAAACAAAAATAATAATTAAAGAAATAAAATGTAATGATTTTCAGAAAATTGCACATTCTCTGTATAGCATTAAAATAAGTGTGTTACCACATATTTAAGTCATTAATGTTTTTGTATTTAAGAAGAGTAGCTCACATAATACACAGCATTATAATAAAAGAGTTTAGTTTGCACAAACCTCAGAACACATGGGGTCAAAAACAACACTGGAGTGGAGCTTGTTACAAAAAGTGCTCACAATGGGGAGACACCTGAAGGAAGAACTTATTGCATGGTTAACCACTAGCTAGGGGTAAACAAATATAAGTAAGCTTTCTTTTTAAAGTATGGATGCTTCAAAAGACAAAATGCAATATCAGTATTGCATTCAACACTAGTTAGTGGATTTAAGGATTAATTCAAGAACTTTTTAGTAATCATGAATGTCTCTTGTGTACAGGAAATGTTGTCATTCTGAAGCCTGCTGAGCAGACTCCTCTGACTGCTTTGTACATTGCTCAGCTGGTTAAAGAAGCTGGCTTTCCCCCTGGAGTGGTGAACATAGTGCCAGGATTTGGCAATGCTGGAGAAGCTATTGTCAATCATCCTGATATTGATAAAGTCGCCTTCACTGGTTCAACTGAAGTGAGTTCTCAGTGCACCCACGTAATTTATTAATGTGCAAAGCTGTATATTTTTAAAAACAAACAATTTTTCTTCTTTGTAGGTTGGAAAATTAATTCAACAGGGAGCTGGGCGTACAAATTTGAAACGAGTAACTTTGGAACTGGGTGGAAAATCTCCAAACATCATCCTTGGTGATGTAGACATGAATTATGCAGTGGAGCAGGCACACTTTGGATTGTTTTTTAATATGGTAACTTCAGTAACTAAATACAATTTTGAATGCTTGAAAACATAATTTAAAATTCATTTTAGGATTGTCACATCCATTTTTCATTTCCAGAGCACTATTGGGTACAAAAAAATCCTTCCAAAGGCATTATGAATCGCCATCTAGTATTTTCATAATTTTTGTTTGTTTTCTCCTCTGATTACTCTTGGAATGCAACAAGTGTGATCAGAGAAGAACATTTTTTTTTTGATTCTTCTCAGCTTTTGTATTCAACAACTGGCTTTACTTCTAGAGAATCAAAAAGTTCCTCTGGTTTGGCACTTTTCATCCTGCATTTTCTTTGATTTAAGAGTATGTTACAGATAATTTTACTAGGAAGCAATAAACTTATTTCCACACTTAATACAATTGCTATGGGCTGAGTTAGGTTCAAAGGTTTGAATGTGGTGAATTTTGGATACTAGTTAGTTAACAATGTTGAATTTAACTGCTGTCTGGAGGAGAATTCTAATGGCCAGCTGCTCTGATCAGTTTTCTTCCATGATTTCTCTGATGACTCCAGGCAAATTCCAAAGCAGTATCCAAACACACAGGCCATGGACCTGCAATCTTTCCTTCTCCTTTCTTGTTCTATCATCTTCCCACTTCTACTCGCATACACACACTTCCATGCACTTCATTGCCACTTATGTCAGGAGCTTGGAGTTTGTTCCTACTGGGACAGTTCCACACTAGGGGAGATTCACAGAGGAAATCTGCAAACCAACCTGTTGGTAAACACTGGATTTCACCATCCATCAGGGAAAGACCACCTCCCAGGACAAAAGAATCCCTACACCACCAGGTTAATGACCATATCAGTTGATGTGCTTGGAAACACCAATCAATCGATGTAATTGCTCAGGAAGTTCAGTAGTAGTGATAGATCATTCCAGCAAATTACTTTGCATGTTCTGTTATGATAATTGTTTCTCCCATTTTTAGGGCCAATGTTGCTGTGCTGGTTCCAGAACTTTTGTGGAAGATTCAATTTATGATGAATTCGTAGAAAGAAGTGCTGAGAGAGCAAAGAAGCGAACCATCGGCAACCCTTTTGACCTATCTGTAGAACAAGGTCCTCAGGTAAAATACTTAGTTGAATGAAGCATTTGTGACTTAACTAGGGAGTGTCCACAGTAGGTAGACTCATGCCAGTGCCCGCATTGTATCTCTCAGATATAGTTGAAACTTTTTGTGAATGCAAATGATTTGAAGCTCTATTTATTGAAATGTACAAACTATACATGTCCCCGATGCCATTGATAATCATTCCTACACTGTAGAATTCTTGTCTAAATACTTACGGTAAGAAAAGTAAAAATTGACAAAGAACACACAAAAATCATTAAACATCTTATTATCTCATTAAATAGAAAACAATTTCCACAAATAATTTTGGCATGTTCTACACATACATATTTTTAAATTGTTTAAAAAAATATTTAGAAAGTCGGACTAGTTTTTGTTTTGCAAGGTTCGCATTTTTTTTCACCTCGTAACAGTCGTCTCCTGCACATAATATTTTTCTTTGAGAAGAAATTGTGACAGTCAATCCTAGATGAGACAAATGATTACGTTTTCTGTCAGCACGTTTCATAGACCCGGCTGAAAATAAATGCCATGACACATACCGCTTACGCCAGGAGCTTCGAATACATTGGGGCCATTGCACACAATGTATCTGACAGATGTCATGCAGGGCAGTGATCAAGTTTCAACATACTCGCAGGAAATGATTCAACGAAAGGATAAAAATAGAAGGCTAGGTGTTCTTGGAAAAGTGAAATGAAGGAATACATGAAATATCAGACGACTAACGCATTGCAATAATTCAGGAACATAAAATTACTGTGGGTCACAGATCTTTTGCAAGCACTTGTGGGTTAAATTCAGTGCTAAAAAGTGACAAATGTTCAAAGTACATCAGTGTAATATATAAGTTGTGTATGCACATAGTATTCATTTGCAGATAGTGTAATTCAATACACAAGTCATTTGTTATCAAAATCAGACAAACCATTTTTTGAAATGAAATTGAGGTTAATTCATTATGGTGTCCTAATTACAGTTTGATATACTTATCACTTTACACAAGAGGACACATCCTATCTAAATGAGACATCAAAGTTTGTTTTTAATTAAAACTAGACTCACCATTGTTTAGCAGTCTCAAAACAGGATGCATCACATTTTGATTGTGCGGTTTGGATAACTGAGGAGTTATCATGTAGTGATGTTGAAAGATCCCGAGTAATTTGAACATGATGTTTACAGATTGACAACGAGCAGTATAATAAAATTTTGGGTTTAATAAAGAGCGGACAAAAAGATGGTGCCAAGCTTGTGGCTGGTGGATCAGCACATGGCAAAGAAGGCTACTTCATTCAACCCACTGTCTTTGCAGATGTTAAGGATGATATGACTATTGCAAGAGAAGAGGTTTGTAGACATCCAATTTGTCTACATCTAGATATACCACACAATTTTGAAGTTTTCAAGATGATTAATTATAATGTTTTAAAGAATTGAAAAAAATATTGCCAGTATAAAATCATAAAATTGAATTCATTAAATATGTTCATTGTTATTTGAAAATAAGATATTCTTTGTAATATGTTAATCAATAGGGTTCTGTTCATTTTCAGATATTTGGGCCAGTGCAGCAAATCCTTCGCTTCAAATCTTTGGATGAGGTCCTGGAGAGGGCAAATAAGACTGATTATGGATTGGCTGCTGCTGTATTTACAAAGGACATTGATAGAGCCAACCACATTATTCAAGGACTACGAGCTGGCACCGTATGGTATGTTATTTGATAAATAAATTTTGTGATCAAACATCTAAGATTTTAATAATTAAATTTTGTCAAACAGGGTCAATTGCTACAACATAATCAATCCTCAAGCACCTTTTGGAGGCTTCAAGATGTCTGGCAATGGTAGAGAACTTGGAGAGTATGGTTTGGAAGCATACACAGAAGTGAAGACTGTTATTGTAAAGATACCTCAGAAAAATAGCTAAATTTCTAAATGTGAAGTGCAACAATTGCTCATGATGAACAATAATTACCTTGCAATGCACCTATTTTTGAAAATAAGCTTTAATAAGATTGTGAGGAACAAAGCAATAACATACGTTAATTGATTTAACAGGGAGACTTTTTCAATTCCTCATTGCAAAATATAATCAGATCTGTCTTCCTACAAATATAAATAAAGATTTGACTAAAATATGTATAAATTCAAATTACACTAACATGAGACTGCAATAAATATATTCTTTTGTAAATTTTATGAGTTTTTGTTTGTGTGTACTTAATAAAATTCTCATCATCATGAACTGCAGGGTGAAAGGCCAGAGGCGGAGGGGGCGGTTCCTAATAACATTCTGTTATCCAAATTTAATGTATCATTAAAACAAGTTTGTAAACAGAAGAATCAAGTGACAGTATTGTAGTAAACAAGATTTCATGTAATTCAAATTCATACGAGAGAATTTTGATCCATATGAAACAATGCATTCTTAATTATTACTTAGTCTACATCATTTAAAACAGCCTGATGGGGCAGGAGTTTGGGGCATTGGGCACAAGTTCTTATTACACCAAGACTGGGTTCAAATACCGAGAATGGATACTTTCAGTTCTGATGTAGTATGGTATGCATTCCCCCATTAAACTATGAATCCTTGCCCTAATTTCCATCTCTACCTCAGAAAATGTATGTAAGATGATTGAATGAGGATCAGCATTACAAAGGGCATCAGCATTACTGTGGATAGGGCTGTCTACTATTCATGCAAGTTTTCTTGCTGCCTCCACTCCTCACAACCAGCGTGGTCTGGTCAAAAACCTTGATCTTGCTTGGTATAAGCTTTACAAGCATCGCAACGATTGTTAGAGCTGCCTCCTGCTGCTTTCAAATTAATTGAGCTCTGTCAATTTTGCTGTTCCTTACTGTTCTATTTGCTAAAGTATACAATAAATTTTGCTTGCCTACCGTTTTTACAATTTTTATTTTTGAATTTTATTGAATCGGATATTTGAATATAAATGAGAAGACCTCAACAGCGGCTTCCTTGAAGAAGAGAAGACAAAACTGGCAGAAGAAGGTTCCTCAAAGGGTAGGGTGAAACAGACTTCCCTAAGCGAGATAACCCTGATATCAAATCCTGCTGGCTCAGAAGCAGTGAAGTGGCAGCCCCACTACCCTGCATAGTGCTTGCTGGAATTACCCTACATGGTGCTTCAACGCGGTCAGGGGACATTTCAATTACTAAAAATCTTAACATAGATAAGCCGGATAAATTCCATATACAACAACATAAACAAGAAAAGGACAAGTGATTCGCAATAAAGGATAGACTAAAAGTAGCCACATGGAATGTAAGAGGTTTAGGTACCAAAGGAAAGGAACTCGATGACAAATTAAAGGAATGTAGCATTAATATACCTGTTTTAACACAAACGAAGAAAAAGCTTAAGGGAACTAAAGATCTTGACGATTACACAATGCTCTATTCTGGAGTAGACCAAAGTCAAGGAGCAAATAGTGGAGTAGCAATACTGATTGATAGGAAATGGACCTCTAAAATAGTAAGTTATTGTTATGTAAATGAAAGAATAACAAACTGTAAATAAATAGAGAGAGGACATCTAAATGTTGTCGCAGTATTGCACAAGATGGGAAAAAAAGAAGAAACCATAACTTTTTACGAAAATCTACAGAAAGTTATTCCCAAATTAATAACAGAGATCATTTGATATTAGTGGAGATTTAAATGCAAGAGTTGGAGACACCAATACCTGAGACAGTAGGGACCTTTGGGAGCAGGCAATGAATAATAATGTATAAAAATAATGAATTTTTCACCTATAATAAATTAAAAATACTGACACATTCTTTAGACTAAAGATATTCATGGAATTATTAGAATTGCTAGAGGATGGAGATCACTCGTAGATTACATTATAGTTTATGAAGAAATATCAACCTTAATTCAAGTACAAGAGTTTATAGAGGCAAAGATATATACTCAGATCACAATTTGGTTGTCTCAACTATTAAATTACCAAGTAAATGGAAAATCTAAGTCCCAAAAATAAAAACATTGTAGAAGGTTTTAAAGTATATCTGCTACGAGAAAGAGTATTAAAATGCTATATCAAACAGAGACTAGATAATAATTCAAAATATATCAACAAGCGTGAAACCAAACAGGCAAATACCAACAAGTAGTGAAAGAATGGGAAATATTAAAACCTGCATAGAAAAAGCAGCTTTTGAAAGCCTAGGAAAGAAAAAGAAGTTCAGAAAAAAGAAAGGACTCAAGAGTACGGAATGAACAACTTAAAAAGCAGTGGCAGACAAAAAGAAAGCATACTTGAAATATCTTCAAACATGAAAAAAAGAAACAAAGAAAGAATATAACTGTTATAGAAATGAAGCCAAAAGGCTATCTTGTATAGCACATCAGGAGGCGTGGGATCACTTCATAAATAAAATAGAAAATTATATTCATGGGAAGCAAGAACTAACCTATAAAGTAATGAGACAACTCAATCAAAAAGAAAAAGATACTGTTCAATTGAAAATTATAGAAGAAGAGAGATGGCTACAACATATAATAATCTATGGTTCAACCCAATGGAAGAAAATGAACAAAAGAAAGATAATATTGATCCACAAACAACAGACAAATTGTTACAAGTATTAAAAGAAATCAAATGTAGAAAAGCTACTGGTATAGATAATATAAACATAGAATTTCTAAAATATGGATGCACTTTTCTCCATTTAAGACTGTTACATCTATACAATCAATGTTGGCTAAGAAGTACAATATCAGAAGAATTGCAAACAGCCCTAATAATATCTGTGTTTAAAAAGGGGGATCGAAGTAGCTGTGGAAATTATAGAGGTATTAGCCTCTTAAACACAACATATAAAATCTGCAGTAGAATGATCCAAAGAGGATTAAGACGATAGCTGAAGTTATATTATTAGAAGAACAAAATGGCTTCAGAAAGGGAAAATCCTTCACAGATAATGTTTTAATATTGAACCAAATAATAGAGAAAAAAAGGAGCTTAATTTAGACATGCACATTGCATGCCTTGATTTTGAAAAAACCTTCGATGAGTAACAGTCAGGAGAAGATGGGTCTAATGGGCCCTAATGGATAGAAGAGGCTTTCTAAAACATTCAATAAATGTAGTTAAAAGTCTATAAAAATGCAAAGATCTGAATAAAAATAAATTCACATCAATCACAACCATTAAAAACTAACCAAGAATTAAAACAAGGTTGCAGCCCTTCCCCAATATTATTGAACATCTATATAGATGACATTCTTAGAGAATGGAAATTAAAGGTAAAACAAGGGATCAGATTGAACAGAAATACTTACGTCAATACTCTACAATTGCTGCCGACCAAGTTATTATGTATGAAATTAAAAATAATATCCAAATGGCACTCCATCAATTAAATCTAATGTGTAAAAATTAGAACATGAAATTATCAAAACAAAAAACAAAGGTCGTGGCTTTTAAAGGAGCTTATCCAATTAGAACGAAGATATGCCTGGAAAACTGAACAATAGAACAAGAATCACATTTCAAATATCTGGGATGTGATATATTACAACCGGAGCCAAGATACAGAAAATAAATTGATCAAGTTCCAAAATGTACGTGGCCTGCTACACAGAACATTAAGAAATAAAACTAAAAAATATAAATTAAAAAAATTTTTTATAAAATAATGGCCCATATGAGAGTGAAAATTGAATTCTCTCTCAAAATGAAAAAAATGAATATTCAAGCTACAGAGATGAAATTTTTAAGGAGAGTAAAAGGTTGTACTTTGCTAGATAAACAAAGAAAAGAAGATATAAGAAATGAATTAAATACATTTAGTCTAAATGATTGTATGCAACTATATAAACAAAACTGGAAAAAACATTTAGAAAGAAGCACAGTAGGCTACCTACTACAAGTGCTGCAGTGCAAGCAAACAGGATGAAGGAGTGTAGGAAGACCATGCAGAAGATGATTTGATATGTGAAGACAGCACAGGCACCCACCTAATCCTTGAAGTGAAGAAGAAGTAGTACTTTAACACCATGTCTCATTAATTAAAATATTATGATACAAAATACTTATTCATTGCATTCTCTTATTTGATTATTCATCTGTTATCCATCCTATTATATTAATAGTGTACAAATAGTCATAGGAATAGAATTGTAACTGTTGGCAGCAATTACCTGGTGTAACATGGGTAGAACTATCCTCTCCCCAGACTGTAGACAGAGATGTGAACAAAGCTTGCAGGGATAGTATGAGAAGCTTCTTACAATTAAGCCTGTCCAAGCACTGTCTCAAGCCACATTTGAACTGGAGAAAATATGCACTGAGACCAATAAGGGCTTGCCAACAATACTGGCCTGAAAGTTGGTAAAATTAAGTAACCAAGTGATTGCATTTGGGGCTTTCTTAGTTTGGGTGATAAGGGGTGAAAACAAGGAGCCCAATCCAATCAACTACATCATTCTCAGCACAGAATTGCTACTATTGAGAAATACTCATTGATTACACATAACCAGATACATACTTCTTCAAATTTTCTTTTCTTAATGATGTTCTACACTTCGAATGACATTACTTAAACTGTAATACAATATCAGTTGAACCATTCTGTCTCTTATGCTTCAATTCAAGGTTTTTTAACAGTTTAAATTGTAGGATAACAGCAATAACCTGCTGACATTTTCTTCTTCAGTTCAGTACAGAACTTCTTTTTTAGTAAATTTTCTTAAGAACATTGTCCATGGCACTCAGTCAAGTCTTATCGAAAGAGAGAGGAAAGTGGTATTCAAGAGCTATTTTACAATTTTGTTGTTGTTGTTGTTGTTGATAATGTCATTCTCATTTAACCTTCTCACTTTCATTAATCTCCCTGACTTCAAGAAATGTTAAAATATAGAAGTTGATTGATTCTATGACATTCTCCCCAATAATTTTGAAGAAAAGCTTATTATTACCCCATAGGTAGCCATTACAGCCCCAAATGGTGGTAAATTAGCTCAGGTAATCTGAGCTAATTTACCACCATTTGGGGCTATCTCAAAATATTCATTTCATCCAAATAAATAAATTTCATTTGTAGTAAATTTAAAAAAATTAAAATCTAAGAGAAACTAACCTTAAGCATAAGTGGATTAGAAAAGTAATATAGTAAATCAGTAATTTAATATTAATATTTAAATTTAGTAATTTAATCAGTAATTTAATATTAAGATCTTTCCAGATCCAGATTTTGAAAACATCTGGAAATGTTCCTGCATTAAGAAGTTTTGAATTTATTTCAATTAATGACCATCATATATCACAAAAATTTTGACTGCAATTAAGGACATTTACCTATTCTAAGGATGTTCTGAGGATTTCTCCAAAGATGCTTCAAAACAAACGTATCAAATATTTTTTGAGAAATATCTCATGATGTCTACATCTTGATCAGGTTTTTCATCCAGTTTCTCTGAACCATTGAGCAAATGCTGAGATGGCCCCTCAATTTACTTTTGGACTCTATGCACATACAGTATTTTGTTAAACTCTCCTTTTGCAAGTTGTGTGGTAGGAGTAGAGCATTGGTGTGGTTGGCTATTTTCTTAATAATACTATATAATCAGATCTGAAGTTACTGATGCATATAAGTTTTCGATAACTTGGGTGCAAAAATTTCGAGTTATCAAATGTTGCTAACCTCACTTGATGGTACTTTTATTCATCATTCAACTACATGTAAGTAAAAGGATGGGGACGAGATTCTTGATTTCAAGAAAACATTCTCAGTTATACTTTCCCCCCATATATCACACACAGTTTCACAGTTTATTTCGATAAAAATAAATCAAATGTTAAATTTTGTGACTCCACACCCTTTCTGTGAAAAACTGCAATTCCCAAAAAAATTTTGTTTTGATAGCCCCTGTAACAGTATTGTTTTCTCGCTCTGTTCCCATCTTTTAGAAAAAAACTATCTCAACACATTTTTTAGCTAAATTTTTAACTGTATAACATTACTTTATTTTTATATTATGCATACAAAATATCCTGATCATTTTCCATGATTTTTACACACACTTATATTACATTATACACATCAGTAGCCTACATGAAAGTTTAACATGCCATAACGTAAAAAAAAGTCCAAACCAATAAAACTTAAGCTGGAATCGTTTCGGTCCAACATTTTCTTTTGGATTATTCAAGTTTGCAATAAAAACTGCAATTCAGAAAACGCAATCATTCAAAGATGGAATAGGTACATTGTATGGGTAGTTTATCTCACCTAAAAACCATTTCTAAGAAAGAACAACATTTCAGTAGAGACAAAGAAAATGTCTTACAGAAACACAACATGAAGTCCAATGAAACAAAGAACTCCAAAAACGTAAATAAATCAATATTTTCTTCAATATTGTAGGAACAGATAAATTCATCTGATGATTTAGACTTTGGCCATTTGCCTAGGTCCTTGTGAATATAGTGGCAACTGCCAATAAAAAAAAATCCTTTTAACCTTTAATTCTTGATTATACCTTCGTTTTTAAGGTGACATACATTAGAGTTTTCCCAATTTTAAATTTTGTTATCAAAATGTTGCCAGAAGAGTTGCTTTGTTCATGTTGAACTAGTCTAATTTCTCACCAAGAGTTCACATTTTCAATTTGCCACCTGACGATATAAACACTTGATTAACACAACATATACAACTCATCAAACTGAACACCATACATGTTTAGAACCACTGAACACAAAGAGTGCATTACAAGAACTGAGGAAGGTTCACTCTTTGCATCTCTTTCACACAAGCTTGTGAAGGTCAGTACAATTACAAATAAACAGTGGCTTTCACACAAGTAGTGTGGGAAATAAAATATTTGGACAAGGGTAGCTGAGAAAGCGAATGGACAAGTACAGCTCAGAGTGTCTAGAGGTACAATTTTACCACACTTACAAGTGCAACAATATTTTTTTTCTGTCTTATCTAGAAATCTTAAAACTGTCATTTTAAATATTCCTTTCCGTTTCCTCGTTAGTCAAGTTTCCAGCAAGTTTCAAGGCAGTAAGCAATTTTATTGGCGTAAAAATTACTGTGTTTCGAGAGAAATTGTACAATTACATAATCATTTGGGATCAATCAAAAACTTGCGTATCTTCATCACTGACAAATTCCAATTGATTTTGCCAGTGATGAAGATATAAATTGCTAAAGAAGAAATTATAAGACTTGCAAAATGAAATATCTTTCTCAATGCTTCAGCTGGGTATTTCACATGAAGCAAATTTAACTAACCACTTAGCTAACTAGCCACATTTACTTAACATGCTCAAAAATTTGATTTGCATTGCTTGCATGTACCTAAAATTTGCATCAAAGCCCAAAACATTAACTTCAGGAGGTGGCTGAAAAAAATCCAAGTTCATATTTTATGATTCTAGTTTTACGTAGGAATTGGTTTCAGACTTTAGCTAATAAGTTTGAGCAGTATAATTTCAGTTTTTTAAAAGCAAAACATATGAAATGTAAGAATGAACTTGAATTTCCTTTTGGGAGGCAGCTTAAAAAAAATGAAGTCTATTCTTATGTTTAAAAAATTTTTCAAAAGTGAATTGATACTGCCAAAAACTGACTACGAACTGAAGCCTCAATCTAGTTCCTGAATTGGATGGTTAATGTTTACATTATCCAATATAAGCAATGGCTGCGGTGGGTGAAATACATATGTGATAGGTAGGGGTCAGAATGATAGTGGGAAAAGAGAAAAAGCCCCCCCCCCCAAAGAGAGAGAATCAGCTTAAAACCATCCAAATGCTAAATGACAGCCTGTGAAACAATTCCTTTCAACGATCTGATTAAGATTTTCTATCTATAAAAATAAACAATGTTTAAGGCAGAAGGATGAAAATACCATAGATATTATTTCTATAATGTGTTATATAAACATCCCTTTTTAGGATGACTACTCAGCCAACTGCAACAAACAAGGTATCTTTTGAATGACAGAAGACCTCGATGTCTTCACGTGTAGTTTACAGTTTTGTGTCTGTTATATAAGCAATAATGTGACAAAATATTTTGTTTGAAATGTCAACCAACATCACTCACAACCTAGCAGTAAGGCAGGTAGTATTGGGGCCAGGCAAGGCAGCAGAGGGTGATGCCAGTGGCAAGGGGCAGAGTGGGGTGGGGAGCAACAGGACAAGGTGTGGCACGGTGTGGCAGGGTAAGTTGGCCATGACACTCAAGGCTAGGTAGAAGGCACAATACAGACAGAATACCTTCCTTTACCTGAATAGATGACTGTAGATTAAGTGAGATATTATCCTGACAAGCAAAAGAATTCAGCTTTAAACTTCCCATGCAATTCAATCACAAGGGTTTCCATTAGTGAAATGTATTTGGAATGCCTCTAGCACAAAAAAATGGTGGCTCATGAAAGACAGTGTGTCACTAAGGATTTTTAATTTAAGCAATGATATTTTGAAAAAACTTAAAAGTCAACAAGGTACATGCAATAAAAAAAAGTCAGGTTATAATGCAGTAATTCAAGATTTATAACATACTGACGATACTTATGACTGCAACCAAAAACTAATAAACCACTACAAAGAAATTTGCTTCCCATTTCTCTTTGTTTGATACAAAAATGCAGTCTTGTGGATATAGCCCTATATCTACCCATCAGTTCTGGAGTATGCCCCTTTCCCAAGCGTTTAAAAAATGTTTTGACTAATGAGACAGTAAAACTATATTGTGTACACTGTGTTATCATTTCACATCTGAACGTTACAGAGTACATCAATATAATGATTACAGTGTTCTACAAAAAGTATCTTTAGTAAGAGAATGAAATGAAATTAAAACTACTTAAGGAACTTGATAAAGGAGGTGGTAATGTTGTGTCCCCTGCTTCCTACCCACCAGTTACCCATGTTTGAAATTAAGTCTCAGTTCATCACTTAAACAAGTAGTTCAATGACCTGTTCAAATTCATAAAAATGTTTGGTGTTGATTTCTCCTTATTTATTAATTTGTTTAAATTTGCATGATTTCATTTAAAGTCTGAGAAATAACAGAGCGGTGATTTCCTAAAAATTAACAACTAAGTAGTCTGTTATATTCAGTGCCAGAGCCAGAATTTTCTTTTGTGGTGAGTTGTCACAACATTTGAAAATGACACAAGAATATTGAACACTAAAATGTAGGTGATTTATCCAACTATTTCACCAAATCAAGTTAAGAAATTTTCACTTATTGTCATCACAATAATATGCGATTAAATCTTTCTTTTTTATACAGTGAATATAACATTACTTCATTTAACAATTCCCACTGTAAACAGCGGAGGCCCAGAATTGATCATTAATATCAGCTAAATTATTTTTCTATTTGCATTATATAATTATCTTATGAGATGCTTAATTCATTTTCATTTTCTCTTTGTACCAGGTTTCACAAATTCAGGCAGCAAAAGAAAATCTAGAAACCCACATTGAAACTGCAATGATTCTTAAATAGAATCCTCTTTTAAAATTTAAATAACTTGAACACGGGCGACAGTTATGTCATATTAGTATGACAAGACAGGGTACATAATTGTTATTTTTACCCTTAGAAACAGTAGACAAGCCACATTTATTAAACAAACTAATTTCACTAAGCAAAATAAAATAAATTTGAAACAGATCAGATATGGAAGAATCAGAATTCTTATTCAATAGAAAAAAACTAAAAAAAGAAGGAAAAAATAAGTTCTAAAAAAATGCAACAAACATCATAACCATACCTAAAAAGTTTCCAGATAGTAAAGTTGCAGTGAAGGTACCAAAACAATTATCTGGCGAAGATCTGCATAACTGTTTTCATGATAAATCATCAGAATAAATTTCTTTCTAAATCTACTAATACTATTTTTAAAAAGTTGGCTAGAAATTATTATACAAAAGCTTATGGACTGAAAATATTAGTTTCTCTCATATTTCTGATGTAAAGTATTGATATTACTATTGTTTTAATCTAGTGATAGAATTAACATGATTAATTTCAATAGTTCCTGCCCTAAATTATGCAGAAAACAGCCCTTCAATTTTGGATCTCTTACATCTTTTAAAGTAATAAAAAAATTAATAATAAATAAGTCAAAAAAAGGAGAGATATTTGAAAAAAAACAACCTCTACAGAATGAAAATGCAATACATCACACATTATACACAATGCTTAAGTAGTTGTAGGATATTATGAATTAATATTTATAATTTATGCTCTTTTTTTTTTAAGTACCTTTTAAATCTAAATAAAACTGGTACTTTTGACATTTAACTTTACAATTGCTTCAGAGGAATATGAAGATGTAAAATGGTATAGTAATAACAATAGAATTACTACCCTTTAAGGTGCTATTTTTCTCATTCACAGTCGAGGTCAATACAAGAGAAGTTTGGATTATATTTTGTTCTTTTAATCATTTGATAGTTCTTGTTTATACAAAGGGAAAAAAAGAAAATCATTCTTACAAAATTTTACACAAATATGTATATATTTTACAAAAGTTTGGTTGTATCAGCACTGACAACTGCACACGTTACTATTGATGAATACTCAAGTTTCATATATTATTACACACTCGCACAACATTACATAACATTTCACAACAGTTGTATCTTTCCATATAACAAACATGTAAATGAAATGTAAATAAAATAGAAATTTCAACATCACAACTCGAGCAACTTCCACAATTTTGAGTCATTCATCTTCAATTTGGAAGTAATTCTGAAAAGATTTTCAAAGCATTTGTTCAAGTTGATAATTAAAACACAATCGATATGCACCAAATCTAAAATGCCAAAGAATATCACATTGCTCTGACACAGACAACAGACACAGCAAATGTACCACATCTCTGCTCACTGAGTGAGTATTAAATAATCTTACTCTAACAGAAAGTATTTTATCTTACAAGTTTTTCAAGAATATCTTAAGTTACAAAATAAATAAAATCCAAACAAGAAGAAAAAAAGTTAAGGCTACATATGTTTCAGGTAATCTATAGTTTCATGTGATTTTGGTTTTGTACATGACCTATGCTGTGCATTATGTGGATTTTCCACCTATCACAGTAATTTAAACAACATAATATTACACTTTAAGTCAATGCTGCCAGACACTTTTTTTACAACCACATATGTACATATACAAAGTATAAAAACCTTTATTTTACAAATTACATTGTAGTAAACAATCTCTTGTTGTAATCATTTAACATTAATTTGTAATATCATCTTAAAAATCCATGAATAAAACACTACACAAACTTTAGAAGATTGGAGCACTTTCATAGGCTTTCATTTCTTGAAAGTGGGCAGCAGGATGCAAATAAGTGCATAATTAATAGCAGCATATGACAAATGATTATAAAATACACACGTGATTGTCCTGCATGCACCCTGTATTGACTAGAACAGAAATCCCCTTTTGTGGCATTTTGTTGCAGTGGGGCTCACCGTCGCCAATACTGTGCAAACTTGTGTAACTGCTCCACAAGAACAGCCATCACAGCTGTAACTGACATATCCAAAAGATTCTGTAAGAAGTGAACAGCTTCTTCATCACAAAGATCCAAACGGAGTTTGTCTTGCACTTTTTTGACTGCCTTATCAGGTTCCAAGGCAATGTCCGGCACACTGGCATCCACCATCAATGAGAATAGATTGAGCATCAAGTTTGCATGTCTGAAAATTGTTTACACTTAAGTAACAATAGCCAACAACTTATATAAAATTATATTGGGATTAACAAAGACAACCTAAACATTTACTGAAAATACCAAAGGAATTGGAAACCAATTTAAACATCACATTCTTCAAATTTCACAACATTCAGAGACAGTATTCATACTTGATTCAAAATGTTTAGTTACAACAATGACCAATAGTTGTTGCAAACTATCCAGAGAGACAATGAATGCTTCTTATACCTTACCTTTCCAAACACAGAACAATTCATTGAAAGAGTGAACACAAGTAGACTCTTGGACTAGGAGAGTGCAAAACCACAAAGTAATTGTGACAAACAACTTTCTGTGCACATTTCTGCTTTGTTCAATCTCTAATGAAACTGGATTTACATTTTAAAAAATTTCACAGCATATTAAAGGCTCTCTTTCACCCAAAATAAAGACTGGCATTGAGATACATCTTATATTTTAGCAAACAAATTATCTAAATTTATGGTTAATGATAGTTTAGTTAATTAATTTCCAAAAAATGTTCAAGTAATCTGAACATCCATTTAATGACATGTAAACATCTTGATTGAATTTTGTGCTGGAAACAATTTGATCATAGCAAATAAATTGTTTAAGGAGAATCATCATGATTTGTACCCATGGATATCCCCAGACAGCAGATATAAATCAGATTGATGTAATGCAGATGGAAGACCTTTACAAAGGATCTCACTTGACCTAAAAATGAGGTCTGTAGATGAGATCAATTACTGGTAGCAACAATCAAGGACAGATTAAGGCAACAAATACAACAATCATGTATGAAACATAAAGAAAACATCTCAAAGAGAGCGAGTGAAATGACAGTATACTAAGAGATTAATAAACAGCCTGGGAAAGTATCAGGAAGTAGAACTTGAAGAGATGAACAAACACATCCAAATTGTGCATAAAAATAATAAATTGAACTGGTTATGAGTGCTGCATGAAATTTGCTGAAGTTGATGAGTGGGATAAAGTGCATGATCTAAAGAGAGCAATTCAATGCAAACCAAGAGGGGAAAAAAAAATCATAATAAAGGTAAGTTCATGGGAGGAACACCTCACAAGACTGTGATTGAATTGTGTAATAATTCATCAACATTATTCATCAATCATCAGCCAAACAATTAAATTGAAAAGACCTAGAAATGTTATTACAGAGAGTGGTAGAAGAAAGTCTGAAATCGGGACACAAGCTAAACTTCAAAAAGAGCATTTTAATGACTAGGGCGGATTTTGATAATCTAAAATATCCCCAAAAATGATGAATGAAATGCTTTTAAAATGTCTTTAAAATGCCCTTAAAGCAAAGAAAAATGATGTAAAAAATGTAATTAAAAACAATTCAGAACTCAAGCTCTTGGATAAACAGGTCTAGTGAAACATTCTGTGGAAAATATTTGGTACATCTTGTAAATATTATGTGAAGAAAGTACCATTAAAATGATATTAAAGTCGATTAAATCAGCCAAAAACACTTTAAAAATAATGGGAAAAGTTAAAAAAAAATGAAAACAGGTCCTTTCCTTTTGTCATAAGATAAAAGTAATTAAAGGACAGACATTAAAAATTAACAGACATTGTTCTAAAGAGAAAAGAAGAAAAGACATTTCATTACAATCCACCCTGAAGTAATAACACACAACTGATGAAGATAAAACAAAAAAAAGTGGAATTTCTAGAGTAACAATAACAAAAGATGGAAGATGCACTAAAGAAACAGAAAGAAGAATCATGTTGTGATAGGCAGTCATGAGGAAGTGAAATAAATTCATTAAACGCTCAGGGGTTATCAATGAAAATCAAACCAGCAAAGTTGAGCTACGAGCAGCATTGCTGCTGACTCTGCAATGACTCTGACTGGGAGATGTTAAGGTTCCAGTTCCAACAGGGCTTCATTTCTAAAACTAGCTTCTTAGCTAGGTTGAATTCAGTCACTGTCTGAAGAATTCTAGCATCTGGTTGTTCTGATTGGCAGCCTTTGTAGGCTTCTATGATCAATATTTCAAAAATGCTGAAGCAGTGCCCTAACAAATAGGCCATGAATTGTGCACGATCTTTCCTTTTTCTCTTTATCCTGACCTCTGCCCTTACACACATGCACTACACTACAAACTGGAAGAGCAGGAAGAAGATTAGAGGATTTTTTTCCTTTCTTTTTTTTCTTTTCTTTTCATTTTTATCATTTTTAGTTATTGTTATAAATAAATGTTTCTGATTTTGAAATTTGGAAATGTTTTTAAATTTAAGAAGACAGTAAGCTGCCATTATTCATATCTACGGTGTATGATCATATAATCATTGGCTCTACAAACAAACAAATGAATATTTTTTGTTTTTTCTATTCATGAATTTGATTCACTGAAGAAAAAAATTAGAACTACTACACAAGAGACCTCCAAAAATGACTATTAGTGGTCATACAATGTTTGTGTACTAAGTCATCGATATGTAGTAACACATTTAATATGTAAAGTATGAAATTACTTTACAACATGTAAAAGTATATAAAATAAAAATTGTTTTAATTTGTTCTTAATGTCATGGAAAGTCTAAAACAAATTATTGGATGCACATAATTTTTCCTACTGTAAAAATATTTACATGAAAATCCGTTCTCTAATCATTACAACTATTATATTTAATGGATAACTGACAGAATTCACCATATATGTTACCACTATGCATTCTATTGTGATGTTATAGTACCATGATATTGTGATGCTGTTCTTTGTACTTGAACCATACACTGAATAAAATAATATTTCACAGAATGTTTTTAATATTTTGTATAGGTTGTATTATGTTAAGAGAAATAAGGACTTGTTGATTTAAATACAGAACAAATGTAAAACTTCAGGTATTTAAAAAAAGAAAATATTACAACCAAGAAACCTGGTCTCAAAAAAAAAAAAAGATGATTCACTTGGTTTCTGAAAAAACAGTAACAAAAAACAACCCTGTTGTGTGAAATTGATTTTTTTTAAATCTGTATACATCAGTTTAAATGAGGTGGATACAACACTTTGCTTGGTCACTTTAAAGTCACTATGTTCTTTGTACAATAAATTTTATGATCAAATCATAATAATTTATCAAATTAAAAAATTACAAGAAATTAAATAATATGAAAATCTCACCTCAGAACAAACCATTTAGCCTTAAGAAGTCAAGGAATATAATGTCACTTAGAACAATTCCAAACACTATGTTTCTCTGCGTACAGATTCCAGTACCCTGACCATTCATTACTTTTGATAGGGAATAAAAATTGGGATGACTATGATATGTTCATGTGCTACAACAGGTGTACATGGTGAATTGCAAACTAAACATTAAACTCACCGGCGCAAATGCAAGAAAGCAGTATAGCATTGCTTCCTAAATTCCTGGTAGTGTTCCGAATGAATTCCTCCCATGGCTTCTACCATCTCCTTGCTTAATTTCATGGGGGGAGGAAGAGGTTTTGGATCTCGGCCCAAGATGTAACCAAAGTCTATATGAAACAGCTTGCCTGATGTGGTCAATAATAGGTTGTCTAAATGCCGATCACCAACACCCAAGAGGTATGTAATAACACAGTAGCCGGCTGGAATCAAAAAATATTCTCCTAACAGAAATTTATAAATTGACAAGAAGTGTGACACTTCAGTACACACTGTGTTAAACTCTTATTGACTACTATTTCTATCAATCACTGTAATGTATTTTGCACTGGACCAATTAACAATTTTTTTACTTGAAAAAGAAAGAAAACAACTTTTTCACTAATATACATATTAAGGAAAAAAATATACTACAAATAATGTTCCCAAATGGAATGTTGAAACTAATAGCAAAATGCAATACATTTTTCTTTATTCCTTACCACAGCTTTTAACGTAAGTATCCATAACTTCAGCAGAAATTCCATAAGGGCCAACTTCTGAAGGGTTGTGTTTCCTGAAGAAGTTCTGAATAGTTCCTTCTGTTCCAAGTACCTCTGCCACCGGAATGGAATCAATGAACTGAACAAATCCTATTGAACAATATAATTTCAAATTATTTTGCATTTATAAAAGGATTTTTTACTTTCAAAATGCACGCTGGTGAAGTTTTGATTATTATTAGTAAAAAATATTGTTATTTTGTTTTAAAACTAGATAAAAGTATGATAGGGGTTATTTCTATTGATATTGATGGAATCAGTCTCAGAATTTTCAAGTTAATTACATTTTATTCTTATTTATATTCTGCCGATGCATGATATCGCAAGTATTGAACTTAATTTGATATACTCGTGACATTCATTAAAAAGAGGTGTGGGATTGATAGCTTGTTATTGATTGGTTATTTTAATATTCCTAAGGCATTTTTTCACACTTGAGAATAACGTTCTCTGAACACAAGAATTCAGTTCCTTTTACAATTTATGAGTAATTATGAATCTTTCACAGTTTAGTAATGTTTTTAGAAATATGTTTAGTAAACAATCCCAATCTTACAATTGGAAATTTTGAATGCATTGTTGCTGATTCATTCTTCAATTTCTTTAGTATGTAGCTATCATCCTCCACTAACATTTAATTTTTTCTCTCCTGAAACGTAAAACAATCGCTAGATGATACTTTTGTATTTCTACCAGCTCTGGTTGACTTAATTTTAAGATCAGATAATGCAATGATTAGCAAAGACTTGGTGGCTACTAAATGGAATGAATTATTGTTGCTAAATAATTATACTGATGTTGATGAGACATGTCATATTTTACTCCATATTAAATCAAATAATACAAAACTCCGGATCTTATTGTTAAGGCCAAATGAAAGCTATAGTCAATATAGAGTGTTCATTAAAATGATCACAATTTAACAGTTAAAACCATAAATAATGGTAAGAAGAAATTTATTAGTTGATTAAATGTAATTGAACAAGATATTGTAAAGGAACCTTCTAATTTATGGCCTTTGTTACAAAAAACTATACAACAAATAGAATTCCAAAGTACCTTTAACATATAAAGATGTTTCATCATCCAATTTACCTGTTAATATCAATCACTTTTTTTTTTCTAAACTCTATACATCTATTCTGCGGTTAAGAAGTGTGCAAATATAAATTGTGTTTTTAAGAAGGATGACTGTGGTCTCTGAGAATTATCGGCCACTCTTACTATGTAACTTTTCTCAAAAATGGCTCTGCTCAAAAATTCCATGACATCAGCCAGATCAATACAGGAATATCAATTTTGGAAAAAAACAGCAGAACGGTTGAACTGCTAGTGTTGATGGATGGACAGACATTTTGCCATCATTCGATTTTTCAGTATCATGGACCCATAAAACATGAATTCTGGCTACGCCATGTGATAGAGGATTTTCCCCCTTAAATTTAGCAACTGAATTTATCATTACAAAAGTATACCATTTTCATTATCTACACGAGTATTCATTTTGTAGGATCTAATATAACCTAAGAGCAATAAAAGATAAAATTAAAATGATTTTCTACTTACCATGACGTGTACTAGTGGCCAGAACACGATATGGGGTTAACTTCAAGTCAAGATTCTCTCGTCGAAGCAACTTATCCATCAATGTTATCATTTGGAGAATGAGCTGGTCTTGCCTCAGGTCATCACCATGTTTAAAGATAGCCACATATTCACTTTCATCAACAGTCAGAAATGTTAAACGAGAAGGCATTAATGCTGATTTGAACAGACTAGCCCTGCAAAAATCAAAATAATAAAACAACTACTGGTTGGTAGCACTAAGAATACCATCAATATAGCTAAATTGCACTGTACACAATACTCACTTTTCTGGTACAATTCCTTTAATAAGGATGTCAGGATCAAGAGGAAAAGGCAATGCTTCAAAATTGGCAAAATTTATTTTAAAGACTTCGGCATCAGCCAGCAATGCCTGAAGTCGTTCAGTCTGCAAATTTACATATTTTTAAACAATAAGAAAATAATATGAAATATCTGTGTTCCTAATAAAAAAATTTGTAAACTATCCAATGATGACATTATATTTATTAATTCTTAATTGTTTTATATTATGCTATAGTAACAGCAAGAACAACAAAAGTAAGTGAAGAAAAGAAGAAAGAAAAAGGTTAATAAAACAGTAGCAGCAAACCTTCTTTTTGCGATTGCCACTTTCTCGTGCAACAGTTTTGACAAGCTTTACCAGTTTGTCAATGAAAGTCTGTTGGCGATGAAGGAATGTTCGTCGTTTCTGCCAATCTGGACTTCCTTTAAACAGCGTCTGATATGCAAAAGAAAATATTAGTATGCAACATAGATGTGTTATTTTCAACCCAGGTAATAATTTGTTTGTTAACATTAAGTTCTCTCTACCAAAGTTTGTGAGTTGAAGTAAGGAATTATATCACATAGTTCACATTCCACCAGGCAATACATTTTATCAATTACAATGTAATGACATAATAACAAATGCCAATGTAATAAAAACTTCCAGCTTCACAAAATTATTTTCAGTTTCCTACCAATTTATGTATGGATTACATTAACTCAACTTTTAGTATAACAAATTTATAAGTATAAAAAATTAAAGTTTTGCCTCTTCATCGAAGTGTTTATCTTTCCTTATTTCTTTGGAAACAGAAATTCATCTATTTATAATAAATATTTTTTTATTTGTAGCATTTTTGATTATTCAAATGATTCTAACATATTGGTTGGTTTCTGGGCAAAAAATAATCTAAACTGAATGAAAGATTCATTCACTCTTTTTGGGTATGAGAGCAAAGCTTTCCAAAAAACAACAGATGGATACTACAAATTCAGATCTCTGTAATTCAGTTCAATTTTCAATCCTAGCCATCAAAAATACATTCATGATTTAGTAACAATATCTTAAGGGCCCCTAAGCATGTCCAGACTATGGGAATTCTTGACAACATTGAAATAATGAACATAGTAATCAAAATTAATAAGAAAATAAAACTACATTGTAATTTAAAAGTGTAATAATAAAACAATAATTACATGTACAAATATAATTCTAAATTAATTTTTGCGTATGTGTATGTGGTGCAAAATTTTAAAAAATGCTCGGTTTCCAAATTAAAATTAATGTTAATAAATTTTTGTATCATTACTAAAACCTCATAATTACTTTTACATACTTATGAACTGATGTTATTTTTAATTTTATATCTTTTTTTTTACAGAGAAAAAAGTTGCGGGACCCTGATATCAAAGTTTTCAGCAAACATACGTCCATTTGTGAGTAATACTAGCACCTAAACTGTACACAGGATTTTCACCAATTCTGGTATTCCCTGACTTATCTGGCAGATGTCACAGTTTCTTGAATTTGAATTGAATGTTTTAATTTTTGAGGGTATATTAGATGAAGCTTCAAACATATTGTGTTCTCTGCTGAATAATCAAAGAACGCATTGTTAATGTAAAGTGTTCCTCAATATTAGATCAAAAGAGGCTGTTAATAGAGTGACTGCTCAATTGAGCAGTTTTCTCTGTATGCAAAGAGTTTATAACGAATTCGAACTGTTGAAAATTGTGCCACATTCATAAATATTGTTTTAGGCAAAAGCTTATTGTACCATGAGAGGAAATGATAAGCTTTTGTTTCAAGCAAATTGTTCATTATATATCATGTCTCAAATGTGTCATTGACAAGAAAATAAACACATATTCTCAAATTCTTAAAATATCCCATCATCAGTTGCTAATCATATGCAAGTTGCATGTTTGTATGCTTACCTCCCAGGCAATGCAAGTTCAAATAGCAATCTTCAAATTTACTTGGCACAACTGATGAATTAGTACAAAATTCACAATGAAAAGTCATACCAGTGATTGTAATGTGGGTCGTAATGTACAGCTTGAAGTAATTTATAAATTTATTTAAGCCAAACATATTTATAAAAAAGTAACCAGATTTAGCTGACAATTCTTTAAAAATAACAGTTAATTACATTTGCTAGCAAGTGTTGTAATTAAACACAGGAGTTCTTGAAATTTTGACCAATTGTTTCAGACATCATTAGGACAAACTAAAAATGTATACCAACATTGAGTGAACATTCATTTATACTATAACTGATAACACCTCAACATAGAATACTCAGGGGTGTATTTACGCGTGGGCAGAGAATGCACATGCTTAAAGTGGTACACGTTGTAGACTAAAATTGCGCCTAAAGAGCCTCTTCTTTACCTTGTGCGATTTTCCTTTTTTAAATATGTATTCTACGAGTTTTTCTTAACAAAATGATTAAATACTTGGAAATTAATTGATTAACAGAGGCTACTACCTTCTGCTATACGACTTGTGATACGTTGAATAATTTAGCAAATGATTAGATTATTGGAAGCGCCAATTTGCAGTTTTTCAATGCAGTCAGAGGGGAGGGAAATAGTTTTTGAAGTTAAAGCAAAATTTAGCGGAATAATATGGAAATTTTTTTAATAAATTGTTATAATTGTGTTCTTGCGTGAAAATTCCTGTATGGCCGAGGTGGCTAGAGCTTGTACAGACCCAGCGTCTCGGTCCGAAGGGTGACAGGTTTGAGTCCAACCATGGTTAAGGTTATTTGTTCCTAGTCTTTCATGGACATGTCTTGTCGTGGAAAACCTTGTGAGTCTGCTGACCATAGGATCCTGAAGTGTGTTTCATGTAAAAGGTTACAGTGTCCCCATGAGGAACATAGTGGATGCCTGGCATGGATTATCAAAATAACAGATAAGTTCCAGTCTACGTATACCAGAATTTAATAAACATTTTAAATGTAGTTAACAATTCTCTGAATAGACATTCATTAAAAAAAAGGAGTTTTAAATATTAATTGATATCCCATAAAAAAAAAATTGACATGCATAAATTATTAATTAAATCATTTTTAATTTTAGTCATAAATGTGTGAGCCCAATTTTTAAACATAAATTATTCTTGTTATTATAAATAACTTTTTCCTGGGTTATTTGGAAAAAATAGGTGGCAATTTTTTGCATGCCTACAGGTGGCAAAGTTGTTAATCTGCCTCTGAGTATCCTACGACGTGAATAACAAGCTTACTGTCTATGCAGATTGGAGATGTGTTAAACCATAAATTTCATAAATCATATTGTTATAATCATATCTACACAATTTGAAGAAGTACAGGAAAAACAAAGATTCCATGGCCTTAGTCTCTGTGTCTAGAAAATGCTGCTTCCATGAATATTTATGGAGGAGTGGGGGAATGCACAAGCAGTATTATGTAGTCTTTTTGTCAAGGAGAGTATATATGTATAGAATGAACAAAATGAGAACTGACATGTGTTGAAAGTCTGTTAGTACGCATGATACTAACTTGTCAGGAGCATTTATATAACAAGATTATAAATCCAACTGGGCTAGTCTGTGTCCATTTGTAAATTGATGGGGTTTTCATGAATATTAATATAAAACTTCTTAACAACAAAAATTAAAAAAATAGATAAAGCAAAATATTGCAGAGAAGTGTAGTGAAAAGTTGTGCTGGGTGAACTTTTGAAAACTATTAAGAATAGTCAATTTTATATAATTCTGCTCAAATACAAGAAGAACCAGAAGTGATGACTAAGAGCTTGATAACTTCAACTAGTTTGATACAACTAGACATGATATCATGGTTCTTTTCTAATCAAATAACAGTTCATGAAAGGAGCCTTCTGGAGCACCGAAAAGCTGATGTGAGGACACGATTATGAGGATGCCATTGTGGAATAGCAATGGTAATGTAGTGGCACTTTAATTTTTTAAAGAAAATGTTTATACTTATAATATAAGATTATATTACAATCTACAAATATTATATTATAATCTTTAAAACAATAAGACCAAATATTAATTTATTTAATAAACAAATACTGCCTTTTTTTTTTAATTTTAATTTTAAGACATGAGCTTGCATTGTTCTTACCTGTGAAAAAGTTTTCATCACAGTAAGGTACATATCTCGTACTTTGGAATCTTGTTTTACCGCAGGTTCTTGATCTTCACATTCTATCAAAAGATACCTGTAACAGCAATCTGAATTAGGAATCTGTTTCCCTCTACTGAATTAATGGCATAAAATTTCCTTACATACCAGTAAAAGTAGTTGGCTAGAGTAGAATTCTGACATGCACGATGAATGAGGAAAGTTGCCAAATCACACTCACTGTCCTTTCTGGTCATGTGTGGAAGGCTATCATGGGTATCTGAAATAAAACTATCACTAAGTGAATTGGAATGAGGTATATCTGTGGCAGGATTGGAAGTATCCTCAGTAGCAGCTGGTGCTGTCACTGTCGTACTAGGTGTACAACTCTGGGATTTCTTGACACCCGTTTCTGATCCCTCTCTGACTTCCCTAGAATGAAACAGAACATAATGTATTTCAGGACTTAGAAGTTAGTATATAATCATGATAGGAAGTCACTTGTAGATGACCTTTACTTTCAAAGACCATTAAAATGTATTTAAGATGCAAAAGATTTCAATACAAATATAGATAAGAAATAATCAATATCTTATTGCAATATTATCCTATAGATCAAAAACCATTATTTTTGCCCCTTAAGGACTTTCAAACACAGATATTTGAATATTAAGGAAAAACCACAGTAACACATTGACAAAAAAACAAATTTTATTAAAAATGAAAATGAAATGATTTTGCTGATATATGCTTCACCTTTAGAACAAATTATTAAATAATTTATTTTTCATTCAATGTGCTATTTTCATCCCCAAGAAATATTATATTATGAGAACTTTGAATAATAGTAGTGGTATAAATATAACTGGATTTCAATACTCACCGGGATGGATGTTCTGGAGGATTCTGACCGGGAAAGAGCCTACAATAGGCTTCTTTGATTTTGGTAAAATTTTCATACTTAAGAGCTTGAACAAGTTGCAGCAAGTATAGCATAAGATCCTACAATGAAAATATGACAATTTAATGAACATGAATCAAGAAACAAAAAAATAAAATTATATAGAAGAAACACAATCCAATTATTAACAAAGATACTATTAAACAGATCTATTGTATTTTGGAATTAATACAAAAATTAACGAGCAACTACTTGAACCTGAACTATTCACATTTCATACATTGAAACCTTCACTGTACACAGTAAGTATTGAGAGAGCATTATTGCAACATTAAGTAGTTCAAATATTTCAATTCAAATAAGTAATTTTATTAATGCAACACACAGAACACCTTAAACTAAGAATGTAACTAGTATATATCAAATCACTAAGAACAAATATCAAATTACAGTTTACCCAATTAGAGGAAAATTTTATTATTAAAAAATAAATGTAAAAATAATGGCATTTGGTGGTTTGCAGTAACATAATACAAAATGAAATTTTAGAAAGTTTAAATGCTAAAATGTTTGACTATCCCTACTTTTCTCAAAATTCATCAGACATAAATTAAAGTCTTAAGCACACCTTAGGAACTTTCAGATATTTTTGGCCAAGAATATATAAATTCATGATAGAACACGAGGGTTGCAAAGAAGACTACACTACTGCACTATTGTAGGATTCTGTAGATCAAAGTGCTATCACACATTTTTTTGTGAATTTGAGTTATTACCATTATACGAAACTACAAATATTCTTTTACTGTAATACGTTATTAAAATCTAGTATGGATTCATATGCAAGTGTACTGTGATTAAAAGTTTAAAAATGAGTTATATGAGGGAAGTTTAGGATAAGCCTTCATTATCTCAGAACAATGCCCATGATGTATAGCCCCTTGTTTTATTGAGCCCAGCAATTTGCAACAGAATTTTATTTGAAATTAAGAATATCAAATAATTTAAATGATAATCTTAATTATTATACAATGCAATCCATTGTATACAGTACATTCAGTAATATTGAAGACCATTTTTATTTTCTATTAAGAACCCACCTCATCAGGTGCTTGTTTGAGTCTTGTCACTGCATACTGACGAACTACTGGATGTGTAAAGTTGGGACTCAAAAGTTCCAAAGCATCTTCTACATCCATTGGAGTCCACAATTGCAGCATGTCAAGAGCCTGACTTGCTTCAGTAGGCACTTTCCAATTCACACATTTCAGGAATTTAGTCAAAGCCTGGAAAACATTACACAAATTGAAAGAAAACTAATCTCCTTGAAAGATAAATTGTTCATTCAAAATAAAAAGTTCACAATACACATTAATGCCACTATTCAAAATACATTTTAATTTCATTTAAATTAACCTCTATCTTCCTGAGATCAAAGAGAAGTTTTAAGTAAATGTTTTGAAAATTCTTTTAACTATGTGAAACTAAATTATGAAGGTAATGTCCAAAAGCATGAATGAAGTAAGGATATTTTGGTTGAAATGTAATGCAATGTGGGGTCATGAAGGCACCCTGTGCCTCCTTTCGTTACTGCTCCATGCACACAATTTACAGTAGTGAATGATCCAGATGCACAGAAAGAAATTTTACTTTCACTCTCCCACCAATGTAGGTTTTATTCATTGTGCTAGGGGTTCTTTCATTGACTGTAACATATTTATATTATATCAATTCACACTTTTACTATAGTTTCCTCTTTTGCATAGATCCTTTATATTTCTTTCTGTTTATTGTAAAACAAAATATACTTGTGCGCAACAAACATTAACTATTCTTGCTGCCTAACATACTTATGTTATGATAATATATTTGTATTATAATACTACATTTACAAGACGTGAAATTACATTACATTATTTTTGTTTTTACATTTTTAGTATTTTAAAATGTTTTCTTGGTTCAGAAAAGTTCCTGTATGTGACAAAAAAATAGAAAAACTACATTCTATTCAATATGAGAATGTATATGTTTATTAAACATGTGAAGTACATTTGTAAAGGTGGTTTGATAAACAAATTCATAGGAATAAGTAATCGCTCATTGGTTCTAAACTCTTTAAACAAAACTTTTTTATTAAAGAAACAAAGGAGTATTATTTACTGTTTTCTTGTCCTTTTTACTGTGGGGTGGCTGAGTCACCCCATGCCTCAGTTCATTATGAAACATGGTGCACTAACTTCCAGGTAAGAACACCTAACTATCTACACACATGAAAGTAAGAGTGATTCTTAATATTGCATTTGTATTTATAAATGCATGGTAATACCTCCTTAGGCAGAAGTTATACCTCATAAAAAATCTTATTGGCTGAAAGTTTCAAAAATATTTTTAAAATCTATCAGAACGCTTACCTTCTTTTCCTTGCTAAGGTAGAATCGGTACTTCCATACCAAGTCTTGCTCTTCAGTACTGAGTTGTTTGGTTGGTGGATAGCCAACAATTGTGTTCAGAGTGTCTCTTACATTAGCATTTGGCTTTGCATCTTTGTCTGAGACTCCACTACGAACACTTCGGGCAAGTTTATGATGTTTGCTTTCTACCAAATTTTCCTGCACACAACACAGCAGCATTAGGAGCTGCCATCCACCCTCTGAGAGCTCAAGTGAGAAACCTTTCAAATGCCATCCCATTATGCAACGCCTTAACCCAACTCTAATTGGTTCTGCTCAAGCAACTAAATGCACTCTTTGCTATCTCCCTTGAAAACCACAAATTTCTAGCCTGAAAATTCTATAATTAGTAATAATTCATTATCACTAATTTTCCCAACAACTTCAAGTTTATTTCCAAAATTTGCCTATGTAAATTACATCAATACTGTAACATTTGCAAATGTGTGTGAAAATTAAGAGAGAACAGTTTAGGCAGGGACCATCTTCTGATCAACATAAACCAGCGGAGTTAACAAAAAAAAATTATAAATTATTATTATATATTAAAATCTATATTGAGCAAAGAGAATACAAAAAAGGTCTAGAAAACAGACATACTTAGTTTGCAGACACTTCTTTTTTTCTTTTCTTAAAAATACCAAGAACTTTTTTTTTACCTGTAGAATTTCACAATCAGGCACAGTGACAATATCAGCTTGCGCTCTAAAAGGATATATTTCATCTCCATCTTGTTCAAAATACACCACAGAATACTACAACAAAGATAAGTATAAATGCAAGAAAATTTATATGACTATTTATTATTAATTAAAGCCAAATACTTACAGAAGCGCTATCTAACTCCACTGATGGAAACTCAACCATAAGGTACATATAATCAGATATTCTTTTTTCCTTTTCATTTATTAACTCAATCTCTCGGAATGTAAGACGATCTAGCCAATCAACTTTCGCCATTGTACTGTTGCGATGTCTTTTAGTCAACTGTAATGGAATACAAGAAATTTTAATGGACTTTATTAGAACTTTATTACAAAGTTCCCTTAAACTATTTCAAGAAATTTAGACCTTTGCCAATCTCTGCATCTGCTCTTTTCCATGATCACGTGCTTTCCCAGGGGTACTTGTAGGATAGTTACCATCTGCTTCACAATTCGGCCAGATTCGCAAGTCTATCATACCCTATAATTTGTCACAATTAATATACAGATAGAAAATTATCTTTTTTCTTCAATATGTATTAAAACTCTTCAGATTGTCAATAAAAACATGATAAATATAGTACAAAAAGTTAAAGGAAGAAAACATTTATTGAAACAAAAAATTTAAATGTATGTAGCAATAAAAGTAAGGTGGAGGTATTAAATTTTCACAGACCTGTCTAAATACACCATGTTTCCCAAACAATGATATAGTTGTGCCACCAACAGGATGCATTTGGGATGGGCCCACACAATCGTAAATGGTGAGTGCCAGTTGAGCATTGCGTGGCAAATCACAGAACATTACAGGAAGAGTAATCCATTCATTCCAACTACAAACAATTACCTATTTTGACTTCTGATACACACAAACAATTGTAAACATTACTATTGATAAATTACTTACTTCCAACGAGAAGTGAAAGCTTTATATGAAGTGGATACAGGAAGAGCAAGGGGCCGGCCATCAGCGAATACTTGACATGTAACCATTAGATCTGCACATCCTTCTTGGTAAAGCCCTGAGAACTTGAGCATAGGGTCAGCTAACAATTTATTATACTCAGGCTTCTGACGTTTGCCTTCAAGTGTGCCACTGAAAAATATGAAGTGATATAGATAAATTTATTATTTTAAAACGGTGAGTTGAATGTAGAAGAGTATTTCAACCTATTCTTTTGAACAAATAAAGCGTCAGATATTCAAATATTGAGTCTGTCTTAGCTATATCGCATGTAACTGTCACTGTAACACAAAGCTTACATTTTAATCTGCACTTTCGCGTCCACTGACGAACTATAGACATAGTTAAACATGTTATTTAACTCCTCCATTTGTTTCGGATTGGTTTTGTACTATATAGATAGTGAATACCATTCAGAGAGAAAAAGCTCCATGTGCAAATTCCACTATACTCAGCACGGTCCGCCAGACACTCATGAAGAGAACAGCAGAGAACAGCTCCAACCTCGCTCCCCCAACAGCTGATCAGTACAGTGACCAGTGACAATCAAGTTCAGATTTGCTCCGCTCAAAGAAAACACCTGCGCCGAACATCTGCAGCTTATGACGCACGGGAAATACAAAATTGGCGCACTGCACGTACTGTAGCTCGGACTGAATTTTACTGATTAATATTTCTCATGTTATTAATCCACCCTTGAAGAAACGTCACAGGATTGACGCAAATAAAACAACATTAATTAATAAAAAGAGGTTGTTCAAAGACTTGTAAGTCCATTTTCCTCTTCTGAAGCTTTTGGGGCCGGAAACATAGGAACCGAAATGTTCTTCGGTTATGTTCTTATTCGAAAACTACCTTTCGGAGAATTGTGCTCATGCGAATGTGCGAGAATGGACTGTTTCTTTATAAGATTTTAAATTAGGTACCTGTTATTATTGTCATTTGCTCGTAAAATCAGGGAAGTGATCAATAGTTTAATGTATTTTTTAATATTTAAATATCTTCAGAATTTTGATTGGGATTATTTTCAAGAAAATAATAGCTTTCTCGAATACGTAATAAGTACCCGAGTTAGTAAGTTATTTGTTTGTTTATTACAGAAGGGAATGACGTTTCTGCAACATTTTTATACTCAACAAATGTCCTTTCTTTAAATTATCAATATCTTGAAACATTTTGATATGCCGTCCATAAATTTCGCAACGTAAATTTAGAGTATTTTGGATTCCCCTCCCTCTGTAACACAACAATAACCCGAGATTTATTTCAAAATGGATATCTTTAAAAAATGTAATTGCGCTACAAGAGATTCTTTGAAACAAAATTTTTTTTTGTTTTGAAAATCAATAATTCCACAACATGCAATTATCAATTCCTGACAAGAAGAATTTTCATGAAAGAAAAGTAAATAGTAATTTACAGAAAAGAAAAATGAAATATATTTTCTACAAACGTTGCGATAATCAATGGAAACTGAACTCCATTCTTTTAAATTGCAGTCTTTAATTGAGTTAAATGTGAAAAACGAATAGATTCTTTCGCTTGGCATAATAATATGTGGGAATAAAGAGGAACGCGCGTAAAAACCGTGTAGTATTGATCGTATAACAATAATATATTTAATTATGATATTTTTGTATCCATTTTCATTTTCTTGCCTGGGGCATCAACAATGCTTATTTGCAAAATGTTGTATCCCATACGAATTACCGGTCATTGTTGCGTGTTGCAACACATTGTTGTAACGCCTCACTTATAACAGAAAGCGAAAATGACGGCCACAGCTCGTTTGCAATAATATAAACTAATACATGTTTACGGCTACAATACGTATCGCGTATTGTTGGTACATTTATGTAGATCGTGGATACACTGCTATACGAGTATTGACAGAAAGTTGTTTTCGTTTAAACTTTTGAATAAAATTAAAGGTGCTGGAGAAAGTCCAGTTAAGGTTCGAGCGCCGTGGGGCCACACACTAGTGTGTCGTCCACGATAAAACCGGAGCCCATAAGTTTTTGGTTTTAGAGGCGGCATTCTCCAGCGGCTTTCCGTTTTTCGAACGCCTCCTAAAGAAGGTTAGCCACAACCGAAGAGAGGTGGGAACCCAAAGGCCGCTCCTTCAACTTGAGCATGTAGTTGCTACATTGGCGTACTGAAAGGAAAGTGGACGGGATGACAAGAAACTCAGCCTAAGTCAGACACCCCATTCCGAAGAAAGTTAGGAGGCCCACCGGGAACAAAGTTTACTGCGATTTACAGTGGCTTGGCCTTGCGTCCACCGGAACGCATTTGTGAACAGAGACGTACATAACGAAGCTGACGAGGATGTCCGAGTCATTACACGATGCTCCTTAAGTATTTCAATAAGATGTGCGGTATTCCCTAAACAGCTGACTTGATGTTCCGTCAGTCAGAGGCTGCAATTTGTCGCCACATTAGGCCGGGCGACGAGGGTGGTGGGAGATTAATAGCGCTCACAATGGGGCGCAGTGGCACGTCTGGTTTGTGTATCTTAGAGACCATAAAGCCTAGGGGTACAGTGGTTGCCACGGTTTTAGCCTAGGTTTGGCTTCCGGCTCTATAGCAGCCGAGTTATTTACCCCGTTGCCGCGACCTCTCCCCTCAGTTGTTCGAACGGGCGTTGCTTTCAGGACAGTGTAGACTGATCTGTTCAGCCAATGCCTCAACTTTAGAGAATGGTAGTCTATGGTTTTCATGACCACCGTTGGCATTGCCTTGGCCGCTGTACTTACGACAAGATCCTCCGCGCTTGCGTTAGCCTTCGCGCAACGCCACACGTTCCTTCGCTGTGGGCAAGTTGCTACGTGGGCAATTGGTAGAATGACAGAAGGACGAGGCCGATCTCTGCGAATGTAGTGAGCCTGGTACGGCGGGCAGTTTCGAATCGCGTTTTCCACCCCTGCCACTATATCCGCTGTAGGTATTGCGAATTCAGGCACGGGGGCCGAAATTAAGAACCTTTACGTCA
>BOPP01000008.1:17250186-17330126 GCA_017312745.1 Gryllus bimaculatus
AAAAAAATGTGGATTTTCCACATACTATCATTGTTACGAATTTTCAAAAGGAAGTTGCCATGAGAGAAAATTGTGATATGTATGAATATTACATACTATTGCAATATTGCGAGAAAGTAACGTGATGTAAACACCACTAGTACGAATCACCACCATAAATCTTTTTCCTCTACGTCACATGCAGTTTTCTGACAAAATAAATCTAAATCTAGTTTTATTCAAATGCTCTTAAACGAAAACAAGCTTTTCTGCCTCTGAATTTCCGTATATTCACGAATCTATATAAAATGCTGACCAAGATGCGCGATGCGTACTTTATCCATAATAAATATATTGTTTATATTAACGTGAACGAAAAGGCAGCCTATATCCCCTCTGTTATCATTGCGTGTTACAATAGGCTGCCAATAAGCAACAATGACACTATTTCGTATTGGATACACATTTTGCCAATTAGCATTGTGCATACCGCTACTAAGAAAATGAAAAGAATGGAAAAATATAAAATAATTTATATAATATTTTTATAGTTAATCCAAATTCTCAATTTCTACATGGCATAACTCTTCGATTCCCCATCTTATTTAGCCAGAACGAAATCATCTATTCGTTTTCACTAAAAACTCAATTAAAATAGGTTTTAAATAATTTCAAAGATTAATTTTTAAAGTGTCTAACAAAAAGCTCGAATGTAAAAAAACGAATAAGAAAATGAAATTATATGCTAACACACAAAGCATCCAACTGCCTGGAATTGCGACCCCAGAAGCGCAGTAAATTCGGGACGGGCGATTATGTTGTCCAGCAAATTTCACAAAAAATGCTAATATTTTCAACAAATTCAGATCTATTTTTTAATGAAACAACATTTAATTAAGAACAAATGTATCTTCTTAATTGTATTTGCTGGAAAAAGGGCAAAACATTGGATAAGATTTTTTTCAATTTTCTTTTTCCTACCGCCGAGCAGTAAGGAAAATAAAAGTAATAAAGTGAAGAGTTGTTGCTGACGCCATGGGTTCTTGAAGTATCTTGCATTTTGTTTCTTTGATTCTTAAATCCGATTTCAAATCTTGCAGACTTGTTGCCTCCTGGCGTTTAGGTAATAGGAAAGCGAAATTTCAGAGTGTCTAAGGAATGCCTGGAGGTGCGTGAGGTCATGTCCTCGTACAGTGGGTGAAATGAAATTTTCGGGAAAGTGTATTGAGTAATTTCGTATTTGACTATTGCAGATTGATGGAGGTAGGTACTTATAATGTGTAGATATTATATGTCGTGCCAAAGGAATACGTAAAATTAGACGGAGGATCTCTGTTTTCGGTAGATTGGTTTCATTGGCAGTGGGAACTAGTTGGGATGAGAATGAATTGAAATGGGGTGGATATTAAGTATAGAAGTTAGTAGTTTCTTTGGACATAAGGGACTGGGATGTAAAGGCCAATTGAGTGCTTTGGTTCGCATGGAAGTGGTTGGCTCCTGAGAAGGCGGGAAAGGTTATATCACGTATTTAAAGGGGGGATTTTCCAGGGCAATCGCGTATTCACTATTGTCAAGGGAAGAAGAAGGGATGGAATTTATCATAGCCGCTAGATGATATATACTCTTGGCTAGTATGCCTAACGGCGTCGCACTTCGCCGATCCTAATGGAGCTAAGCGAAACGGACGAAGTTTCACATTGTGCTGAGCGCCTGTCGCCGATCATTCGCGTGACTTTGGGCCGCTTTAATTGTGGGGAAATTCCGCACATCGGGCCAATTTTGGTCACTTAGTCGTGCAAATATGACCACGGCGTGCGAACTCAGGTTGATTGGTAATCTAAAACAATCTTAAGAATTATTGTATTATATGCAGATTTGCTTAATAGAAATATATGTGGCGTGTCAAAAAAAAATTTTAATTTTCTTTTGCGTGGCCCGCTTCCAAATTCCACAAAATGAGAGCAATATATTGCAGACATCAGAAATAAAAATCAAACAAATCAGACATCTCGTGATTTCCAATGACGTTTGTGAGAAAAATATATCCACTTTTGATTGCAGAGTGTTACTATAAAAGAAACATCCAAAACCTGTATCAGACGATCACTCCCATTCCAGTCGTGTTTCCCATTTAATGTAAACAGAAGGTGCATTGTGCTATATGTGAGTGCGTTTGTGTCGAATGATGAAGAATAACTAGAATTGTAGGTAGCCAAGCGTAAGGGTTATATATTTGATTAACATTAAGAAACGTTAAGGAAATGGTATGTTTAATATCTATCTTACTATGGAGATAATTTGTTCTTGACGTTTAAAATAAATCAATATCTTCTTTAAATAAACAGCTTTGAAGGTACATTACCCGGTAAACTTGACTATCGCAATTTATGTGAACAGATGTTCCACAACTGTTTCGATCTTTGTTGTAAAAGATACCTCAAAAATATATATAAGCTAGCTTCTCTCGAGAGAGAGGGTGAGCTTCTTGTGTGACGACGAGCGCTAAACATTCTATATCTATTGACATAATTGTGTAACATTTGATACTCAGATTAGGAGACACTGTTACTCCACGAGAAGTAAAATTGAGAGGATTCTCTGTATCCACTGTGAATCAGACTAGTGTTTCTCACAAAAATTCTCACACCGTTTGTAATGTCGGCATCGCCGTATATTTGCAGTAGTAGCCAAATCAAGAGAATGGACCCGAGAGCAGCACCGCCAGTCGGAACTTTTACCTGAATAAGAATCAGGCGGTAGTTTAAATTCTCATAATTCCTACCACAAACCTACTCACATTATAGCACAATCACCCGTCTGGTTTACATTTTAAGGGAAACACACGGAATTGGGAGGATCGTCTATGATACAGTTTTTGGAGGTTCTAGAGGAGTGCCGATGGCTTTTAACAGCATAGCTAGAGGAAGGGACTATGAGCTACTTCTGTGTTGGCGCAAGCAAAATGAGAGAGATTCGACAGAGCAAAACATGTTCGGAAAGAAGGTTATAAATCACGAATGGAGTGCTAGCTGATTGTTTGAGAAGATGTTTGAGTGCTTAGGAAATCTCTGAAGGGAAGGGAATATAGGGCTCAAGCTAAATATGGGGGCAGTATTTATTTGGGAAGTTTTAACGGAACGGGACTTACCTGCAGTTAAAGAGATGGAGAGAATGGGGAAGTCACCGAACCCTATCAGAATTGCTAGGATAAATGAGACAAGGCTGGCAAAAGGAGCAAGGAAGTCTGGAAATGCTAGCGTTGATTGAATGGAGGCTTTTGCTAGCTCCCACCGAGAGAACAACCTGATGTAGGAACATCATCTGATACAACAGCTGAAAAACGACCAGCAGAAATGCAAGGGACTACCGAAGAGTGAGGGACCAAAAAACCCACAGCCCCGACTCGTTACGTAACGCCACGTATCCGTTTTGACCCAACGTATTGAATGGCGAGGCCCAATGAGGCGAGCGTAAGCGAATTTTATTGACACTAGAACGGATATCGGAGACCGACCACGTCGAGTACCAATTTGTTGAGGGCCTAACAGTTCTGGTAAGTAGTGTGATGTAAACTTTTGCGTCTCGACGGCGCGAAGCGTTAATTCATCCACACTTGAGGTGTAGTAAATTTGCCCTCCCGGGAACTTCCAAAGCTGGCAGGACTACACAACCCATTAATCTCCTGAAACTGAAATGGACAGTAATAATAATCTATGAATAATAATCATCAGAAGTAAAGACATTATTATTTGTATATTACAAGATACTGGCAGTGATTGGCAATTGTCTCCATGCGCTTGCATGGTCATAAAATAGTGATTAATACACCATGTATCCCTACATCCCCTATTACACTGAGGCTTGTCTCCCATTCATATGGAGATTATATTTACATTTTTATCATATTTGACAATATATGGATAACGCCGATCCTGGGAACGTCCCCCCTAAATACGTTGATATAACCCTTCCCGCCGCTCTGATTGTGCTCAAGAGTGAAAAAAGTACACCACTTCTCGAATTAGTGCACATAGATCTTCAGAGTAGATCATCAAGCATGACATGCCTTTACATCGCTCCGCTATTTACTCCTTCGACGAACGATTACGAGAACCTTGTGTTGCCAGCACTGTTATATTCCCCTCACACTGCAATTATTATCTCCATTTCATCCCACCCCATCCAAGCATCGGCCCATCTGGAAAAACTGTACAGAATCCCCTATCACCGTCCACAATTCCTCCGGTCCGAATATTGACTTCTCTACCTCGAATTGGTCACGGTTATACCCACATCCAAATTATACCCCTACATTTTAGTCACTTTTCTAGCCTACCTCCATCCACATATATGGCCCCGTCATTAGTTCAAATTAACTATGACAGCCCCAACGTATATAGATTCTGAATCATGCGACTCCCGAAAATTATCACCCCACCTCGTACCGAGACATACCTCAACGCACCTCCAGGCATTCTTAACAAATTCCTGAAATCCGGTCCTGATTGCCGTGCGTAAAAGCCAAGCCAGCGTGTAAGTAAGCGGGCCTTTGAACTAATGTCTGTAGCGAAGATGTTGAATATTCGAATAAGCCACATACCCTCAAGAAGCACTAGAATACCCAACCTAGGCCCATCATGATCACCCTCCACCAAACTAATAATCCGACCCATGCCCTCACCAGCAGTCCGTACGAGGAAAGAGCGAACATTACCCCGCCGTTCTTCACTCCTTTACTTTTGTCTACCATCTCTTCGCTAGCTAATTTAATCGCTTACCGCGGGTGTTTTGAGCGAAAAAAAAAATTCTTGAAAAAAAAAAAAAAGAACCGATAGTTTCGGCCTTTTCCCACAAATACATTTAAAGATACATTTTTCTTAATTAAATGTTGTGTCATAAAAAAAATCTTAAATCTTGATTGTTTTGGAAAATATTAGCAATTTTGTGAATCTCTGTACAAACATGAATCGGCGTGCTCTGCCTAATCCAGAGAATTACTGACGCTGTTGCTCTTGGTTTCGCAAGGTCCAGGCAGTTGATGTGAAAGAAAGTCAGTTAAGTTCGAGGGTAGCCGTGGCGTAGAAGGCTATAATTTCATTTCTTATTCGTTTTACATTCCGAGCCTTTTGTTAGACACTTTTAAATTAATCTTTGAAAATTACTTTAACCTATTTTAAACTTGAGTTTATTCAGTGAACACGACATAGATTGAGTTCCGTTTTTTCTTAAATAAAGAAAGCGGATATGAAGAGGAGGGTCCAGGGAGAATGGGAGAATGTGACTGGAAGTACGAAAAACATACTTACAGTATGAAAGTAGTATCTAGTGCCCAGCCAGTTGTGTCAGCGAGAACCTGGTTGTTGTCGTCCAACCGTACCGGGCGACCAGAAAGACAACATGACGACGGAAGGTCGCCCATTAAAAGTATAAAATGTAATGTTTGTAGTATGGAGGCATTTTCTCCAACGCCAATGTAGCCCGACTCCGTTTCGAAAATGAGGAGCCTCCATAAAAAGCGTGTATGGTAGGGGCCACAAAGCCGAAAGCAGCCGAAAGGAGGGGAACCCAAAGGCCGCTCCTTCAACTTGAGCATGTAGTTGCTAATTCGCGGTACTGAAAGGAAAGTGGGACGTGAGACTAAGAAACTCAGCCTAAGGTCAGAACCCCCATTCCGCGCAAAATGATAACAAGATTAAAAGAGTGAGGCCCACCGGAGAACAAAGTTTACTGGCCTGAATGGTCCACTTAGTGCCGCGCTGGCGGTTCCACCGCCGGAGACAACAATTATTAATAAGTGAACAGAGAACCCTCAGATGACAATGCTGTGGGAAGGGAAGGGGCAAGTTATAAGAACCACGGGACCGAGGGACCATTGTTCCGAGATCTTATCCTTAGCACGACTGGCTCCTGTAAGACATTTTATGATTCTCAAATAAATGATGGGTGATCGGAAGATGTCAGCCGAGAATCATATGCACGTCAACAGCTGACTTGGGCAAAATGTAGCCGTCATTTTTGTCAGCGGAGGGTTGTCTAATGCCCAAATTTTTTGAATCAAGGAACCACCATAGCAGGGATTTAGATGCTATTTTTGTCGAAAGAAGAGACGGCGTGAGTGTGACGTAGGAGTGGAGAACAAGCACTGAGAGTTATAGTCGTCTCACAATGGGTGGGGCGCGGTGATTCGTACTAGTTCGTAGTTTGGCATCAGTCTTCATGTTCGGTTACCTTTTCTGCATAGTTGGCAAGTGCGTCATCTTAGGTTGGGAAAGTACCATAGAAGATCAACTTTTATGAGATTGGTCAACACTGAAGTTCTGCTCACGGTTGTCTCAGACTCTAGTGTTGTGTTGAGACATAATTTTCCGGCTCTATAGCAGCCGAGTCCTATTTAACCCCCGTTTGTATAGCCAGAACGCAACCTCATGACCACTCAGTTATCTCGAACGGAGCGTTGCCTTTTCAGGTGAACGAGAGTTTAGAGGAAACTAAGATAACATTCTTTTTCGAAGCAATTCATGCCTCAACATATGGTTTTTATAACGGAAAACAAAATAAGGTCTGTATCTTATGGTTTTTTGCTCATTGAGTCCACACAAGTTACTGGGCATTGGTACAAGCTTTGTGTCTCGCGTGAGTGCGCACGAATCTTACAGTTACTACGACAAGACTTGCCGTCTTCTGCTTGCGTTAGCTTCGGCGAAACGCCACACACGTATCCGCGTGGCAAAGTTTTGCATACTCAAAACAGACACTGTGGCTTCGTTAAACTGTTCATCAGTTAGGTTTACGACAGTACTCGTCAAGCCTATGTCTGTTACTACTTATTTTAACGGAAACTTGACCATATTCGAACTCAAGTGGCACACTGTTTGAGTAAAATAAGTAATGTTTGTTTGTCATTAAATTGTTGCTGGATAACATTGGTACCATCTTAGCGAAGAATCCGTTAATAAAAATACCACTGAATAATATTTATTCGTTATTTTCTAAGAAGTAGCAAAAAAGGCGGAAAATGTGGTATTTATGGACCATTAAACCGATTTTTAAAACTGTTTTACTGGTGCCCATGTTGATCTAGTATCCAAAACTAACTTTTTTCGCTAAGTCATTGAATTATATTTTTTCGCACAGCACTATATATATATATATATAATAATATATATTATATATATATATTTATAGATATATATATATATATATATGATTGCAATTTTCGAGGGTATTATTCCGAATGTAAGTGTTATCTGGATAATTGTCAAAAATTTCTAAAGTGGCGGCAAGGAAACCGATTTTCTCTTTCCAATGATTTTTTTCTTACCCACGCACTATAGTTTTCTTATTCTTGGTTTCTATTTTTTAAACAAAAAGACGACCCGGCCAACCAAATATTTTGAAAAATATTTTGTATTGGTGTGTTTTTGTCAATCGACAATGTTCGTTAAAATTCGCAATGGTTCGTCACTCGTCAGTTCGTTGCTCGTCGCTCGATGACCAACAGATGTCCTGCGCATGTCCGTGAAATGCAGGTGAAGTGGAGTGTTCGCCTGGTGTTCGCGTCATGTTTGTTCGATGTGGTTCGCTGTTTGGGCCGGTTCCAAGGTATCGCCCTATTATTTTATAATATGTCAGAAGCAGACTTCAAGCACATTCCCGTAGAAGAGACGGGTTTGGCCGTCTTTTGTAATAAGGAGTTTCGACAAATATCATGTTTTGTTTCCTTAAGTTAAAAGAATTTGTTGTGCTTGGCGTTACTAGAGGAGAAATACAAACATTTAAAAATTTCAACTTGCAGGAATGCTTGTAGTAATCCAAAAAACGACGGTGGTCTAAGGACTAACTCAAGATTTGTTTGCTTAATGACAATATATTTTTTTCATTTTCTGTTGTATGCATAGATCTACCTACTAAATGTTTTTTAATTGCCACTACTTGGAAATATTGCTTTCAGGATGAATGGAGAAATGGAGTGGACAGCAAATGCAATTTTTTCTTTTGTCAATGATCTTGAGAGGCTTCCCATTTTGTGGGATAGCAGAATTCCCCAACATAAAATGGGAAAGAGAAAAAGTGATGTATGGATGCAGTTGGCAACAAAATATAAGTGCACACCTGATGAACTAAAAAGAAAGTGGCAATCTTTGCAGGTAGCTTTACTCTACTGTGGTTTATATTGAATGTAAAATGAACAAAACTCAATATTGCTTCTTCCTCTTTTTCATAGGCTGCATATAGGCGTGAGAAAATGAGAGAAATTTCTTCTGGAGGCCAATATAAATCACGTTGGTTTGCATACAGTAGTATGAGTTTTGTAGGAGACAGATATAGACCAAGGAAAATTGTTGCAACATCTGAGGTAGGGCAAATCACAATATTAAAAAAGTTATTTGTAGCCAGGGTTGGGCAAAATACTTTAGTATTTAAATACTTCACCAAAATACTTCATTAAAACATATTTAAATACTTACACAAAATACATTAGGGCTTGATGTGCTAAATACATACATATTTTAAATACTGTAAATATTCAATAATTTTGTATTGCATATTATTTATTGCAACAATATAATTGTTAATTACAGTAAATTAATAAGTGACTGTCATACAAATTTCTGAACAATAGCTATTATAATGTAACTAATTTTTCAAAAAAATCTTCAGACAATTAACCCCTAGTTGGAGTATAAAACCTTCAAAGAAAAATTGTGGATGAATATGAACTAGTCCTGTAACTAATAAACCCTTTTTTTATTGTTGAATAATTGTCCAACATTTTTTAGATTGATTTAGATTTATTGTTTAAAAATGAAGAGAATCCAGATTCAAGAGCTGAAAGGAACTTGTATTTTTGTTTTAAATGAGGTACATTCACTAGTGGACTCAAACAAAAAGACACTCTCCTCCTTCTAAAATATCTTCTGTGTCGACTGTAAAGTATTTTAAGTATTTCTTTCTTTAAATACACCTACTTTATCTATTTAAATACATCTTTAAAATAAATGACACAAAAACTCAGAAATCAAATACAAGTATTTAAATTCTGCTCAACCCTGTTTGTAACTTGATGTCAACTATTCAGTGAGATGTTTTCAGCCTTTCAAGCCTACGAGTCAAACAATGCACAAACTGAACTTGTGAATAAATCAATTAATACAATAGTACTTGCTCTTGGATATATTCTTAATACTATATCCATAATACATGTACTTTTGTGTGATCCTAATATTCCTTTATTGCCTTATGAACTACGCCTTGAGAGAAAATAATAACAGTCAATACTTTTTAACAGTATACTATTATACTTAATATTCATTCCAAATTATAATCCATAATATACAGTTTGTAACAATCAACCCCTTATTAAAAACATTTTTGTAATTTTTCACAATTAAAATCTCTCACAAAATGATGTAACAAATAAATTAAATGTTCATTGTATTTTGAAAGTTTGTACCTAATCCTTGTAATTGCTTCCAGAAACTTGAATGTTTTGAAGCCAAAGAAGAGGTAAGAAATGAGGAAGAACAAAGACTTACCGGTGATGATGAGCCTACTTTGGAAGAGGAGCAGGAAGAAGAATCTCAAGAAGTCGATGTTGAAGACATGCAACCAAATATGGAATTTGATTCTGAACCTAGAACATTCATTCCATCTAAAATCCACGATTTCAAAAAGATGAAGCTTCAGTATCGTGATGAGGCAGCAGTAAATGAATCTTACAATACTTTGAAACAAACTACCATTCCAGAGTTAGAAGAGAGGAATGAATGTGTGATATTTGGGGAGTATGTGACTAAGAAGCTGAGCAAATTTGATGATCATTTGTCAGCTTTAGTACAGCATGAAATTCACAATATACTATTTCAGGCTGAGATGGGTTACTTGACTGATGTTTCACTTTCTTCACAGAATTCTTTTATTACATCTGATTTAAGTACCAATTTGAACTCTGTCCACTCCCCAAGTTCCACGAGCCATCACACTAATGTGTATGAAATACATCGACCACAATAAAAATTGTTTTCATATCTTGTGGTACAAAAAACATCACTTATAAGTTCCATAATTATTTGCAGGTCTCTAAGAATTTACAAATTCCAGTCACCTCTCCAATGAAAACTCTTTCTTTCCAATCCTTTCCACAGTCTTGGGTAATATGTAGATCAATGGAACATTACCCTCCTCTCTGAAGAACAAGTTGGGAAATGCATGTGTCACTGTTGGTGGTTTCAAAATTGCGTGCATAGTACCTAAATCTGGTGGCAGGCATAGTGGGCAGAGAGAAATAGTGTGATTATCTCCTGCCTCGTAACATCAATTAAAGGGCACACTTGAAGAGAGTAAAATTTGCTTAGAAGTGTTTTGTTTAAAATTCTTTCAAAAAGCTGCAAAATTTTGGCATAAAAATTCAGCATTGCTGGAGAATTATAAAACAATAGTCATCTTCACGTTGAGCTAAACAAATGTGAAAATATGAGTTTTTCTCTTTTGAGTCTTTAATTGAATTACACATCATAGTAAAACATTGAAAATGTGACTTTAAAGAAGAAGACAAAAAAGTGTTTAATAAAGGTAATAATTAAGTTAACTCTTTTCCCCAGCCCCCCAAAAAGGAGCGAAAAAATATTTGATTGGTTAGAGCAGTATTTTCACAATTGTTAGTTCGCTGTGTTGACAACCAGGGGTGGATTCAGAGATTATTTTTGAGTGTGTTTGTGGATTTTATATTTATATAATTATGAATTATATATTTAAATAATGCAGATTTTGTAGAATGACACAGGCTACACTCAGCTCATGCTGCAATACGGTTTTATTTGCTTTAATAATTACTCAAAAATAGTTTTGCTTGAAAGTTTCATGTCAAGATAAAATTAATAATTACCTAAAATTTGGGTGGTGGGGGAGATTTCCCTCCCTGTGGATCCGCGCTTGTGTATCTACTATATACGAGCTAGTATTGCTTTCATTGATTTTATGGACACTTTAATTGTGATTAATGTTTGTATATTTTCCATGTATTGCTTGGTGTTAAATTTTCACATTAATTAGGGAGCAAGATTGTTTCACATAAGTTTGAAGATCCCAATCGACGAGTTCATAAGAATTAGACTATCAGAACATTCTGTACTTTTGGATAGGATCATCTAATTTTGGCCCCTTTTTTGTGTGTGTTTATTCCATATTCTTTGTCACAATACTTTTCAACGTCAAATGGGTTTCAGTATTTGAGGCATTTTTGCATGTCCTCCTTTGAATAATTTATTTTCAGGGATTCTTTTACCAATTTATTATCTAAGTTTCCTTCCTTTCTTTGTGATCATAGTGAAAGGGCACACATCAAGATAATCTACTTATCCTACCTTTCCTTGCAATAGCCTTATGTCCTTTTTGAACACTTCCAGCACCAGCACATTCTGCTCACACGAATTTTACTTTTAAGGAAATTGTATAATAATAATAATTAATAGTATAATACCAGTGCAATAGTGTCCTGTCCTCAAATTCTGTGTTTAGTGAAACAGGCTGATACGTATTTTTGCATTACATAAAATACATTTCAGAGTGTTTTTATGGCAGAAATGTGTGGTTATTTTAATGAAATATTACTCTGGTATTGTACTTTATTGTTCATAAAACGGAAGATTAAGAAATCATCTTTTTGCATGGTTAATTGATTTGAGAAAGGAATGGCTCTTGAGGAATGGAAGTTTGGCCATTATTGCACACATATTCAGAATTATAGTTGTTGGGTCCTCTAAGGGTGCTAATTGACAGGTCGTGCTGGGTATTGTCTTTGGTCATTTGATCTGCCCCGCTGGGAAAGTATTAATTTGTTTCTATTTATGACACTGTGATTCCATACATTGGTGCCTCATTTACGATTTCCACAATTAAGAAGGTTCAAATCATCAAGTCTAGTAATTTGCAAAAGAAAGCTTTCCCAAGAGCATTCGTAGGATTTGTTTAGACTGTTGTGTAAACAAAGATTATCATTTCACTCATCTATTAATCGATTTGTGTTGCTCCTTCTCCACAGAAAATTGTTAAAGCACATCTTGGAAAATATCTTCAAAAAATGTATAAGAAAGGATGTCTTCAGAGACTTACAGGAAAGAAATGTACAAGTAGTAGTGCATGCCTTTGCAGTCTACAGCAGGATTGCACTTCACTGGTAAAATTAATGTTCATTTGTGAGTGGAAATATTCTGTAAGAAAATTTTAGTTTTAGTCAATAAATAATTATATATATAGTTTTATTCGGCATTAAGACATGAAGCAAAAACTTCCTCTCTTCTCAATGGTGATGTAGGAATGTTACTGAATACAGTAATGGATCATAGGCCTGAAGTACTATTGTGGAAGAATAGGACTACAGAATAAAGAGAAACATGCTAAAACAGTTCTTTTTGGAATGAAATGAAATTATTGAAAATAGTGAAACCTTTACATTTTTGCAGTGTGATTTGTGATTAAAGCATGGAACTCACTTTACAAAGCAATGGGTTGAGGCACGCTGAGTGTCATACATCTTTTAGTTCATATATGCCTTACGAATACATTTCTCCTAATATATTCGCAGATGTTGAACATCAAAACGCAGGCATACACATTCACACAAAAAAATTATCCATGTTACACATTCAGAATGTTTTCAAATTCGTTTACAGCTCGATGGGTGTATTATGAAACAGTAAAATACCTCTCTGAGATAGGCATAATGCTTTGAGGAAACACTATAAACATATCATAGAATTTTAGATCAAAGAAAATAGTGGTGCAACATCATTTAATTTCTCATGTTTTCGGTAAGGCTAAGTAGTCTATATCATATAATTTCTCTTATAATCGATAATGGTAACATAATATCCCTACTTCTGTTCTACAAACACTTCAGCCATCACTTGAACTCCTAATGAACAAAAGGATGTGAGGGGGGAATCTTTAATTGTTTGAAAGTTCAAGTGTACATAAAGATGGCTTTCTGCCATTAATTCTTAATATTATGGCTACGGTTGACAAAACAACTTATGGAAACTCACTATTGTTTAGTTGGCAGCAGATTTAAACAAGTGAAGTATGCATTCTGCAAGGATTCTCCAAAAGTAAACTTCAGCCTAAAATTGGACCTATGAACTACATTTTAGAAAACTGTGCCATATTGGAAAGAAGAAAAACAAAAAAGAGGAAGTTTTTCAGAAAATCTTAGTTATTTAGTAGAAATAGCCAATTCTAACATTTTCAAAAAATTGTACCTCACATTATTTATAGATCAAACTGTGAACTACAGATTTCATTAAGAACTAAATCCCCTATTTTTGATAATAATAAAGTTGAAGAAGGTTGTAAAAAAAAATTATGATCCTTTGCAATTTTCATATCAGATTTTATTGAATAACAAATCTACACAATTTTAATAAGCAATTTTTTCTCTATTACAGGGAGAAGAAAAAAAAAAGAGGGGTACTTTTTAGAAAATTTAAGGTCTTTTAAGAAGATTAGTTATAAATTTGAGAGGTCACATCATTATCTAGATTAATCATGGGGAATTCATTTTGAACAAAATTATGTTCGACATTGGTGCTAGTATTGTTCGCAACCACTTGGACAACTTATCACTTATATTAAGAGCACTTTGGGAAAAAACCCAAGGAGCAAGAGAAATCCACAAAATGACACTTTTTCTTGCAGCAATGCATAACTTTCTCTTACCACAAACCAGCAAATATAAAAGTAAAGATTGAAGAATAGCAAGTAGGCCTAAATGCCTACCACATAAATGTGCAGCCCTTTTTACATTGTTGAAAATACATCATTCTCTTGCCGGTTACATAGATATTAGTGATTTTTGTTTAATCAGAATGACTCAACAGAGAAGGTATATTTTCATTCAGTTAAGACGTTTACAAATATATCTAAGTAATCATTTATAATCAATGCTTCATTATCATTTGCACACTGCAACAAATCCACATTTTTCTTGTAGACAACGTGCTTTCACAGACCAAGTCATACCTTGAGGTCATTACACTTATCAAGAAAATCTTCACTGGAGCATTAGCTTCTTTTGTATATTAAAGAGGCAGGAACACTTCCTGTCTCACCTAAGTTGGCTGATTGCAACACCTTCAAGGACACAATGGCCTTAAAAGATAAAGAACTGCCCTCCATGTACAGTGTTATTTGGTCATGCATTTACAAATATTCTTCAAAGCAAGAATGGCGAACTTTTTGACTAAATGTGCCTCATTACCTTTAAATTTAAAGTGAACCATTTATTTCCCATAAGATTGAAAAATTAAGCATTAAGTAAATTTAAGTATTTTTGTTATTTATAGTAATTAACCTAATTAATTGTAACATGACCATACAGGAAAGTGTCTTTTTCTATCTCTTGGTTATAATGTCTGTAAGAAGTGTAGTCTCAAACTAAAGAAACATAGAAGTATAGTTGATATCTTGTTCTCTTGAGTTTGCAGTTTGATAATTGTATGAGTTTGAAGAGATTTCATTTCATTTACACAAAAGAACAATTTGTAAGTCTCAAAAATTTTTAGCCTGTTTTCTTGTAGTGTACCCACAACATGCAACATTCTAATATTTGATTTGTCAAAATTAAGTGTTACTGAAGGGTTAAGGAGTGCAGAAAGAAAAATCAAGCTTTTTTGAAAACATAACATATTTAATGAAACCTTTAATAAATACTATTGTATTGTCTAACCTTGACATTTTATTTTTTGGTTGAAAGTAATCCATTTCCATTTTCCAAGAAATTACTCTCGAGCATTATCCTCTCTTCCTTCCAAAATATATAAATATCTTACAATCTTTATAAATTCAGAACTTCATTGAAAATTCAGAAGAATAAAACTCTTTAATCAGTAACTCTCAATCATATTTCAAGCAAACAATTACAAATATTTACACATATTTCTATATGTCAGTAAACTTAACAGTAAATACTCTTTCATCAATATTAAATTACAATTCCATGGTTAGGTACACAGTACTTCAATTCAAGTGAAGTACAACTTTATAGATACAAAATAGGTAACTTTGTATGGAAGACCCAACATGAACTGTACACTGTAACTCTGAAGAAAAGAGAGAAACAAGCAGTTGTAAGTGAAGAATGAGCTGTTAAATAGATAAAAAATGTCCGTGAAGGAAGAGTATCCCTGAATTACAAGTGTTAATTAATTGATAAGAAAGCTCTTGTTTAATGTAACTATGCAGAGCCCAATTATATAAAGTTTTGGAAAAGTTCAGAACTGAAGGATTGACAATTTTTGTTAAGAATTTTATGCAATTGAAAGCCTTCTGAACAAATTAAACATTTTTACTAATGCACGAAACATTACATTATTAGTTCCCTAAGAAGGCATTTAATATTTTTTTATTATTATTGCATTCCTTTTCAACACAAGGATAATAACGGTTTTTGACAATTAAATGAACAGTAGTTTGTCTAATATTACATGAGAAATTAATGAATGGACATGAATAAGTTATGAGCCCTATTTAGCACAAAGGGAAGAAGAAGCAAGATTATTCTATTCTAGCAATTTTCCAGAATGGGCAGTGATCATTGAAATTCATAAAAACTTGGCTTGTTCAATTAGTATAAATGTGAAATTAATTTGTCTATTGTGAGTATTATGTCTATTAAGTTGTAGTCTGGTCAAGAGAAAAATTCAAATTCTTTTTGACAGATGACGATTTTCTTCTATGGAAAATTCATGTCACTGATTTACAGTTTGTGTATCAGGTTTTTATCAAAATTTAATTTACATTTTATAGGATGGAACAAAACTTATAGAAATTTCCTTGCATGAATAATAACAAATGGTTCTGTTGGATGATTAATTTAACTTTTGTTTAATCAGATACCATGTTTTCTTATACCCACTGAAATTTACATGTAAGAATCTATTTGAATAAAGCTACTTGACTTTTTGACAGTGACGACATCTTGGAAAATTTAATTTATACTGAGAAGAGCTGAAAAGTACTTTACTGACTATAGACACTAGAAGTACAGCAATACAGAATCTCTCTTTCCTTCATGTTCAACACATTATTTAGTAGCTTCTGGTAAAACTTTTGCATTGAAGTCAATTCCTGACATTTTTAATATTTCACTCTTCTTTTCGAAGTAATCTCTATACCATAAAATGGTTTCTCGTTTTTCTTCAACTTTAAGGTAAGCATTTTTGGACAGTCCAACACACACAAGTTCCATAAAGTGTCGAATGGGTCCTTTGGTTGGACACCATGGAGTCAAATGCTTCTCCAAGAATACATGCTCTGTGAATGGAACTTTTGCTTCTTCATGTAAATCTGTAAAAAAAGAAAGGAAAGAATGGTGGGTAAAAAACCTGTTAAGAAACTATAAAAGAACAAAAATTGATGGAGTATTTTAATTTAATTGACAGCAACAATAAAAATAATCTAAATGCATTTGATAAAAAAATTAGATCATGATTATTCTTCCAATAAAATCTGTCTTTACAAATTTATACAATGACAGATGTGTAAATAGTGTCAAAGGGAAATTCATTACCTTGTTCATTATCTATTGGAAATTTCCAGAGTATTCCCTTTTCTGTCCATAGGATCATTTCTTCTAATATGTTAGATGGAGGATGAGTCACTAAGAGATTCAACTCTCTTTGATACAGATGCTGCCAAGTATTCAATGACGGCACAGAAACAAAATTCGATGATGGATTAAATATTCCCAGTCTCTCTTCCCGAAAGAGGTTCTCTTTGCTTGCAGGTCTGGAAAGAGTGTACATTAATTTTGATATGGAAAGTTTAAACTCTTGCTAATCCAGCCCACATCTGGCCTTTAGTTCCTCAAAAAGAAAGGACAACAATGTGTTGTTAGTTAAAAATAATAAATAATGCTATACATCTTTGAAATTGAGACTTTCTTACAATACAGTTCAGTACTATGGCTTCTAAAATGAAACACGTTAAGCTAGACCTCAAGCACAAACTTCAAACTTGAAATTTTAGATAATTTGAACTGAGGTTCTTTAAAGAGAGCCATTTATAGCGAGCACGATGTCAGATGAGCAACAAATTTTCTGTGTACATGAATGTACAGTATTTTATTATTTTAGATGTAATAAATTGTATAGCAGCTGTATATTTAAACTAATTTCAAACCCTCTCAATAGACTTGCACTCTAATCTTTCCCTATTCCTTGCACTCTTATGTGCAAGGAAGTCGAGTGCAGGGATTCCCAATGAGGTCAGTATCAATCCCCTGGGGGTAGATGACATTTTAAAATTGGTTAATGATGATCAAGGAGTCGATTGGGGGTCATATCTGAATATGAGAAACAACTTTATCTGTAGGTCGATTGGAAGTTGATATTGATGACTTATTGAAACAAATTCTCATTGATTAAAACAAATTTATTCATTTCATTATTTTTACTTATATGTAGCAACAAAACACTTAATAATAAATTACAAATTTGCTCATTTTTTGTAATTTCATATCATTCACATTAATAAAATAAAACATTAGTGCAATTATTGTCTGTGATTTTGTATTTTAAAACTAATTTCTATTTGTAAGTTCAAAAATATTAGTCCTTAGTGCAAAATATAAATCTAACAATTTTTTTAAAACCTTGTTCTTATTATTTGTTTAATGTTATACTTTAGCAGTTATTTGTTTTATAATAATTCTAATGCTGTAATTACAAGAATATGAATGAAGGGGGTTGATGAAATAAACAATTCATTTAAAACAGATCAATGCATGAAGAAGGTTGGAACCAGTGGTCCAGTGTATTACAATTCATAACATTCTTTATCCTTCAGCTATCTAATTCTGTTTTACCATCAAAGTTAATGAACTTAAGAAAATCCATAAATGACAAGAAATTTCTGTAGTCATTTTGTGTGTGTCATTGTTTTGTTGACGTGTGGGATGATCGGATGGGAGATAAACGTGAGGTAGAATTGCTAGCTATGGCGGGATTTCGTCGGATGTGTGAATTTATGGTCAGGAGATAATGCTGTAAAATCATGGTGGCTATAATAACGGAAAGACAGTACCTGGATATGACTACGAGGTGTTGGAGTAAGTTATTGATAACTGGAGAGTAAGACCTGCAGCCAAAATCAAAGAATCGTCCACGAGTGCAAAGGATCAACAGACCAGGGAAGTGAGAAAGACGGTAATAACAAATATTTGTGGGAAGATCAAGTTTTGTTTAGGTATTAGGTAATTTAAATTAGTATAATATACTCGTAAATTGGTGTAATAAATGGCCTTGTGCCATATGATATGGGAAATCAAAAGGAGTATTATTATAGAAGTGTTATATGCATGATTTCGGTTTAAAGCCGAAGAGCTAAAATATACCGTTTGTTTCATGGATGTATATTTATAATTTCATTATGGTTGACAGAATCCCTAATCCCAGTAATTAACTAAACATAAATATTCTTTAAGTAAGTTTCGTCGCCGCAACTCAGTGCGGACGGATCTGTCGGCCCAAAAATTTACGGATATACCATGATAAATGGATAGGGTATTGTTAAAATAACCAAATAAAAATATTTAAAAGTATAAGATATTAGGTATTTTTAAGGTTGAAAATAAAACAGAAGGCAAGAGAATTCGTTAGTTTGGCAGGCCATTATGGGTCTGGCAGATTGGATAAATAATTAAATATAGCATTAGAGTTTATAGAAATTAAAAACCTGGTTCAGTGGCGTCCAACAGAAGTCGAAATTACGTAAAGTAAATAATTTGGAAAATATCAAGGGGGGGGGGGATATTTTTGAGAAATGAAAAACCCGGTTCTTAATAAATAAAAAGAAAATATGTTCAGCCTACTTACATTCTAGGTCTGGTTCTGTTTTCTGCATGTCGTGCCTGCCTCATTTCCTTTTCTTTGAAAGATGAAGGTCTTTCCTTAAATGCATTAAGATGGTCACTGCGGAATTTTTGTGTGGTTTGATATGACTCTTCAGGTGTTGCTGATGCTGGTGTTCGATCGATCTTCATTCCTACTATCAACTCGCTGAAAAAAAAAAAAAAAGCATTAATGTTATTCGTTATGTTTTAACATTTTATCTCAGTCAGGGCAATTAACTGGATGGAATAAATATGAAGATTCCAAGCTCGGGCATTAACCTAGGTGCTCTCTCAATCTTTGACATATGATTGACTACATTCCAAATTCATTCAGTAAACTTCTTTTCATGTTCAGGCAGAATTAGATTGTTATATACAGAGAGATTTTATGGATTAGAGAAGAACTGTCACTAAAATTCTGAATCCGATACAATTATCGAAGACAAGAACCAAAAATAAGTTGTATCAAAAAACCTTAAGTTGATGCTGGTCTTTTTTGGTACATCTGCTTGTTGGTGTTTCTCCTCACGAGACAGGAGCCTGTTCAATAATTCTGACTCTGTCTTCTTGATATCCCCTCCAAAGCTCTCTGCTACTTTTTTTGCTGCTTCTACTACATCATTCCCTGAATGTAAACAACATTTTATTACTACAAAAATAAACATACATTAATATGTTTTGTTTATGAGAACTTAAATTGAATTTACCTAAATTTTCATGCCTTCCTTCCGCTTTTAAATTTTCGCTTGCAGTAATATCTGTGCTTTGTTTGCCTTTTTCAGCTTCTTTCAATAAGATGGCTGATAATGATTGTTCTTGCTAAAGAAATATTTATAAACCATTTTTGTTAGATACAAATGTATTTAGAAATAAATTAACAAATAAATAACACAAAATGTAAGGGTTGAAAAAGTTTTTTAACAATAACACAACCTACTGGGTTTATTTGGGTTTAATTGTTTATGGGGAGGGGGGATCCATCCAAGACAAAGATTATTACCACTCATCGATGTATTCTGGTTATGTTAAAAAACAGTTTTCCCTAGCAAAATATTGGCTATTAACACAAACACAATGTCCAAAACACGAAAATATTTTTTTGATTTTTTTCCCGTTTTTGATAACCATTTTGAATTGACAGAAAGTTTCTGCAGCAATCGAACGAATCTTTTTAACTTATGGTTTGCTTAGGTCCAAGTTGTGGAACAATTTGGGCGAAGAAAAGGCGGAGAAATTGGCCAAAGTTTATCAACACCTATGAAAAACTTGGGCAGATATGTAATAAAGTTGTAATTATAATTTAAAATATAATATTTTTATAATGTTCATTAACAGACTATGTTGTAGATCAAAGAGCTTACAATTAATGCTCTAAATATGTATAATGTACATTTATAAAGTAATAAATTCCTATGTAACTATTTTAGAATTTAGATTATAACATTTATATAAAATATTTCATATTTTTCAAGTGGGGTATTTCATGGGGTTTACTAAAAAACGGTGTTTTTTTGGTTGGGGAAATTGTGCCAACCCTGCAAAATATCAATGCGTTTGCTTATAGGTACTATCCAAAAAGACAAATTTGTATTAACTACAACCACAGAAAAGAGCATACAAAAAGGTTTTTGGGGTAGTTGGTATATATATACACTACATGATCAAATGTATCCGGACATGTCCAAAATGGTGTTATGGTGTGGTAGTGTTTTTCATAGAGAGGACTTGAACCCTTTGTTTTGTGGCACTATCACGGCATAGGCCTACGTTGATGTTTTAAACACCTTTCTTCCCACTTTCGAAGAGCAATTCGGGGATTGCGATTGCATCTTTTAACACGATCGAGCACCGGTTCATAATGCACGGCCTGAGGCGGAATGGTTACACGACAATATTGTAACGAATATTGCATCACATGCCGGAATTCGTTGCGCGCGGATTGCGTCATCTGCCTTCCCCCCCTCCCCCCGAACTAGACGGTTCCGGACTATTCGCGAGCCGCGGGGAAACGCCGAGAATGTGCCGGGAGCCTGGAGACAAGTGCCGCTGCCGGCGGCCGCGAGTCAGTGGGTAGTAAGACGTCAGTGAGTAGCAGAGAAGCAGTCAGTCCGTCAGTGTGTCCGAAGTGGAAGCTGTGCTGTGAAGGGTGCATCGTGGTAAGCAGCAGTGCAGTGGACCCTGGTGTGCGCAGAGAATTGTGGTCTGCGCAGGGAATTGGGTCAAGTGCATTGACAGTGGACAGTGCATCGGACTGGCTGATACTGTAGAAGAAGAGAACCGTGTAAATAAAATAGTGTGTAGTGTAAGAAGTGAACTGTGTAAATAAATCATCAAGAGAACGGAGTCGTAAGTAAAGAAAAATAATTATGTGTAGTATATCTGTAAATAGACCAAGTAGATTTTAGTGTATAATTGTTCACGAATAAACCTTCTTTGTTTAAATATTGTGTTGGTTTTAATTCACCACGGAGAAATGTTACAATATGTACAACAGATAACACAGAATACATTGGTTCGAGAAGAAATCGAGGAGATAATTTTGAAGAACGAAGAAAAAATAGAGGAGAACATTTCGAAGAACGAAGAGAAAGTTGAGAAAATGGAAGAAATTTCTGAAGAGTGAGGGAAAACGTCAAAATCCTTTAAAGGAGAAGATAATGTATCCTATCTTAAGGATCTCTGTGATTAGCGACCGATGGCAACTCAAAGAACTTCAGAACGATTAGAAAGACGATGCAGAATTTCGGAAATGGAAAATGACGGGACGGAGACGGTTGGCAAGAAATAGCTCCCTGTTCCTCAGCAGTCGAATCGTACCGGGCGCAGTGGGACTCAGTCGCAGAAGCGGCAGCAGCAGAAGTTTTTAATCGAGTTGTGGAAAATGAAGATGGCTCTCAGAAGAGGATAAATGATTTCTACCGAATCGAAAGGTTGCCGAATATATGACCAGAGGTGTTGCTGCTGTATTCAAGAGAAAATCCAGGAGAATAGAAGAATTAGAGAACCAGGAACCAGATATTGAGAATGACTTGCTTCACCGCGACGTGAGTAAATGTAATTTGTCATCACAAAAAGAAAGTCACATCGCTAGGCCACCTATCAGGATCTTGGGAAAACTCTGATTGAATTACACCAAACACTGGAAGACAACGTCCAGACGATTGCAATGCCCAAACTGGAAGTTTTGATAGACTGGACTGGAGAGCAGTTGGAAGTACACTGGAGTGAAAATCTTAAGTCTGCAACTACTACCAGGGAATGTCACCATATCTGAAGAAAACAGACTGTCAATTCTTCTCCAACTGCAATAGAAGCTCCAGCTGCACGATTTCACTAAACGCGCTCCGGGACGGATCGCATCTAAGGAGGGGCAATGTAACGAATATTGCATTACCTACTTGAATTAGCTGAGCGGATTGCATCATTTGCCGCCCCCCCCCTTCCCACCGAACTGGACGGTCCTCGGCTATACACGGGTCGCGTAGAAATATTGCGCACGTTCCCGATGGCTCGAGGCGGGCGCCGGCCAGGTAAAAGTTCGCCGCTGCCGGCGGCCGCGAGTCAGTGTATGTAATCAGTGAGTAAGCAGTCAGTTCGTCAGTGTGAGTATGCACTCGTCTGTCTGAAGTGGAAACTGAGCTGTGAAGTGTGCATCGTGGTAAACAGTGGTGCAGTAGGGGAACAGCAGTTTGAAGTCTGCAGTAGAAGCTGAGCTGTGAAGTGTGCATCGCGGTAAACAGCAGTGCAGTGGACCCTGGTCTGCGCAGGGGACCGTGTAGCGGACGGTGCGATATGATGGTAGTGAACAGTGTAAATAAATTATCAAGAGAACGGAGTCGTGTGTAAGAAAAATAATCAAGGGAAGAACACAAGGACTGTGTAATATATCTGTAAATAAATCAAGATTTTTTAATGTATAATTGTTTACGAATAAACATCTTTGTTAAAGTATATGGTTTGTGTTCTAATTCACCGCCGAGAAACGTTACAGGATGTAGAGCTAAACACTATTGATTTTAATTTCACAAGTGGAAAACTTGGAGCTGAAATTCTGAAGGCAATGCTTGTCGAAAAACGTGAGGAAATAAAGCATTTTCATGTATGTAAGCATGTAAAGGGGTGGAAAAAGGTGAGATGGTTCCATTTTCAGCGCACCCTTTGCATTTTCGAAAATTGAAAAATAATCAAAATTGTACATTCGTATTTCCGGCGCTTTGTTTGACGCCTTGTCAGTTTGCAAAATGGCAACACGTGGTTTCAAAATTCTTCGAATTCTTCCCAATGTTGTCAGTAAAAATAATCGTATAATGATTATATTCTTATAAAACGAAACATTAAAGACATGTAATAGATTTACATTAGAACGAACACTTCTTTAACTTTAAGAAGTTTTGATCGCTGATTAAGGTATTCAGAAACTGAAAGCTCACGCCAGTGCAATCACGCTTGTGTGCAATTATTCTTTTCTGTAATATGTGCTGCTAACACTAACAGTTAAAATTATTAATTTTGTTTCGTTGTAAAAGAGATTACTACTGTTCCTGACAATCAAATAAATTCAGATACGAACAACATGTGCGTTTGAATTTGTTGAATTGGACTTTTTTCAAGTAATAACTAAGGGGCTATTAGGGCAGAAATTGCAATATTTCTATATTACGTAACGTTTTCAAAGTAGTGCGAGAAAATATGAGCTGTTGCAGCACCAACAGTTTATTCTCGAATAGAGCAGAAGTACGGTTATAAAATGACGTAGTTTCTATTGTCAGTAAATTCCCTCTACATTTGTAAATTGCAAGAAATTAATATTGTGTAACTACACTGATACATTTTTACCGTAATAAAATTTGTTCCATGTACATTATTTAAAGGAACAGTTATCTCGTAGTTTTTGCTTGAAGTGAAGGCAATTACAAATATTTTCTAAAAATGGGTCCAAAAGTTTTAATTTTTTCCCTCGAAGTGAGCAAAGAAAAATAATAAAACTGGCACAGGGGTCGTTTTCGGTAACCATTTTCGAAAACCGAAAAAAATTGCGAAACCACGACATTATTCAAAGAATTTACTTAAATCTGTTCTTGAACAGTAGATCTTTCAAAATGGCCGAGTACAATTTTATTGGAAATATGAGTAGCTTCAAGAATTTTGCGTAAAATTCATGTTAAAAAATAAAAAACGAAACTCCATATTGGAATTTTTTGCGTATCTTTTTTAAAAATGTTTATAATTTATTCTTGCTTGGCCTGTAGCAGTCAGCAGTCGTGTACAATTATTACAGTGGTTGATTTTCTGAGAGGTTTACATTGTTATTTTACCATTATTATAGTTGTAGTTATTTCATTTCAGGAACATATTGCATTATATGAAAAGGCTCGTCGTGGCGAGTCTGCTTACGGAGCATCGCGAGTGTCTTACAGGAGATAACAGGTAGCAATGTGACAATACTAAAGCTGCAACACGACAGATTGAAATTCAAAGAATTAACTTATCATTGTTGTCGATGTATCTCGCTGTACGCAGGGGCGGATCCAGAGACTATTTTTTGTGGGCGGGGGGGTATGAATATATACACACGTACAGGGTTGTTTTAACAGTTTTGGGGGTCCTTGTACCTACGTTAATTTGTACGCCCCCAATTCTTACTTACACCGATCTCCTCAATTTAAAGACAAGTTTTGTTAAAAAAAATTGTGTATCACAGATATTCTCGCATCAATCAGCAACCTTTCATATTATAAATGTTATAGAGTGATGCGCGATACAACACTTCTTTATACCAATTTTCTGCGTATAGTTTAATTATAAATCACTTTTTAATTTCATTTTTGAAAAAAAAAATAGTATTAAATAATTTTGTTAAGAATTATCGGGGGCCCTGGACCCCGGTTTTTCAGAATGAAGGTGTGTACACCGTCCAGGCTAATGAAGGTGCACATATATAACCGCACAAAGCAGGGCGATTTCTATTCTTAGGTTTTTATTTTTTTAGCGCGCGAGGCGTCTTCGCGATGGAATATCCCACGATATTTTTCGTGTTTCTCAGTCGTGCCGCTACATATCGCGTGATCGTGATCGTATCGAGCAGTGCTGACGATCATGCGATATTTAGCAACACAACCGAGGAAGACGCGATATACCGTGAGATATTCCATTGTAAGACAAGTCCTCGTGCGCTAAGAAATAAAAAACCCACTATAGATGGTGTTGACTGACCGGAGGCAGAGGGAAGGAAACCCTGACAGCGAGAAGGTAGGAGATGAAGCAATGACCAGAGGGCAGTAGTAACGACTCCTTATCACGGCAACGGTTCGAAAAGGTTGTGGAGGATTTAGGCAGAGAATATGACACGTAATCTAGTTCTGTGTAAAGAGAATGTGCGAGTGATTCGCAAGTGAAAACAATCAAGTTATCAAATAGTCAGAAAAGTAGGATTTTAGAATGCAATAATTTGAATGAACAGTGATTTAATAATACTGTTGAGGCTGTGTTAATACTTCGTTAGATACGTTGGGAGAGCAATTAGCAGGAATTGCGAGGAACATCGTTAATTTCACATCAGACAAAAGTATTCTGACAAAAAGACACGAGAGATAATTGACAAAGATTGTTACTTTTTAGAAAGAATCAACGAGTTGAAATTATTGAGAGTAGGAGGCCTTAAACCATTACATGTGGAGTTTTGTTGCGAGTTGACACATGGTGACCAGCCGGGCGGTATTTTGAAATGTCGGATACTCATTGCTGGAGCCGGGATATGGTGAGGGAGTTTCTTCCATACATACAGTGCCCTAGTCTATGAAAGCTGTAAAGTTCTGAGTATACTTATAAAAATTTTAAAAATGAGGGGTACGGGAAGTCATCACGATAATTCTTCTTTAATTCCTTCAACAGCGGCATGTCTTCATATTTTTGTCTAACTTTTTACCCAAATCAGTGCGTTTTTTCATTCTCCATTTCCTCTTGGTATAGTGTCGTGGCACTAATTCCAAGCGCTGCTATAATTTTCTTTTTATGATAATCGTCAACGGACATTTCTGATTAAGCTAATTGAAAAATAGTTATCTGATTCACTATACACTATATAAACGTCACAGGATAACACGCAACACGATCAGAACATACATAACTGCACCAACACAGTAGCAGCAGCGAGGAGCGTGGAACGCTAGTGAGGACCGTCGGATCTTGAAAATTCCGCGCGCCACACAAGAGCGCGCTCTAGAACTGCTGAGATCTTTACACGGACGATTTTACTCGAACCGTTCTAGAGAGGAACGCAGAAGCGTGGCAGAAATAAGAACCACACTCCTGCGCACCACGGTCCTGTCCGCGCGCACTAGCTCGTGGTCCGGAACGTCCCGGTCAGACGCGCGGCTAAGATACGCCGTGTAAACGACCCTATTGTCATGGTTACCTCTGTCCAGACGAAATGAAATGTTTCGTTTCGAATTTCTTCTTTTTTTACTGTATGTTAGACTGCAGACGGGTTGCCTGGCACACCCTGAATCGAACCTTCAATGCGTCCAACACGTTTTACTGAGCTTTCTGTACGTCGCCTCTGATGACAATGCGAGGTCGTGGGGTCTAAAACGGAAATAGCTGGATTCTCAGAATTTTGACAATGTTCACATTAGTCCACATGCTTTCGCACAAGAAGCTGATGCGATCTTTCGGTGACGCTCCGAACAGGAAGCAGTTGACAATGTACGTCAAGGAACTTTGTAAGAGAAGAAGTATTAAGTCAACTGGGAAGAAATTTGCGCAGCTTTTTTGGATTAAATTAGTCTCTTAAAAAATCTCCAAGGCGGGAAGTTTGAAATGTATGATCTTCTTCCTCTGAAATGCCTTAAACTAGCAGCAAAACTGCATTATTCGATACGTGGCGCCAAATTTGAAACAATTTGGCGGTCAATGCCAACAATACGTTGAACTACTTGAGTTTGTAACAATGAAAGACGAGAAACAGACAAAAAGTTACGGTCTACTATTTCGCTTGAAAAGTGAATTTTGATGGAATGACTACTCGTAAATGATGTGCATCTTACCTATGCGCGTGTAAACTTTATTTACATTTCAAGAAAACCCGCGCATTGCTGCTGCATGGTCGAGAACATCTTCAATGTGAAAGGTGTACAGAGTTTGAGAAACATTTTAAATTTTGTAGAAGAAGCAACTATCCAATAAACTTAAGAATCCTGAGAACAAGGATTAGATTTTTATACATATTAGATAATTTTGAAATTGACACAAAAGCAATTGGAAAAATATATCTCATGACTAATGTTGCTCTAGCCTTTCATGCATTGAAACCTGTTTCATGATTTTTGGAACTCTTCTTTTAAAAGGGAGAAACTCCTGAAATTTTTATAAAGGCCCTCATAAGAGATATTAAGTGTAATTCTAGGAAATATCACAATGATTCATTTCAAACAATTTTTTTTCTTATGTGGCATTAAAATGTTAGTTGAAGGTCAGCACCAGTTTCGAAAGCAATGCTACAGATGAAATTGCATAAAATGGATTACCATGTAATATGGCAATGCATTCAAAATGTACAGAATAAAATGGACTAGGAAGTACCACAATACAGTTGTAACTAATACCAATCATACTGGCAAGGCTGGCAAGAAGATATTTGTGTCTCTCCACAAAATGATTTATTGTTAGAAATTCTTAAAAGTAAATATACAATGTAATACAAGACTAATTTACCATTTTTCTGGTAAAACCAACCAGCAAACCTGGATGATGCGGCTTGTTTCCTGAGCCATAGCAGATGTCCCACTCACCAAACTCTGTCTTCTCTTTATCTGCCAGTGAATTCATGAATTGGTGGGCAAGCAGGAGCAAGAGCAATTGGGGGTATGCAATGCTTGACAATGAGATGAGTGACAAGATCTCAAATATGATTTTCCAAACTAATATTTATATTTCTAACTAATATACGATTTTCCAAACTAATATATATTTCAAGATTTAAGCTCTGTCTTTCAGTATGTTTGATACGCAGAACTGATATTTTTAACACATCCCTCTTCCAAAGTTGTTCAGTGAAATACTGTTTGGAAGTTGAGTAAAGATAAAAAGCTTTCCCAAATTATATGACTCTCACACATGTAAAAATAAGCAGAAAATGTCACCGTATAATCAGCAAACTGCATCAATAAGCAATTTGTTTAGACTTGGTGTAAGAAATGAAAAGAAGGAAGGCATTCTTTCAGAATAAGTGGTGTCCAGTTTAGCTGATTCCAGTTAAGACAGAGATCACAGCGTATAAAAAGGAACTTTCATATAGTATTTGGTATGAAAAGTTAAGAAGAGTTGAGTAGAAAAAACGCTAACATGAATGATAAACATTAAATCATATTTTAAACATCACAAAACTTTGATGTTACTGTAGGAGGAGAGCAACAATGAATATTTTGAAACACGTCTTGAGGCTCTTATCATGAAGATTTTTGTTTCAAATTTCAGAAAGTTTGATTTAGTACGAATAACTAACAATTTAAATTTATTTGTAAGTAGGCAATGATTTAACTGAATAACATGTTGTACAGGCAACAACTTTTAAGAGTATCATATTAAGTTAAGAAGATTATGCAACTTTATTCTAAATTAGGTAGGTACGCCTACAGTAATAAATGTGTAGTATCTACAATTTTAATGCATGGCAACTAATGCATGAAATATCTACTGTAAATACCATGTAAATTGTTTGGGACAAAAGATAAGACTTATTAATAACTTGACTCTTATTCTGAATTAAAAATTGTTGTAAAACTATTGATAGTCAACAAGGGGCAGAGCTGTCACAATAGTGTAATAATAACAATAAAAATATGTATTAATAATACAATAAAGATAGAATAATAATAATAATAATAATAATAATAATAATAATAATAATCAATAAATATGTAGCCTCTACAATGGCTCATGGGTAACATTTTAGTTTCCCATGGTATTGTCACTAAGTGGCGGATCCGGGGAGGGGAGATCATGGGGGCCAAGCTCCCTACCCGCCACCAAAGGCCCAGAGTTTTTGTTTATTATCGCATTTGGCATAATTGATTTAAGTATCTGTTAGAATTATGTAATTATTCAAAAAATAATATTTTATATCATATATACACTACAAAAATAATATACAATATTATGTTTATTATTTATTAAAAATCTATGATGACTCCCTCCAAAATGATCGGCAGGATCTCCTACTGGTCCCAGATGCGATTTCTTATCAAGGTAAAAATAGAGTTGTAGCTTTCCTTTAAAAATTTCTCAATTTCTGAAACTGTGGGACGAAGAAAAGCTCGGACACACAGTTTGCAAGTTACAGTGATGTGGATACATCATGATCGCCACGCATGTCTCTCTTACCCTTCAATAATGGAGGCCCAGGCATGGGGGCATCGTTAGCTGGCCGGCAAAAACAATTGATCCAAAATGCAAAATCCATAAATTAAATAAATGTTTTAACAAGCCCTAATGCTTAAGTTGGTAAGCAAGTTATATTTGCATGAAATACAATTTCATACACATCCAGAAACTTAACACAGACGGAATTTTGAATGAAAGGAATATTATTTTCATAACATGAAATAAAGTGGCCTGCATTTACTGATTCATTAAAACAAGACAGATGAACATTTTCCAACTAAAATCAATACTACTATTCTTTACTCTGCATTACCTTTATCATAGTTTCCAGCAATCCAGTCAGTCTCTGATGAGTGTTGCTGGGAGGAGCTGCTCCCTTCTCATTTTCAACAGTATCTGCTTTCTTCTGAGGTTCCTTTTCATCTTCTTCATCTGATGATGAACTGTCAGATGAACTACTATCTGAAGAAGATGACGATGACGATGATGATGATGATGATGATGATGAAGATGAAGACGACGAGGACGATGTAGATGAAGATGAAGAATCATCTTTCTGTGTAGCTAAATATCTACAATTTTGTTTCCACCCATTCTTTCCATTTTCATGAATACTTTGGAGAAAAAGTAATCTTACATGTTCTAATCTGAAAAAGCAACCATGAGGATCTGGTTAAAAATGGCACAAATTGACATGACCACGAAACGAAGGATTAGAAAGAAAACTTTTTAACAATCAAACCTTTTAACGCGAGGGATGTAGCTCAGCATCGAAGGCGAAACAAGATTCACATTTCGTAGCCAGAGAAAAAGCATTGTATACCTGTCGAGCTGGCCAAATTCTCAAGATAATTGAAGGAATAAAATATTTTCTACTACATGTAATTCAATACGATATCTGAAACGATCAATGTACGATCCTAACCCCAAACAAAACGAGTAGAGTGGCACAGCAAGAGCGCCGGCTTCGATCAATGCGTTGCTTTCCTCAGCTTTCCTGTTAAACTAGCGGTGGCACCAGCACACTCTATCAGAAGCGCAGAGAATTAACGTGGAAGTAGTCCAGTTTTCTGCTATTGATCGCCTGAAACATGCTTGGCATATTGCCTATAGTATCCAGCCGATCATAGAAATTAGTTAAATAAAAAAACATTTGTTATTCAATTGTATATTATTTATGTAGTGTGTATGTGATAAGTCAATGTTATTATATTAATTCTAATATAAATACATATTTTTTAAAAATTTTGCCAACTTTTGCTCAGTAAACTCTAGAAATAAAACAGTGATATTTAAGATGTTCAGGAAAGATGTATGACCAGGACTTGATTTATCAATTTATTAACCGCGACGTAACAATAATTATTAATAATAAAAACCGTCCCAGAGAAATTGGAAAGATTTCTTGAAAAACACCACAGGAAACAAACGAAACCTCTAGGCATTTCTTGGGATGCCCCCCATGCCTCCTTCCCCCGACCTAATGTGTTTTAGATTGCCCAAAACTGCTGCAAAATAAGTGTTCATTGCCAAACTTCCCTGTCAAATATGATGAAATGAATACTGACCTACTTATTTGTGCACGCTACAATGTAACACATTTTTGTTACAACTTATGACTTTTGATTCGGGATTTTCTCGAAAGTAGTTGTGTTGGATTTATTTTTAATGTTATTTAAGTGTAAATAATCATTTTGAATTCTTGCCTGGGAACAATTTCATTATAAATCTCTTAATATTAGTATCATTTACCTATTATCGGAGTTGCATACAAGTACGCTGAGAAAAAACAAGGGGCGGTATTCAGACATGGCACTCCTGCTTCACTAAGCAGACATGGCACTCCTGCAAAAGCATTGCACTGCATTGTAGGGGCACTACGAGCTCTCAGAGAGGTGCACATGTCCAATTCAATAGGATAAAATATCAAGTAATGAGTTTAATATCACAAGCAGTTAGATATTTTACACGTCTCTGAACAGGTGGAGCGGTATCGAGAAGCATTGAACCAGCAAAAATGTAATGGAATGACTAAGGTGTATTAGATTGTTACTACTGTAGATGAAGGTAAGATGAACGCGTCTTTGAGGCCTCAAATTTCCAGATTTTAAGGTTCTTGAACGCTCTGCTAAAGAGTTGTATAACTATATAGATTTTCACAATCCTACCCGAGCGTTGCGGGTTGTATTTTACGTGAATATTTACATGCATTTTTTAAACAAATCTTTCATATTTTTAAAGTTAAAAAGCAACATAAGGAGAAATAATAGATATAAATATATTAGAATTAGTAATGGTATTTTACGAGAAATCTTTCCAAGTATCTGGGTCGGTTTCTCTGGGACGCCCATATCCCTCCAAAATTAAGTACACAGCACTTGAAGACTTCGACAAATTATTAAATAAATGTTTTCACAACACGCGTAAGAAACAACCTTCAGGTATCTAGCAACTACAGTACTTCTAGTTGTTGCTGCGAGAGCGAATCTTGAATTAATAATTATGCAAATAAACCTCGTTAGTCTGCGCAAACCACGGTGTACGCAGATAGTATAAATAATATAAGATAGAGGAATCTAAGCCTTCTAAGCGTGACGGAATGGAATAGTCCTCGTCGCTCCGCCAAGAGGTTCGTATACGAAGGTTGCCTTTGGCAAAAAATACAATCGCGGTGCTTCGAAACAGGTCTATGACATCGTGATAGGTCATGAATCGTTCGTGAATCGTGGATTTACGCGTATGAGCCCGAAAGTAAACAGCAGTCGACCTTGTATGGTGTTTCAAGATGAGCAAAATCCAACAAAAGTTGTTCCGCACAAGCACTTCCAAACAGATGGTCGCCTGTTTTACGGAAAAACTGACATGTTCGCAACCGAACACTAGAACAAACGCATACAGTCAATTCGTGAATGGTACACAACATTTTGTTTTGCCAGCTGTCTTCCAAGAAATCAGGAAAAACAACCGCCGAAAACGGATCACTTTTCACCACGACAGTGCGAGCTCTCACACATCGGTTCAAACAACTGCATTTTGAGCACTCAAAACATAGATTTGATGGTCATCCTCCGATATCTGATTGGCACCGAATGACTTATTTTTATTCCCGTACGTAAAAAAACAAACTGAAGTCAACGTTTTTCGACACCCGAAGAAGCGGTTGCTGCATTCAATTGCATTTTTTGGAGATACCTCATTCAGGGTGGCGAAAGTCCTTCAACAATTGGTTGAAACGCATGCAAAAGTGTATAGATCTTCATGGGGAATATTTTGAAAAACAATAAAGTGATATTCGATGATTAATATTTGTTTTTGTTCTCTAATCCTGAAACATAAAAGGCTACCCTCCTACGAACAGGAAAGTGCAGCATCTAAGATTTCTCAGAAAGATATTGAAAAACTATTCAAAGTTCAAGGCCAATAATGTCAATAGTAATTAAGTTAAATGAATCAAGTTACCAAAATTAATTTTAATAAAAATTACGATGGCCATTTTAGGCAGGAAAATTAGTAAAATAAGGGTAAATTTGTTAATGTTGAATTAGAAAAGAAAGAAAATTCAGAAATAAAATAATTCTTGGCACTTCTTGACAGCTATGTCGATTCATTAATGAAATTGTCATTTAAAGAATATTAACCATCAGATCAATTAATTCCTATTCTAAATAAACACCTGCCGTAGTTTCGTATGAGCGGACAATTTTCTGCCCACAAGAATGAAGTAGATGCAGCCCTGAGAGTGTAAGTATAGTAACGCACAATCATTACAATAAATACGAGCAAGGCAAATAATTTAAATTAGGATTTAAAAAAAGGAGAGAGAGGGAGAGAGAGAGCAAAAGGCATCGCCACAATTCAAAATTTCAAAATTCACTGATTCAAAAATTTTAGTCAGGTAAAACTTACAAATATCTGGGCATTGAAGAACATGATAACATCTCGAATGACACAATGTAAGAAAGAATTTGCAGGGAGTATTACAAAAGAATAACACTTGTCCTGTAGTCCGCCCTGAGGAATAAACAATTCGCAATAGGTAGTGCCTGTAGTCGATTACGGTTTCGGACTAGTGGACTGGACTAAGCAAGAAATGCGGATCATGGATCGAAAGTGGTGGTGCAAAGGAATGGCACAAACTTTCACGTACTAGTTATTTTCCTAATCCGTTTCGTCTGGGTTTTCTGTTGTGTTCCATCTCTCTTCCCGGCTGCTACCTATATGCGATAAAAAACATTTCTCGCAATGTATTAATTTTTAGGTCCCCTAGTTGCAGAATGCCCTGGCGATTTAGCTCATTGGTTAGCGTGCAAAGGTCTTGCTCTTGCAAACAGTCGCAAAATCTGTAAAACTCTTTTAAAAGAAGAAAACTCATATCAGCCATCAACACTTAGGTAGTTCCTGTGACTGTATACTCATTTGGTGTTCTTCTCTGGACAACTGTAGCTTAATCGAAAACATAGGACCACTCTTGTTAAGTACTGCACGCCCCAACCCAACAGTAAATTGGCAAGACTGTACACGAAAAAAAGAACCGTTGGAGTACACCAGAGCCCACTTTATTCACTTTCAGTGGGATCTGATTAAGCTCCTACAGTAGAGATCTGGATTTTGAGACAGTGCGCGCGAAACAAAACAATTTTTACCACGAACAACAATTTTACCCCACTGAAAGTGAATCAAGTGGGCTTTGAGAGACGAAATATCAAAGAAGAAGCTGATTGGACCCAAAAACGTTTGCACAGGCAGATTTCCTGTAGAACTCAAAGCGAACGCTGTGAACATGGATCGTCAGATTCCTGGATAACAAATCGGACTCTTTTCTGAGACAAGGCCTCGTCATTTCCATTCAGGACGAAGTAACCTCCACTCGCAAGTACCAAAGATGTGTGATTGGGGATGTGAGTGTAGAGGATCCCTGCCGCCGCTTCCAATCAACCCGGCGAAATCCTCCATTCCATAATTGGAGGGTACTCTGCTTTGGCAGAAACAGAATACCTGTGTCGAACTACGACTGAAGCAGAAGTCCATCAGGCCCGACTTCAAAGACAGAGAGGTGCAGAAAGAGGTCTCATACTACAAATTCAAGTCGGATTAAGTTTTGGAGTAGATACGGTGGAAGCTCTTGTGGAATATTGCAGTCACCACAGATTACAGGACCGAGGCCAACAGACCAGACATAATATGCGTCGACACGTTTTCGCGGAAAGAGATTATTGTCGACATAGCTATCCCTTTAGACCGAACTTTAGCTGCCTCCATTTCCGAGACGAAGCTGTTATATGAGGCCTTGGCTACTGAACTGAACATGTGGCGATTAGTATTCGTTGATGTAGTTCTAGTGACCATCTCTGCAGAACTTACTTCATCGTCTACAAGGCTTGGCCTTAAAAATGGCTCATTCAGACAAGGCAAAAGTCTGTTTTCCTGAGAACTGCTCGCATCGTGTTGGAATTTTTAATGATATAGCTTCATCTCGACTTCTGACCGCCCAAGTTTGCAAGAGAAGTAGATTTCTTGGTTCCCAAAAGGTCCCGGGGGCTGCTGTAGAACACCTCACTTGGCAATAGACGTGAAAACATCATAATAATAATTATTATTATTATTATTGTAGTGCCTCCAGTCGGATAATGGACTGGAGAACAAGAACCGAGAGTTCGACGAACTACTGAAGAGGCACGGCATCTCACGAAAGTTAACGACGCCGTACAATCCGGAGCAGAGCGGTGTAGCCGAAAGGAAGAATAGGACGCTGATGGACACGCCAAGGTGTTTGTTGATCCAATCAGGGCTGCCCTCCTCTCTCTGAGCTGAGGCGGTGAACGCGGCAAATTTCATCCGCAACCGATGTCCCTCGCGTAAACTAAACTGGAAGACACCCTATGAAGTCTGGTTCGGAAAAGCACCAGATGTATCCCACTTCAAGCAATTTGGCTGTGAAGTCTTCCCTGGACAGGTCACCCGGTAGAGGTAAGCTCGAGCTGCGCTACAGAAAGGGCTTCTTTGTGGGCTACGGTGCGGAGACTAAGGTCTTCAGAATCTGGATACCAAGTGAGGGGAAGGTCGAGGTGTGCTGAAATGGTCCCAGGGCTGCTGGGAAGGGATGAGGTGGAGGCAGATGCAAGTCCTTTCATAGAGTTGAACCTCGGCCGTGATCCTCCTGCATCACCGGTTCGGAACAGCAGAGATAGGGAAGAGTAGAGGAAGAATCAGACGGCGAGGATTTTCGAGGTTTCGCGCCAGAGGAGCCTGAGACCGTGGTCAGGCGGCTTCCCCGAAGACCTCGGAAGATCTACACTGGACAGCCAGGAGGACCTCGCTTGGCCCGTCCGGAGGGCAGGCGTGAAGGCCAGCGTGTAGAGGAGCACGCTAAGGTTGCGAACTTAATGGAAGTTTTGGTCAAGCAAGCTCTTTCTAGTGAGGACTCTCAGGAATTTTGTAGAGGCTATGGCAAGCGTGGTAAAGTCCACACTAGAGAAGAAAACCTGGGAGATGGTGCCACGACCGGAAAATAGGGGCATGATAGGAAGCAGATTCGTTCTGAGGAACAAGCATGGAAGAAATGGAGTGTCAGAGACTGGCAACAAATCCGGTCATTCATTCTCTAACAAAACACATAGATGTTTGCCATCACTTTGTTCGGGAAGTCGTGGAGTCAGGGCTACTCAAGTTGGAGCATCTGGCATCGGCGGACATCTTCACCAAGGCCTGGACCAGGTCGAATCATGAGAAGTACTTGTAGCTTCTTGGACTGGTGAATGTCATGTGAAGTGTGGGGGATTGTCTGGAGGGGAAGTGTTGGAGTTATCGACAGTGCGATACAATCCCATCAGGAGAGTGCCTACCGATATGCTGATCAATCGACTAACGGTTCTGTGTACTCTTTGACTAGAGCAGTACTGTGTCTGTGACCGTCGAGGGGAACGTGTGTGGCTTGGTGTGTGCTACCAGTGTGTTGTGCGTCACGAGTTGTAATCCGTCAGTAATCAAGGAATGATGTGTGTCGAACGACTAGGGTGCGAGCTGTCCATAATTCCAACAGTTCTAGCTTGGGGTTTCTCAAATGCATAAATTTAAACCTCTTTGTGGCCCATGGCAGTTACCTTTCACTACTAGACTAGAGCTGACCTGAGCAGGTACTCTGATCTCGCCCAAGCACCTAGTTTTCCCTCCAAAAGGGCTGCCACCCCATGCAGCAGGTCACACTGAATACTCACAGACAACTGCTGGGCTAGGGCATGTCCAGGCATGCTCCGCTGCAGCCACTACTATACAAGCATAAGTGTCCATTCTGGGGGAGGCAGAGGGGTCAAAAATACGAGTATGTTCACACACACGCACACAATTCATGATATTCATCTTTTTTAATCTGCCAATTTGGGAAAATGTTATGCATTTGGGGAAGAGGCTCCCCAAGACATCTGGCAACTCTGAAAAATTCGTGGAGTAAATGGTTCAACATGAAATAAATTGTACATATTATTGTGACATTCTAGTTACAACTTTGATCTCCTTGTAGTTTGTTTTATTTATTTACTATGCCATATATATAGATTAAATATGTCACATGCAAATAAAAATGTTTAACGAAAAACAGGGCACAGAAATGTAGTTGATCCCTTTCCTTTTTTTAAGATGTGCATACCAATGTGTACAAGAATGTACTCTCTATCTCTATGTACACTTGTGCATTTGTATACATAATAATATTGGAGAAAAATTAGAAATCACATTTCAGTATACAGTTGTATGGAAATGCAATTCTCAGGATATAACTACAAAATAAGTGATTTAAGTTTTAAGATTCCAATTTAATGGATCCTAAGAATGAAATGGACTTTTCCTGTGAATATGATCGTTTGTATTTTGAAATTACAAAATTTCCAAAGTATTACAACGCATATTTTACAAATGAAGATAATTTATGAATAGTAAGATATCACAAATTTGCATATAATCATTTATACATTCTATTTCATATTTGTCAGTCACAAATGTGAAGGGTTATCAGGAAATGTAAAACTTCTCTTTCTCTTAAAATGAATTTTACAATATAAAAGATATCACCACGATATATATCCTTCTTCCATTTACTTTATATCCTACAATTATTGATGAATACTACAGCTTTAAAATAAAATAGGTTAATCATATTTCAAGATACACATTTATTTTATTATAAGAAAAAGAAATCAACTTCAACTATACAACTACACAAGAAAATTTTAAATTAAGGCACTGCTTTTCTACTTATTACTTTAGATTACTTTACAATGAAAAAAGGGTTGCATTTTACCAAAATATATAAAGGATTCACCACTCTGAACTACTTACTTACAAAAGATCACATACAGGTACTTGAGTCCCTATGTTATGGTGGCAAGTAAACTAAAAGCTCAGTATTTACAAGGTGCCTGTAAAGCTATTTCATCTCTTTTCTTATTAATAGAGTTTATTTACATATATAGGGTACTCATAAATGAGCACAATAAAAAATTGAATCTTCAGATTTCTGAAATAAAAAAACAAACAACTATTACTAGCTTTCAGGACATTTACATTGAGTGCAGTCTTCCATGTTTTGGTCAAATTCTTCTATTTGAAGAGTCATTTCAAAAAAATTGAATCTATCATGAATATTTCGAGACGCTAGAGTAAGTACTTCCTGTGGACTGACACCAGGGCCTGCAAACAAAAAAAAACAAAAACAAACCATTGTGGTACTGAATAGCTTCAGTTTTAAAGGCAGAAAACTGAAATTTACATGGTTATCCTACATCTTACTCAAAGATAAATATGTCCAAAAAATGAGAGGGAACTTTTTAAATCTGTTTCTTGGGAGTAAAGAAAATAAGGACATGATTTATTAAAATAAAACATGAATGGGATGGATTACTCTACATAACTGATCATGCTTTCAAACAATGCTAAATCCCCATAGAAAATTTCCAACTTCCTTTTCTTTCAAGGCAAAACAAGTCCTGGTAGCTAATGGAGAAATATATGGAAGTTGCCCATGAATTGATTTACCACCCCTTCCCTTATTTGCGTCTCATTTAGTGTGTTCAGAATATTATTTACGCTACATCAAAACTAAAATGACATTGAAATGTAAAAATAATTTTCAATCAATTTCACTTATTGTAACAGAAATAAGTACTGAGGAAGAATGATTTGCAGAGTATGAAAACTAATGTTTTTAGTAGGTTTAATGCCCAAAGAACTTGTGTAAAGAGAGAGAAAATCTATTTTCAACTTTGAACACTAATGAAAATATTTGTACTTAAAATAGTACATTTTTTTAAAATACTTTTGTTATTTGTATCTTGTATTCAAAATATGTACTTTTTGGAACATATATTTGGTTTTTATATCAAAACATTTTCTGAAAGTATTTTATATTTTCAAAATATAAAATTCTTTTCACTTTGAACTTCTTTAACCTTCAATTTGTTAAAAGTAATACGAATATGAGGTTTGAAAAGTATTTTATTCAAAGTCCAGAAGTAAAAGAGGCAATAATAGCCAGATTTAACCACCCAGTTTTAAATGGAGGTGGCCAACATAAAAAATTAAGGATATTCAGAAGAAACTTTTTCAAAAACCTGAAAACATTTTAAAGGAAATAAGTGTTCACACTTCAAGAAGACTGAAGTTGAGTCTATCATAAATTACTGCAAGTATTTAATAATTTTGTTTGAAGGTTCAAAAAATGATGAAACTTGTATAATTACAGAAGGGAGCAAATCAAACCTGGAAATACAGCAGTTTTTTCCACAACAGATCAAAAAACTCAAGGGTTTCAAGTATGTTGATTCACAAACGAATCTCATGTACATACAAAGATTACATCATGTGTGAAAGACTTTTTGTATTTGTTGAACTAAAAATAGTCCTTAGAGATGCAATGTTTGGATAGCTTATAGTGTTGAAGAGAAACATCCAATTGTATTCAGTTTCATAGGGTTCTAAATAAGAAGTATAAAGTAACCAAATGAATGAATTTGCTGGAAATACACCCATGTCATCTCTTGGAATTTATTGATATTAATATGGCTGTTGGTGACTTATGAAACACTTTTAAAAGTATTAGGCTCAATACAAAGATCCATTTAAAATTATAAGTTGAGGAAATATGATTTTTGGCCCCATGAACTATATACATCTATTACAAATTAAGCAAATTTTGCAAAATAAATTAAAAAATCCTTGAATGCCTATTGGTAGTATTTTATATTTAAATTTTTTCTTTCAAGCACTTTGCCCAACTAATTATGAATAATGAATAAAATTTTGTTTAGAAACATTGCAATTCTATCTAATATACTCTTATGTGAAGTTTCTGGGTTGCAGATAATCCATAACTTACGAATAGCCAGGTGAGCAGCTAAGGCTGTTTTGTCAAGACTCAAAGCCCATATTCTTAAATTATGAACTTTTATAACTCCATCAATTTGTAGGAATGTATTCATGACAGCCGCAAAATCTATACCTTTAGGAATGCCTGCAATCACAAATCATAAATTGAATTAAAATAAATTGTTCCCTTATGTCTACTTTCTACTCCCACATATCATAGATAATTTTTAGTTAATTAATTAAATTAAATTAATTGTTGAAATCCAGAGTTCTATTATTTTGAATCTCCTTGAAATAGGAATATACACACCTTCCATAAGAACAACAAGGGTGTCTTTGATGATGGCAAAAGTTGTAAAGATCACCAGGATTGAGAATAAGAAGGTGCAAATTGGATCAACAATTATCCATGTAGGCTGAAACAAATTTTTGTGAAAACATATATTTCATTATCAAGATAAGCAAAATGGGATAGAAAAATGAGTTTAATCACAATAATCGATAACATACCTGAAAATATATTATCAAGGCAGCAACAAATACTCCAAAACTCTGAATGAAATCACCCACAACATGAATAAATGCTGCTCGAACATTTATATTTTGAGAATCACTATGATGGTGTGCTGATTCAACAGCAGACTCTGAATGACTAGACGAATTTTCTCCATGGCTATGGCTATGGCCATGCCCATGCTGATGTAATGTAAGACCCATGCTACCAAAAAAAACAGATGCATCAATAGTAGGACTTGTAAAAGCTTTAAAAGTGAGCTACATTAATAAAAGCTGACAGTGAAGAAACAAAAAAAATAATCACTTACTCAAAGCTCTGTTTACATTTGGTATGACTATGTATAAGAAATCCATACAGAAATTAAATAAATTTTGCAATGAAAAATTACTTATTCTTAGGTTAAAAAACAAACAAGTACACAACTTACACAAGGTTAACTAAAACACCAAGAGCTGAAGTAATAAGCATTATTCGAGCATCTATATCAAAATCTTTTTCCACGATTCTTTCAATAGCAAGATAGACCAATACACCTGTCACAACCCATATCATGAGGACAGATGTAAGGGCTCCAATAACTTCTGCTCTGTACCAACCAAAGCTCATACGTCGGGTAGGTGTGCTACCCAAAGTGAGAAAGATGAGAAATCATGAAACTGGCAAAACCTGTTGTGTGATCAAGTTGCTGCGATCAGTTGCTACAACAATAATAATAATAATAATAATAATAATAATAATAATAATAATAATAATAATAAAATATATATTCTTAAAGAAATAATATCTAGAGATTTTTCATTTAGTTCACCTCAGTTGAAACTAATTAGAATGACCAAAATGAAACACCTAAGTCAAATTTAATTGCATAGTGGAGTGATGTGCAGATCATTTATTTCAAAATTTTAAATAATAAAAGTAAATATTTAATTAGAAAAAGGTACATTTAAACTAAGAAACATTAAACGAATTATACTTTATACGAGTATATAGTTTGAATGGCATGTTCAGCCAGGCATAGCAGGGAACAGCCAAAGAGCCGAGATTCTCCGAAAGGAGAGAGGAGTAAGTTCCACGGTTCTCTTACAATACACAATGGTGGAAAAAGTGATATCCGCTGCCGCCGCCGCCTGGATTGCCAAGCGGCGTTGGTGAGTCTCCGACAGCGGGTGGCGAGCTCTCAACTCGATGCGCTAATACTGATGATTCCTTTGGGACCTCCTCGCTGTTTTCACTTTTTTTTTCGGTTGTTTCAAAACTAATATTGTTTCAATATGATTATATAGAGTACATATCAAGTTCTTGTCTAAAACGTTTATAATGCAACATCTTTATCACTTTGCTTCGTCAACGCTGCATCTACGGACGCCTCGCGACTGCATATTATCATGGTACGATAATTGCAATAATTACAAACAGTAAAAAATATAACATCTATAATAATAATAATAATAATAATAATAATAATAATAATAATAATTTGTAATTTATTACCTATTATTTCTCCAACCATGAATAAAACACACAATACGCTGGCAAGTATTAGTTTTCTTCGAGCACGCTGGTCAACCTTTTCGTCTCTGATCCTGTGGCAATGTTCTCCACTGACTGTGAAACAAAAATGGAGATTTAGGCTCATTACCAACAATCCGTAATTAATATTCAAATATTTCCATTCACTGATCATCATTTTATATCATTCTGCACAATAAAAATTGAACTGCTCGAAAAATAGAATTGCTACCTTTGGAAGAGTAGAATTAGGGACATTTCTTAAAAATAAGATACACTAGTGAAAACCTGCGCGATAAAATCTCACGTGGAGTTTAAAACCCAATTCAGTTCTACCTGCCCTGGTATTTATTTTATTCATCTATTCAGACGGCGAAATGAATTATGTCTTTAGTGTATCTCTGCCATGCTCTGACCTGCCTAACGGAGATCTGCCCAAATCCACCCACTCCTTTCCACCCTCTTCGCCCTTCGTCTTCTACCTGTGCTACCTCACTTGACGCGCTCCTGCCCGCCTTGCCCTACCATGTTCGCTACGATCATCGTTGCTGTGATTTCGAAAATTACATACCTACAGGGCCGGTACTACCTTTAGGCAAACCAGGGCACAAACCTCGGGGGGAGGGGGGGATTTTGGTAAGGAAGATATTTGCTACGAACTTTTGACAGTAGCTCGAATACTTCCAAAATCTTTACTCCCACAAGAATTGCTCAAATTTATCATGCAGCAAACTGCAGGATATTGTTTTTTCAATATTTTCATTGCTCTGTGGATTTTTCTAACACTACCAGTATATATGGCAATTTGGAAACGTAGTTTTTCGAAACAAAAACGAATAAAAACATTTTTACGCTCTACAATGTTGAAACAAAGACTCATTAGTCTAGCAATTATTTATATCGAATATGCTGAAGCATTCATTCTAAATACAACTGAATTAGTCAAACAATTCGCGAAACAGTTAAATTTTAACGTGCTTAATCAAATGTTTTGTAATATCGTTTGTCTTATAATCGTTACAATTGTCTTACACATTTACTTTCTCGCTACGGAGTAAAAAGAAAGTTATGTAATGCTTCGCGAAAAAACGGCGAATTTTCGACAGAAAAACTCATATTGCCGGGCCCTGGTAACGAAAAAGTGGATAAATATAGTTGTTAAATTTAGAAAAAAAAAAAACCTCTACATGATGTAGTCAGAGTCTTTTTTGTGGGTCCTAGATAGCGAAAAATCGATTGACGGGAAACATGTCTGTCCGTCCGTGAACAACGCTAGCGTTCAACAATCGTTGCGCCGATTTTTTCCAAAATGGATATTAAACAATCGATCTGGTTAGTCCCTCGGCCCCTTAAATTTGAAACAGACATTTTAATTTTGGGGGGTACTTTACACGAAGCAAATGGGACATTTTTCAAATTTTCAAACAAATGGCTCAAACGTTTTCGATTACATTTTGTTATTGGATAGTGTAAAGGACGTTTAAAAGAATGGTGTAAATCTCATGTTTGTTAAAAACCCTGATTTTTCGAAAATTGCAAAAGTTCAACATTTGTTTCGGCGTCTTTGCACAACTACAAATATGAACATTGAGATTTTTTCTGAATGAAATCTGTTCCTAAACAATAGATTTTGAAATAAAGTCGTACACTTTTTCGAAAATTAGAGGACTTTTTGCGTAATTTGGCATTAAAGTATTTTTCACCAAAAACCCACACTAACACCACTAGTATACTTGTTCGCTACAGCTTACGCAGTAGAGAGAAGGTTATGTAAGGTTGCAGGAAACTAGTGGTGCCGAAACAGCAAGTACTTTCCCGCCTTTAGTAATAGTTATATAATACTATTTATACCACAATTTCACTCCATATTAACACATCTCAGTCATCATTGTTTGTAAAACTCATTACAAATAGGTATTAATTAGTACAAAAATTAAATATTTTCAAGCAAATGTAAATACAAACTTGACAATTATAAATGCTTTTCAGTACAGCTACATGACCCAACAATGAGACGTAATTCACAGAAATCCAGCTGCCGAATCGCGGCGCGGAATGCTATTGGTGCATTTCAATATAGTATTCCATAAAGACTAGCAATTTTTATTTCATATATTTCAAATAGGTTTTAAATAGTTTATAAAATATTAATTTGTAAACGTATAACGAAAGCTCGAATGTAAGACACGAACAAAGAACTATTAAATAATATACAAATTCTAACTTACTTAGCATCCAACTAACAAAATAAAAGTCTTAGATTCTACACTAGATAATGTGGTTGAAAGTACTGAGATTATGAAATCATAAAAGAAAATGAAAAATGAGAAAATTATTAGTTATTATTCTGTCATGCAGGAAATTATTGATGGTGAAGACGGAAAATTGGGGCGATAATCGAGAAAAATCGAGGGCCTCGGATCAACTGTTTGCGGATTACAGCAAACTATTAAGCATTAGAATAATAGAATTGAGATTGTTGAAAATAAAATGGGGGAATCCGAAATAACATTCGCGAGGAAATTACCCAACAGGAACAAGGAGTGTAGGAAGACCACGCAGAAGATGGTTTGATATGTGAAGATGGAACAAGCAGCCGCCTAATCCTTGAAGTGCAGAAGAAGAGGAAATTATAGGAAATAAAATTTAAAAAATCGGGTATTTTTAATAACGAGACTGCCGCATTGAAGCAACAAATTTCCGATTTACAACAGGAAATACATTTTGTGAGAACCACCGGTCAATGTTCATTCTCAGGCCGAGGTAAATAAGCCCAATAACATTCGGTATCACGGGGTGTCAAAGAACAATCGTGACCATTTTTGAAGAAATTGGAAACATTTTTCGTAATAAATAATATCCCCGAGGGTTTGAAAATGATTCTGGTAGAGCAGGCAATGGCGGTGAAAGCGCAAGACTGAATGATTGAATGCGAGCGTTAGATCCAGAGTCCCCTAATTATAATATCTGGGAAATTAAATTTCAAGAACGATACTGGAATGACCACCAGAAGTTTGAATTGATGTATCGAGTAATGTCGCAGCGATACTTTAAAGATGCGTAGAGGGGATATCAGATCGTCCGGCACCGTGCATCGCAATTTTCAAAGCGTGCGATGAGAATTACAACCAACACGAATTAATTCGGGTTATAATTCGACGATGGCCGTGCATTTCCAAAATCTACTCTTGAATGCAATGCCCACTACAATCGATGAGCAGTTAGAGTGCCTGAATCGGTTCGACCAAACCAGGGGCATTATGGGGAAGAGGCCGCGCGAAATTCGAAAACAGATAAGGGTAACGAGTGAAATGACTGAAATTCGTTTCAATGCGTGGACGGAAGAAATAAAACAGTGCGGGGAGAGAAAATATGAACCAACAGGAAAAAACCAGAAACAAGATAAACCGGGAGGAAGTCCGTATTTTAAAAGGAATAAAGAACAAAAGGAGTCGCAACAAATTTATGTCATAGTGGAAAACTAAGTTCGTTTGGGATGGAAAAATGAGATACGCCAAACAAAAGATTGGAAGGGGTATAGGTATCCGCAATAAACAATAATTGGCGTCAATAAACGGTTTTGTTTGAGAGAAGATACAGCAAGAAAGAACCAGTGTCAGCATTATGATATATTTATTTTGATTTGGGAGTGAATATGGAGAGTAGGGATGAAGTGTTTTCTGAAGAGATTTAAGCAGAAGTAAGAAGGAAGTATGATATTAAAGGAGTACCGACGCGGGAGTTACACATCTAAGTAGAAAATAAGGGATTGGCGGAAGGGCAGAAGCTTGCAGGTGTGACTGGAGCTCATGGTGGGAGGAGCGGCGATTCGTGCAACGGCTAGAGGCGTGGATAGATTCTCCCGAACCGATTTCATCGAAGGTGGGCTGTTGGTAGACGCGTAAACGGGCGCGAATGTGACTACGCTGTTACACATACACCCGTCGTTAAGTATCGTTGTCGTTGCATCTCGTGAAAGGTCGGAGATATACGAGGGTGATGCTGGTGGCGACGCCAACTTTGAAGATCCACCCTCTGCAATCGTCGAAGAAACCACGGTGATCAATTTTCCCCAGACGTCGGAAGATAATGAGACAAAGATAGATCGAAGAAGTAAGTGAATCGATAGAAGATTTTGTGCCATTTCTGATGAAAAGTACTGAAGAGAAGCCGCGAACGCAAAACGTATTCCATGCCGTCACTAATATAGGAACTACAAGGTGTAAACAAATAGATGTAGTTTCAGAGGAAGATAAATATTAAAAAGAAGATGTAAGAATCGTATAGCAGAAGAAGAACAAAACTTACGAATCACTGACACCAATAAAATGAGTGTTGTGATGCATCAATACCTCGTCCACCAGTCAGTACGAGGAAATGTCAAGAAAATGATCAGGAAGACACGTTTACGAATCATTTGTTGGGAGAATTTGGAAAAACGCTGCCGAGAAGAGAAAAAAGAGCTCAAAAGAAATGAACACAATCGGTGATGCAATTTAGTAAGATCACCATTAATCCTCTCTCGAGTAGAAACTGTTTCACAAGTTCGTCCCAGAGTAGAAAGATTCAGTTATAATAATTGAAATGCATAGTTAAAACGGGGTGATACGAAATAATGATGAAAATTTGAAAGGTAGTATTTCAGAAAGATACGGCCTTAGAGAGACACGAAAGGTAGGCATTTTTAGTGTTTAATTAGAGAAATATGTAAATGTGTATTAGTTTTAAGAATGTGGATGTATTATTAATGTGTAAGAAGAAAGACTGTTTTAGGTTAAGCTTACTGGTAAGAAATGGACGCTTTTAACATTACTCCGTAATGGTAGGAAAAAAGTAGAAAAATATAACCAGAAACGCAGATTGTCGGAGAGAGTATTATAACTGTGTGGTAGCAATAAAAAATGTCTTTAGTGTAATCTACGTAAGGTAAAGGAAATGCGCGCGAGGTAGTGTTACTGAGAGAGGGCAATGGCCAACGAAGATCACGAGTTCGCGACGCACAGGTGAGAACGAACAGTGTTAACAGAAAATAGGGAAAGACATGGATAACCCGAGCATTTCGAATAGTGTATAAATAGAGAATGCCACTATATTGCTGACCGAAGTCAACGACATTGTGTCATCTGGTGTGAGGGAGTTGTGATGAGTCATTACAGGTTTAATTAAATATAAACAAAATTACTCGTTGTGGAAAGATCAAGCTTTGTTTAGATGTGAATAATTTCAAATAGTTTAAAATGGGTAAATGACCATGCATGGGAAAATAAATTATATGTATGTGTGTATTGTAAATAATAGTATGAATGGGATCGTTAAATTAGTAAAGGTTTTTTATGTGCGGTTATTGTCGTATTTATGTGTTACTATAGTAGTATTCTGTGTATGTTTTTCTATCCAAGCAGAAGAAAAAGTTAATTATAACGTTTTGTTTATATTTAATTGGCCCTGAGATGACTCATCACAATATCCTGCAGTAAGATCAGCACAGTTTGTGAACATTATATATAATATGCTACTGCTTCACAATTGCTATTTGTATATCTATAGTCTTATGTATGTATGTTGTTCTTATATTTTTGTTTTACCACCAGCCATGAGGATGGAATAAAAATATTCCGAAACGTCGGCAAATTGTGTTTTAATGTTTTAATTCACTCCGATCAAATTCCGTGATCTACATTTTCCAATCCTATCTGATAATAAGAAAAATTATGTGTGGGCTACACGTTTATATTATTATTATTATTATTATTATTATTATTATTATTATTATTATTATTAATGGTAATTTTCTTAACTTAAATGCAAATATACATCTAAGTTAAATATGTTTAATCAGTATATATTGTGACGAACCCAGTAACTTCTAATTTTTAATAATACACAAGTATTCACAGGGCGCATTCAAAATTAGGTAGATGCATGTTAGTTTATGCATATAGAGGAGTCAACGCATACATGTTGGCAGAGCGACAGGAGTAAATAAACAAGCACTGGAAGGACGAACGCTCACAGTATGAAGACAGACCGGAAATGGGAAGCAAAGCCTCTTGTAATGAAAGTGTAGGGGCATAAGAATGTGTAGAGGAACGGGATCGCTCTCCTGTAACGGCTGACCACCGAGCCGCCAATAACGAATTTGTTAGGTTGCGATTTTCATTAGATGGGACGCGTCATGGGTGATATTGCAATTTTTAGTTAAAACATAACGTCGGACGGGAGTGGGCTAGCATGAAATTATAATTATTATTTTCAGAGTTGTAGTAGTAAGAATTTGAATAATGTTGATGTCATCTACTTGTTAATTGAATTAGAAAGGACAGGTAGTTGCGAACGCTGTTAGAGTAGGGAAGAAGTCGGAGATTTTTCATTCTTTGAACAATTATTTGAATATTAAGAAGTGTCGCGGTAAGGCACCCATCCGAGGTGAAATAAGGAAAGTTTCTGGTTTTGTGCAATATTCAAATTACAATAGGTCATAATATTATTCTTACAATTTTGTTTTTCATTATTTATCTTAACTGATACACATAAAACAGAAAAACTATAAAACCTAATTTTACGAAAATAAATAAGAAACTATTAAATTACAATTAATATTGAGGTGTCGGGTGCAAATTTTAAGAAAAATATTGAAACTTTGGGAAACCGTGGTGACAAGGCTACAATTTGCATTTAGCCCTTTTTATAATCTGCGTCAGAATACGAGATATCATTAAAAAATGAAGGAAAAAAGTTTTTTTATTTACCCCTTGATTGTAAGGGTCAAAATCGGATATATTCGCCAGAAAAAATTCTCGAAACATCTTTATCATCTATAGAAGATCTCAAGGATAATTTAAGTCAATATTCATAGGCGAAATATGAATAAAAATGTATATAAGGTGAAAAAACGTTTTTTTAAATTTGTACTCGGGTAAATTGATTTAAATTCGGCAAAAATCTTATTTTTTTACATTTCAATTTCGATTTACAGCATAAAAAATATCCCAGGGGGGAGATTTGCCAATCTTATTCTGCTATCCCCTTTGTGTTAAAACTATTAAGTTATCGCACCAAATATTCAATGTTTTTAATGAGTTTTACAAAAATGATTGAAATGTGTTAATTCGGAGAGAAATTTTGGTATGTAGTATTACATAACCATTTCTAAAAAGCGAGAAAGTACGTGCTGTTTTAGCACCATTATTTTTTCATGTCGTTCTGTCAAATGGAAAATGATTGCATGATACTAATATATTTTCGTAGTTAGAATGTAAGAAAGGTCACTTTAAAACTTCATTTTCAAGAAATATGAATGCATAATTCCATTATAAAAATGCTGTCTATTGAGAGTTTAATTAAAACCACGATGAAAGTAAACAACTTGAGCTCCATGAAATTTAGTATTTAATGACCTGTCCCTTTTCAACCATCTGATGACTGTATACACGCGCATACGTATTCTGATTTCCTTTTGGTCATGATTCGTATCAATTTTTACAATATCAGTTGCAATTATTATGTTGGAACGATGTAAATATGTCCTGACAACCCTTAACCTCTAACTGCAAGCACTGAACTGTCGAATTGAGGCTGGCTGTCGTCTCATCTGGCTGACGGTGGAATTCATTTAGCAGTTTTAAAACCCACCAATAAAATTGTCTATTGGTTTGAACAGACCATAACAATGAGGCTATTTCTGATGTTTTCTAATAGAGTTTTAACATGGATACTTTATTGCGATTTCAATTGGTGAAAAGTTGTGTTTTCCCTTCGGGTTCTGTTTTAATCAATGCTAAATCCTGATCGGTACATGAAATAACGTTGTGTACCCAAGATGAGGTTGGACAAGGAAAATGAACTAAAGATGGCAGGTCAGCTTTAAAGAGTCACAGGACCCCAATGGACAAGACTGGCTCAAGATAGGTCTAAGTGGAAGTCATTCACAAAATAAAAACTAGTGATGCTAAAACAGCCCATACTTTCTCTACTAATGGTTTCATAATACTATTTCTACCACAATCTCTCTCCGAATTAACACATCTCAGTCATCATTTTTTGGGAAGCTCATTACAAATTGTAGAACATTAGGTGTGGGTTCTTCAATTAGTAGTCAGCAGACTCACAAGGCCTTCCGCGACAACACACATAGATGAAAGACAAGGGACAAACAATCATCAGCATGGCGGGACTCGAACCTGCGACACTTCAGACGGAGGCGCTGAGTAGGCATACGCTTTAGCCACCTTGGCGACAATTGTAACTGTTTCATGCAGCTAAATCATACCCAATAATGAGACGTAATTTACAGAACTAAAGGTATTCGCGGGGAGGAATGACGCATTCTAATCTGATATTTCCTGAAGGCTAGATATTTTTCTTTCATATTACATTTAAATCATATATTTTAGACAGAAAACCTACTTGGGCTAATTTCAATAAAGGTTTGCGGATTTCTTGAAAGAAAATACATTAAAATATTGAGAATGCAAATACATTCCTCGCAACACGAACAAAAAATATGAATTATCAAATATGTTTTAAATAATTTCTAAAATATTAATTTGTAAACGTCTAACGAAAGCTCGAATGTAAGAAAGGAACAAAGAAATATGAAATAATATACAAATTCTTACTTACGTAGTAACCAACTGCCTCCAAGTACCTCTCACATTACGTTCACGAAGCGCAGGAAATTCAAATGTGGGCCGATACATTTGACGCCAAATTACACAAAAATTACTCATATTTTCGAAAAATTCAACATGAGCTTATTTGAAGGCCAGTTTTCGATGAACACATTTCCTTACGTTCGTTTCATTCATTCAGTCATTCAGTCATACAGACGTTTTGCCGTCAATCGATTTTTCGGTATCAAGGATCCACAAAATGTGGATTCTGGCTACACCACGTTAGAGAATTTTTTCTTCTAAATTTAACCACATTTTCGTTAGCAGGTCCCAGCAATAAGAGTTTTTCTGCCGAAAAGTCGATGCTTTTCCCGCAGCATTACAAAACTTTCTCTCTAGTGCGTAAGCGGAAACATTGTAAATACGCTTATCCGGCAAACTTCATTAGCACTATCCAATTTGTAAATTAACATCCAAAATTTAAAATACTACTAGGACATACCATTTTAAAATTGTATTGATGATATTTTAATTGCAAAACAAAAATAGAAACACAATGACAAGAATAAGGATTGTAAACCTAGCTTCAAGGCAACCCATGTAGAATTAAACTACCATGTGTTAGAAGGCCAATGCTCGTTACGGGACATTTAATGGCTATAAATTAATAAATTCAATAAATCCCGCTTGGTGTGGGGGCGGGAAGGCTGGACAGGTACTCACTAACTGTGGGCGGCTCCTTGTCTTCGCCGGCGGGCAGGATGGTGCCTCCACCTCCACCGCCGCCGCCGCCCTTCTCCAGCAGCTCGCCGTCCGCCACCATGCAGCAGCCCGTGAGATTCCCATGCACGCAGTAGATGACACGCTTCGGCGGCGACAGCCCGTCCCCGGGCACCGACGACGGGAACGGCAGGCTGCCATAGCCCTGCGCCTGTCTGAAACTGAGCGGAAAACGCCACGGCATTAAACCAACAGCGCGCGTTATTCTAGAACACAGCATAATACGATACATGAGTAAAATAAACACAAATAAATAATTAAAAACTAAGTAACGGCGTTTACATCAGAAGAAAAAAGTGTTTCGAATTTTATTTTCTCGATTTAAACATTTTACTCTACCCCCTTTAGTGCAGGTGACGTTGTGTTGCATGGTCCTTGTAACCTCAGCACTCTAGCTTCGAGAGCACGGAGAGAGGGACTGAGAGACAAGCTCCGCCGCGATGTTTTCTAAACGAAATATTTATAGGTATGTAAACATTGGCTATGCTTTCTGATTAATCGCTATTCTTCTATATTTTGAAAAAAAGAAAAATACTTATTTATGGTTTATCGATTTTATTTTACACATATTAGTATTTTACACATGTTGCAATTTCTGTGGTTAGGTCAACTTTCTCCACACAATCCCTGATTGACTGTTATGCGATTCCGGGTGCGTTAACTTCTATGGTCATTAGCTCCATACGTATAGTGCACATTGTGTTATATTCCGGGAGATGGCGGTATTCCTCCTCCGTAATAACAAGCGATTCGGCGCCGACCTACACATCCGTCGGCCCTCCTTTGAGTTGTGTGCCTATTTCCCAAAGGTCTGGATGCTTTGCTAGACCCTCTTAAAGCCACTTCTTTGGAGTGCTGCACACTCCTGCCTGGACAGATGTTTGGAGTAAGTGGAAGTACGTGAAATGCTAACTATGCAGGGGTCCCGAACAGATGATAATCAAACGAGGCTAAGTCCGGAGAGTACGGCAGGTGAGACAGATTCAAAGCCTATTTCTACCATTCTTGAATTTTTGCCGTCTTGTGGGGGGCCGACTTTATCATGCTGTAGAACGTCTTCCGCCCACTTCCCTGTCCGTTTATTTTGGATGGCATGACGCTATCTGTGTATGGTACTGACATGGACGGCGCTGTCCCCGGTTCGAGCCAATCATTAAAGAAAAACAAAACAACTGAGCAAACGCTTGCCAGCCGATGTCCGCCCTTTTTTCAGTGCAGCCGACAAATAGACTTTAAAAGTGCTGCATCACTTGCCATTTTCTCCGTGGTTGGTTCTTCTGATCGGAACCACTTGATTGGAAACTTGACCAAATCCCGACGAGATCAGTATTTCACAAATTTACACGAACCGCCGATTAGGTGGGGGTGTGCAGTAATCCCAAGTAGCTCAAGAAGGGTCTTCAAGGTTCTCTCACGTACGAAAAAAAATACACATGTAACAAAGAAGGGATTGTGGAGAAAGTGGATCTAACTATGACGTTGTAAATAGTTTCTAAATGTAGTAAAAAAGTAAATAATAAAAGTAGAAGGATCTTCGTAGAAAATACGCCACATCAATCTCACTGCAACGTTTCTCTGAACAATCGATGAGCCATAAACCTCAAACGCTTGCGAGAGCCATCTATCACCTGCGCATGCCCTGGATTGTATAAACATGCAAATGAACAGAAGCAAGCGAAGGGTCACGGTCTCCGGGTCAGCAGAGTAAAGTAGAATGAGATAAGCGGAACAATCAGCAGCAGTTGACACAGCCGCCGGAGTAATGAAGAAAAATATGACATGTACTATTTTGACAATGGTGAAATATTTTCAATCTTCTGCTTCATCATACTTAAAATGTAAAAAATAGTGTTGTACAACAGCACATCCTTTCTGTATTATTGGTAATGGTAACGTAATATTACAACACTGCTAGTTTTAAGCCACTAACACTTCAGGCAATCACTTGAAAAACTCCCGACTAAACGGATCATACCTGAGTGATGAAAATCATTTTGTTGAAATGTCAAAAGCTTAAATGAAAATGGCTTTCTGACATTGAATTGAGTGTATTGTGCAATATTCTTTCAAAACGTAGAAAGAAAATAAATATGTTAAGCTAGGATACGAACCCCGCCACTGCGGGTGAGCATTACGCCCGCTGGACACGATACAATGGACTATCGTTCACTGCGCTTTAATGTAATCACAATGTTAATGTATTCCTAAGATCGTTGTTACTATGGAAAGAAATGTTAAATGATGTTCAAATGCTTAGAAACCAAGACCAATTTGTGCCAATCGAGCAGTTGGTCGAATTATCACTTTTTCGTGCGCGCGCATGTAGCTTCGTCGGTTGTTTCGACACATTCTGAACGCATGATCCATGCAAAACGTGTTTGCAGTTCTTCCGCAAACCTCAGGTTACAGGTACTTGCCCGTTTTGAGCATTAAATTGAAATTTTCTGACACATACAAGTCTGAAAAAAATATTTGCTCCTAAGAGGTTGAACTTCAACTTCTTTATTTAAAAAATGATACAATATTTTTTTTTAATTTCTGAGTAGGCAGAACCCTTGCGGAAATAGTTCCCTTCTACAATAGAAACGTTAACAAAATGTGGAAGCAAAGATAATGAGTTCCTCCACCAAGATAACTTCTACGATATAACTTCGTTTTTTGGATGGGTGCACTGATGGTATCATTCATATGTCAGTACTCGCGAGGCCTTAGACACCACCATGCCGGGTGCGTTAATAGGCTTTGGTCAGCAAATTAGTTTATCGTGAGGACCAGCAGCGAAGCCAAAGAGGAAACGATAAGATACCAGGACAAACACAAACGCTTCACACGGCACGCCACGGAGTGGCGCGGCATCTGGTCGCAGCAGACCAGCGAGGAAGGAACCGCAGCAGTGGTTGTGTGGGCTAACGCGAAGGACTAGTTGTAGCGCATCTTCAAGGCAAGATTTATTCCGTTCGGTTGCCTCTGGCACAAGAGGGCAAAGAACACACTCTTTTGAAAATGTCCAACGCGCTTCATGTACCTCCCCTCGAAATTAAAGAATTTTTCAAAATCGCAGTTTCCTGTAAGGCCAGCTTCTTCCTTCTTCTCAATCGCGCGGACATCATATGATGAGTGTCTCTCGTTTATTTTGAAAATAATAATTGCGACTGCAGGTAGCAGCACGTGTGTCATGGACGCCACTTACAAGGAGGCGCCATTCAGTATGGAACATCTTGAATTTCTAATGAAAAAAAAAACCTATTTCATGAAAAATTGAAATAAATACGTATTAAAAATAAGATATTTTTATAACGCTTCAAACTTAAAGAGTATTACTATTGTCATGGAGCTCGTCATTTTTGTAGAGGGTAGGAATGTGATAAATTACTCATAAATTAATTTAACAAAGGTTATTTTCAATATTACTATTGCACATTTCGTTTCAAAATGTGAGGAAGCATTAATAAATAATACATATTCGAATATAATTTTGAAAAAAATATCTTTACATGTTTCGATTGTTAATTAAGTTAGGGCACGAATTTACTCAATGAGCGCCCAAGAGAGACACCGATTCTATGTTAATTAGTCTTAAGTTATTAACTTGGTATTAACAGTAAAAGGCGCGTTTCATAACGACTTCTGCAACTGCTTCCTTTTCGAATGCTTTCTTTAGAAAGAGAAAAAAGAAAATGCAATAAATGGATATTCTTAGGACACGCTTTCTTCTTTCTCGATCCGTAGAAATCAGTGTACCCGAAACAGCTTCCTTTTTCTCCTCGTCCAGTGGCACGTCGGAACCCTTCCTACTTGGACTCTCTTCCCTCCACTTCGTAGATGGTCAGAGGACTACTGTTCATGCAAGTCCAGTAGCTCTCACAGCATTGTTCGACGTGAAATAATCAGCTTCTGAACTTATTAAGGCTTAATAATTAGGTTTAAATATATAAAATCTCAGCTTTTAAATGTACAAGTCTTCTTCGACACATAATAAGAAATAGTCATACATTTTCTTGACATTTGTGATTTCTGCCGAGCTCAGCACAGCACAGCCTGATATAATAAGTGGATTTCTAAACTCACTGCACTGACTAGAATATGAAGAAAAAGTGCACCGCAATTTCACTATTTTCCCGGCGTTTAAAGTATGTAGCCGCTTATTGAGGACAAACTTGACAAAAATATACAAATGTGTGATAAGTACTAAGTGTACAATAATCCTTGCTTAACTATATCGGACAATTATGCATTTTCATCGCAGCAATCAGGTAGAAGCAGCTCCCTTCACACAAATGACAAAGAAATAGAAAAAGTTGTATGTGAAATAGGATGATGGTTATAGGAAAATTAACTTAAAATAGTAGACAATTGAGACGAACAGTTTTATGCTTTAGAAAATTGAATTGAAGCGTTAAGTATAAATCAAAGATATATTATCGTTAAGTAGGGGCGAGACACTGACAGAGACAGAGAGATTGATAGAAAGAGAGAGAAAAAGAGAGAGAAAGAGTTTTTGTCCAGTTTTCCTGATTGTTTGAGCAAATGCTGAAATGGTTCGTTTTGCTTCTGGACACACTAAATGAAGCTTCACCACTTGTGCAGGTTTTCTAGAGTTCAGTGGGGAATACAGTTAATTAAATGATCGTTCACGTTCTGGCGGCTGTAAGTGAATTCCTTCACGAAGGGCAGGATAAGGGATAATAGTCACTGGAGGAACTTTTGGCTGCCAAATATTCATGTGAAGGACATCAGCGTTACCGCACATCTTACTGAGATTTCCCAGATGCACATTGAGGTCAGTCATCGAAGGTGTCATTTCGAAATACGAGATACTACTGACGACACACGCCAAGTAGCGTGTGTGAACCAAATGTAAGAACTATTATTTCTTGCTTTTCGTGTTCACAGATAATAAGACGAGAAGCTCGCACTTGTCATCGACCTCGCTCGCACTTGTCGATAAGTTGCTGTTGCAGAAACCTCTTAACTTGATTTCAATGTCACCGAATGTCAACAGTGCCAATGCGTGTTTTCAGTTGTTTATTACGCATAGAGTGTTGCTTATGTTTGCTTATGGTCACCGCGTTTGAAATCGTAAGGGATAGTGAACTTTGTGTAATGGGAGGCGCTGCTTAATAGGGCCAATACGTACCAGGATCAAGGTAGCTCGATTCATCATCACAACAAATCATCGCCATTATCTTCCCGTTTCAAAGTCAGATCCTTGCAGGACAAAGACACGATTGCCTGTCCGTACTAGGAAAATTATGCTTCACATCTGGTTGATAGGCGAGGTAATGATTTTTGAGAAAATAATCGACACAAATCAATTTTTCACCACGGATTTGATATACATTATTATACATTGTACCAAACTTTTTTTTGCTTGACGAATGAGAGATACGTGATGACGCCGACAGTGAATTCCTAGTGACACCCAATTGCACACAGCTCTTTCAGGTACCTCAACAACCCTTGGTGCCACCATCTCGGAAAGAATAAATATGAGGTAGTGTTGTAGCTAATGAGTGTTTCTGCACACACGTATGGAGTACATCATCAAGCACATGCATCACAGTCATTAAAAGGATACGTCTCAACTCTGTCCCCTCTATTGTTTCACCCGCCGCGTTGCACAACCCCGCTCCGCGTGGCCCAGTATTGCGGATTGCGCTCGAAGAAAAACGCACTCGTCTCACTCCCGGTTTTTCTCCACCAGTCAAAAGTATTTGTCCGAAATTTAGAAGCAATTACTTTAGGGGTTCAATTGTAAATCATTAAAATACTTTTATTTAGAACAATTTACTTTTATATAAAATATATTTAGTACATACTCTTGCCTTCGCTCAGCGGACGCAATATTTAGAGACTACGCATAAGGCGTGCCCCAATGTATTTGAACGTGTTCAGCCAGCTCAAATAGGTCAGGGCAACAACTGAGTCACCTGCAGTGTCTCTGGCCAGGATGCCCTAGGCATTGAGTCCCAATGCTACTGGATTTTCGTTAGCAGCTAGATAACTAGGTCGCATTCAGCCGCTCTTTCAATCAGAATTCTAGCGTTCGGCTACTTTGATCTTTCAGTTCAATACCAGGCGAATGCCGGATCAGTTCTTTAACAAATTGTCCGAGGACAACATGCGACCTTTCCTTCGTAATCCTTGTCCCCCCCCCTTAAACCTACTTACACACTCGTACTACCCCGCCCTCACACACACGCACTACACTAACACAGCAGTCGGGAGCTTAGAGATTGTGCCGGCTGGAGTGGTTCCCCCTGGCACACAGGAGGAGGATGCCCACAAAGCGACGAATAAGGCGCCGGATTTCATGTTTTAACGGAAGAGGAATACACCAACCTTCAAAGATATAACTTTCACTATGCAAACGGGAATAATGGCTACATCAGTTGATGCGCTGGAAAAAATTAATCAATCGAACGAAACGCAGATTAATTGTTTGAATATCGACGCCCAACATTTTAAAAGCATCGCTAGTACTCCGACGTCGAGGCGGCAAGCGCGGGAATGTGTTGGGGGGATTACACACGTGACACAGTTGTCTGGAAACAACTCGCGTCTCATAATTGAAAACGAAGACTGGCAATCAAACAACACAAAAAAGAAACAACTAGTAGTTTTAGAAATATTTTTATGTTAATTTAGGAATCAAAGAGTGCATTCCGTTAATGAACATTAATTTGAGTTATTTTTAAATTAGTTTTTGTTAGATTAATTAAGAATAGCTGATTGTGGAGGCACCGATGCTTTAAACCACGGGTGTCAATCTCAATTTTCCATAAGGCCTAGTACAAATTAAGAGTATGCTAGCGAGCGAGATTCAAAATATATACTCGTAAAAGGAAATAATAATAGAATTCGTTATTTAGAGAACTAAAGTACTGAATTTATTTACATAATGATAAGATTCTAATCAAAAAAAATTATATAGAATTATCGTAAGGATTCAGAGACTAAAATGTTAGCCATCTTTTATTCTTGACAATCTCATCGAAGTCGGACGTCATATTCGTGAAACAAATTATGATATTTGATACTAGACTAGAGATGTGGTCATCATCACGATTTGAGCGACGTTTGTTCTTATTAATTTTCAAAATAGAAAACATATTCTCATAAATTCAAACTACCCAACATAAAAAAAATTCGCGTTGCATGTTTTTTTTATCTTAGAATATTTGCTGAAATTCTTGAAGTACTATGTATAAAAAGATGTAATGTGAATCTCATTAACATTATGTTTTGAAAGACTGTCACACTGAAGACATCGAAGATCTATCAATGCCATTTGCAAATGATTTAGTGCCTGAGAAACTTCAAAATTAAATGGATCGTTGAAAAGTGGAAATTGCATTTGTTCATTTCGAAAAATATGCAAAACGTCCATTAAATTCCGTAGCCAGGTTCAGTAAAAATCAAGACTCATCCATAGATTTGGTTAGCTGTGCCAAATAATATCATAGGCGGAAAATGATCTGTTTCAATTTTTTATGTAAATTTCACGTAGTCTTAATTTTGTTTCGAATGCCTGGATATAAAAATGCATTCAAATATTATCAAATATTTTCCCTGCAACTTGATATTTAGGTCATTTATGAGTTGAATCATGTCAACCAAAAAAAGCACAATCAAGCTACCATTCATCATCGTGGTTAAATTATTTGCCTTTTTATGGTATAACACTACAATTGGATCATGTAACTCAAAAAAAATCTTTCTAAAGCAGCTCCTCGATCTGGTCTATCACGGGGCCCCTCCACACTATCATCCATGAAGATTTAAAGATGAAAGTGTCCACAATTATGCCCGAATGCGCAAAACCAGACGAGTATGGAAATGTGCCAACCATAGGTTAAACAGTACAGTACAAATCCAAGGGAGTTCTTGATGTGTCCGATCATCGTTGACGACTCATGGCTCTTCCACGAGACTCCAGATCCACAATATTTGCTGGATCTAGCTTCTAGCAACTATGTCCTACTCGACGCAACGAAAGAGGCCATCAAGTGTAAGAAGTTCTCCGCCGATGACGAACTTCAAGCAACTGTGTCACCGGGATACATCCGAAGAATGGTTTGTTACACAAAAACGGAAGCTGGCAAAAATGACGGCAAAAGTGTATAGACATTGATGGAGAGTATCTGTAATATAATCTGCATTCGTTCATTCAATACGTTGTAATAATAATAAATTTTAAACCTACAGTTGTCTCACTTTCTCATCCTCAGGAGCAGAACGAGAAAAATTATCGATTATAAAAGGAAATTAATAAAAAATAGAAAAAATGTGTGGTCGGAACTCTTCTCGGATGTTCTTTCGAGTTATGACTACTACCCTTCCCAAAATACAGATAAGGAGAACTTAATCATAATGCCCCCAGAAGAGTTGTTCTGAGGAGTGCTTCCTTTCAGTGAATTATCAGACAACGTCTTAAGGAAAATTTGTTCAACTGCGAGCCCCTATTCTAGAACATGCCGTTTCATTTTTATATATTTATATTAAAATAATACTTTTGTAGTTAAAATTATCCTCCAAACGTAAATTATACCATTAGCATTATTGTATTCGCTTAATACAACAAAATTATCTTGCAAAACGAGAATTATCCTAAGGGGTGAAAACACTGACAACGAACTTTTCCTCATAGAGCAACCAGCGGCGTCCGGTCGATAGTGGTTATAGTATTTCCCAGCGTTTCACCAATGTAGGTACCTTGAAACGCCCACACATTTTTTTCTGGAATGTTTTTACAGAAAATTCTAGAAGACACTGGCTTAAAACAGTACCAATCTTTTTGCCTCGTTTAGAAAATCGAATGATAGATATTGATTTCATCTTTAAGTGCCTTAAAACTCCCTAAAATCCATTTTGTGAGCTAACACCCCTTCAAAATACAAGTTTTTTAAAATAATACTCTTGGTACGTTCTGGTAGAAACCGATAAATGGTCAGTTCATCACCAGCACTGAGACGCGTCGAATTGATTGATTGGTAAGAAGGGGTCCGACCGTGAGTGACGGACAGGCGGACGCAGGTTACTCGATTACTTTACAAGGACTATTCCACTCGTGAAATTAAAACCAACAGTATTTAGCTATACATATAAATTGCCCCAATCAGGGTGGTGTATCTCAAAAAGTGTATCGCTTTTTCTATGCGATTTTTCTTACCGCTTCTCCCTACTGGCCAATCATAAACTATGACTCATATCTTAGGAAGCAGTATACATCAATCGGCATGTCGATGTCCAATAAACAGCGTACGTACTATAATATAACCTCTTTGATTTTGAACACAGCTTTCAGTTATTTTTAATATTTGGCGCATTTTAGAACTCTGTTCGACATAATTTCATTCGTGAAATAGTCCTATTAAATACCATTCATGCTTTGGAAATTCTCAGATCGATCCCCTCCTCGCTTCGCGAATCGGGGATTTATCGACAATTTCCAAAGCACACAAAGTATTACCTGAGAATTCCACTCGTGAAATTAAAACTAATATGTTGTTTAACTATGCATACGAAGTGCCCCAAGATTTTTCACATAACCTCAACAAAATTTGAAAACCTCTGACTTCTCGGAGAGAAGGCAATTATACAACAACGTGATGAATGTTGTCCCGTCAGGAGCCAATGTCATCTTCTCTATCAATTATTGATCTGAAATGGAAAATCTGGTGTGATGAAGTTAAATGGACTTCAGATTCGGGTTTAGCGACCCCCAAAACACATAGAAAACATGGTCTTATCCTCAGACACGGACGCAATTTTTTTCTGTGCGGCTGTGTTACTGAAGTCGCAATGCAGTAACACAAGGCTGAACGCCCTAAAAATTATAGAATACATTTTCACCTTCACAGAGCCACCGTGGAGTGGAAAGGAAAAAACAGTCCTCAACATCTCATATTACAAGTACTTGTTATGAAAACGAATTACTGTAAAGAAGCGTCATATGTCACAACCAGGAAATGATTCGAGTAGCAATACCACGTACATAACTACTATTTTAAGGGCAGTGAAAAAATATTCTCCACGCTTGGTGGCTATCAGATAAATGTAAATGCTAAATGTATTTCGCGATAAAATTATAGTCTGCAAAGTTGTTAATTCACTCTATATGACACACGGAAAAGAAATGCATTTAAGCTTATCGAAAAATACAACTTACAGTCATCGAATAAACTGCGAGTGTCCGTGCATTAATGACATACCTCTTTCGGTACACCCTTTTGGGCAAGTAATTTGACGGAATTGAGACGACTGGTAGGAAACTGAAATCTTTACAATTTATTTCAATGGTGCCTTATTTTCCGTGGCGAAGCTCAGGCAGCCAGGCCTGCTCTTCTGCCTAACCACGTAAATGTCGCTACAATCCTTTCGCCGCTAGTAGCAAAAGAACGTAAAAAGGAAGACGAAATAGGCGATTTGAATTTAGCTCATAGTCTTGTTTTAGGCTTGAGGAACCTTTACGTGCAGTAAATGTTCAACATGGGACAGCCGGTTTTACCTCCCTTCCGAAGAAAGACGTATGATGGATTTTTTCGCCCTTAAATATCCACAGCTTCGATTTGGTTTCAAGAAATGAACACCTTTTGCGAATCCTCGGAAAAAAAGCCAACAACAACAAAAAGTGCTTTTGGAGAATTTTAAAACAGACCTTCAGGTCATCAATAGTTCACTCGACAAGACGAATCGCATCACACTATTTTGAACAAATCCTAAGAATAATCTGGAAGAATTATAGGAAACGTGATTTGGGGGTTTCAATACGAATAAAATGATGAAACACAATGATTTACTAACTGCCTTTTCGGCGTAACATGAATCATAACGATTTGATCAATAAGATTTACGATTATTTAACCTAATTTTCGCAATGAAGCATCACCATTAAAAAAGTATATCTGTTGATAATTTATCAATCTATGCCTGAGGATGAACGATACAGATAACAGTTTTATGTTTAAAATGTATTTTTATTATGAACATGCATAACAGAAATACACATTAAATGAAAATAACCGACGAAGGCGCCAAGCTAAGCAAATAGTGTAGTAAAAGTCATGTATTCACGTTTCATACAAAAGTTTTCATTTGCACGCTAATGTAATAGTTGGGCAATTAACTTCCGTACGGTTTAGTAATAGTGCATCTCTCGTGGCCGCAGCTGTGATAAACTGGCAGTATCGGAAGGTCAAGGAATGCTGGATGAAGAAAAGAAAACAACCATAGCTGGCCGATAATGAAATCCTATTCTCTTCATAATGAAGTAGGCGAACCGCAGAGCACGCGTAAAGGCAACTCTGTCACGTGAGAGCACCGAACGCAGCCTCCAGAGAGAGCACGGTTTCCAACACTGGCGACAGATGAGAGACTGCAATGTGTATTTCAGCTGCTTCTAACTCAAGTTCCTGAATTAATTAGGTAAATTAATTTCAACAATTTGATATATTGGTCTTTCAATCCTGAAACAGATTGTAGCATCCTTTAAATAAGAAGGAAAACGAGAAATACGAAACTATTTGTGATTTTTGGTACAACTGTTCTGTCATTTGTCCACTGTTCGATTGAATCTCTGTTTATTCTAAAGGGATATCAGAAAATTGTAGACGCCGATATGGAGAGAAGAACAGTTTTACATATTACAAACTGTGCTTGAATAAAATATAAGTTAAACATATAGTTCAATAATTACGTACGTTCACTCATGATGCTTACAATTTAATCATTTATTAAATTTATTTATTACACTGCATTTAATATTTTCTGTTAATTAACGAGATTTATTAATATTTACATTTTAAGCGAAAGGAAAATGCAAGTTCAATGAAATTCTATCTTCATACCTACGTACCAGTGTTTGTCTAAAGAAAATGAGTAAATTTTGAATGCAACCACTAAAATTCAGTGGCGACACTGTCGCCGAAACACGAGAAGACAAACAGCTCGATACAGCCTTCGCTGTCCGCCTTTGCTAAATCTTCTTACCGAGGCTACAAGGCTTTTGGGATTACATGTAAATGATAGGAAAACCACGCCACTTTAGAGAAGCACAAAACCATAAGCGAAAGAGATCACAATAACAAATTTACTTGGTTGGCCAACACACTTCTGAGTTTTATAGTTTTAATGTATTTAATCCACTACCAAGTATTACTGATACTTATGATTAACGATTCTTTAAGAGAATAAAAGAAAACACATATCATGGAAATGTAATATTGCGTGTCGACGAAAGTAATTAAACTGGTGCGTACAAGTACCATAGTACATTCCATGGTATCAATAACAATCTAAATACCATAGTACACTCCAGCCAGCTTCCAACCCCACTAACAAAGGCGACCGAGCGGTGCTCGACCATCACCCAACAAAATCGGTCATGAAGCAACCCCGGTCGTGCGGCGGCGAGCGTGTCGCGTGCCTTACATGCGAATCCCCTGCTTGTCCCGGAGCTCCATGTCCTCGGGCGGCCACGTGGGGCGAGGCGCGGCCGAAGGCACCTGCCGTCGAGGAGAACGCGTGCGGGCGACTGCGAGGGCCCTGCGGCGTGCGGGGCCGCAAGCCATGCCAGACGCTGTGGGGTCGTGTGGAGCGGCGGGCGCCAGACGCCCAGCCACGCCGTCGCCCCGCGGAACGCCGCAACGCCTCCGCCACCAGTCGACCGACGACGGTCGAGCGAAGGCGCGAGGGGGAGAGGCCGAAACTATGGGCGCCGGCGATGACGCAGCGGGGAAAGTAATGCTCGGGCCGCGTTTTCACGCCTTGCGCTTCGATGGCCACTACCACTCGCGTGGGGGTGACTTCTGCACCGCGCTTCAAGAGATGCATGGTATTTAATTGGCCTTTTTACACAGGTCGATGCGTGGTCTAGATTCATGAACCTCTCAAGGAATTGTATGTGCCGAGGCACTAGCTGATAAATGTTGTCGGTATGCCACAGGCCAACGGAAGATATACAAAACATTAATAATCGTTTGGTGAATATTAATGAAAAAAGGCCCGTATTTCAGATTGACGTATGGGAGCCCTATCCTAACGACCGCCTTATATTGTCCTATCCTTATGCTCATGTGGGGAAAATAGTAAAGAGTATGTGATAATGAACACAACAGTAGTAATAAACGAAACTTATTCAATTAATTCAGGGAAAATAACACAAAATAAAAGCCCGAACTCCTGTTATTCAAGGCACAAACGAAGACAGTCCTAATCAGAGTTTACGGCATCGGAATTATTACATGGAAATTTAAAAATGACGTGAACATTTTTCAGAAATGAAAGTTACCTTATGACAAAAAATGTTTTTTTTCAAGTTCAGTCAAATATAATACAAATATAATGCATGAACGGGTAATTAGAAAATAAATCTGGAAACAATGTGAAAAGTTAAATGAATACAGTGTAGCTCTACAATCGATGGGTTCAGTTCAATTCCAATGTAGTTCACTTAAACTAAACGTAATACGCAATAATTAGAATAGTAGTATTTCAAAGTGAAGTAAATTGTTGAAGTCATTGTGTGCCCATCTGTCGGAATACGAAATATCAGCAAGAGATGAGTCCCTGATCAGTTTTCGTATCGATGCGATTAAAATTCTTTTTAAAACTCAATATTTCAAATACACACTACTCTCATATCTATCTCAAAAATGTAAAGACAACTTTACGAATAAAGATTAAGCAAATAGTGTAAAATATAAAATATTATTTTTATTAATAAACGTAACCATTGTTTCCCGAAATTGAATCTACGTCATGAAATACGAAGCAAGTTTCATGCTCAAAGAGCTACATTACTGTCTAACTTTCGCCTCGCCTCTAGCAATTTCATTTGTGATGGGACTATCTCAAAGAAATTTTACGATAAAGCTCACACTAACTTCTATCTTTACGCGTAAGATTTGTTTATTTACAACCGCTTATATTCTCCTGCAGATTGAACAAGAGACACCAATTCTATCCATTTGGGCGCATTCATGGCGCCATCAGCAAGAAAGACTCACGATCATGATCTCTAGTTCCTTGCTTTTGGATGATAACGAAATAATAATCAATCGTAGAAAAGGAAACTAATGTATTCCAGTTAATTTTTAAGTTGAAAAGTCTATTTTCTGTAAAAAATATATTTCTAAATTTGATCAACAATTCCTATGTTTACGTCTCTACAGGGTCATAGCAGACACAACTGTGCAAATGTTTTGACCATTGAATATTTGCAATCTTATTTGATTGGACATTAACAAATCTTAAAACGGTAACTTATATTACTTATTTAATAATACAGTGAAACCTGGATCAACGGGAAATTTATACTAGTGAGAGTAATAATGAAGCCATTTAATTGTAATTCCACTGTCAGTATATTGAGATATTAAGTTTGGTCCATGTTACTTTATTGACAGCATTATGTACTGTTAATACTAACGACTCAGTTTGCTCAGGGCCTCAACTCTTATCACTCTGGCAAGGAGGTTCTAGAGTTGGAGTCCGATGGCAGTAGATTTTCGTTACAACTACCCGTCTAGAACGGATTCAGACTGCGACCGAATGTCCTAACCAGTACTTCTTCGTGGATTCTTCTATCAATTACCAGGCGAATGTCGGAGCAGGACCCTAATAAACGGGCCACTGACCGTACGATATCTCACCTTCCTCATGCTTGTCCCTTCCTCTACACTTAATACTACGCAAGTCGGGAGTTTGTATTTTATCCCGGCTGGTGGAGATATCTGGAGGAGAAAACCCATGCAAGCCAACATTTAAGCGTCTCTGTATCCCACATTCTAGCGGGAGAGGAATACTGCCATCTCTAGCAGTATAATATGTGCCGCACTAATGGGTCTAAAGACTATTGTAGTTGACGCGTCTAGAAACACAAAATAATCACACATAGTTAAAATATCCGATGGGCGTTAAATTGAACTAGAAGTGGTGCGAAAAAGAAAACTGTAATACAACACAAACTTTCTCTTAGTAGTTAGTTTCCCTTCTTTTTGAGCCCGGGCTATCTTTTCGGTTTTGCCTCAGCCCTTTTCCGGTTGCCATCTGTCGGCGTCAGAAGGGGGCAAAAGAGGGTCTTCGGAGGGCCCAGGGTAACATCCCCACTCTTGGGGGCAATTTTATTGCGAAGAGCTCCATCGCACTCCCTTTACATCATGCCCAAAAAGTTCTTGGGGCCCATCTCGGTCCTGTGCCATTACTATGATACCGGCGGCCCATGATCCGGTGACTGTACAATTGTCCTGTGTTTACAGGTCAGTAGCTCTTTTATGCACAAAAAAGATTGCACACAGGTCTCACAGACCTACTGATCAGGACGAGGGATTATAGAGATAATACGGTATTGTGGTACACGAGGAGCTGGGAACGCCCCCTTTCGAATTTAAGAACGGTAAACATCCCTATACAAGGGATGGGTGTCTAATCCTTAGTGACCGCGAACTTGAGAACACCTAACCCAAAACTCTGTGCTACGAGGGTGATTGGCTACTATTTGTAACGGTTATGTAGAATATTTATTTAATAAAAATTTTAATTAATTAAACATCATTTAATAAAAATAATAGGTAAGTGATATCTGTTTCACTAAAATAAATTTAACACACCACCTTTCAAAAAACTCCCAATTTCTTTCTATTCCAATTTTTTGCTACTATACTTGTAGGAGCTCTTTCTTCTTCAAAATAAATAATATGCGGAGGATTTCCCTTGCATTAATTCTGATCTAACACAAAGGGACAATTCAGATAATGGATTGGGAGTCGGTGAGTCGAAGTCCATGGGGATGTACGAACTAGTCAGGATATCAATAATTTTTTACTTTCTTCGTATGTTTTAAAATTAATTTTTATTGATTAATTTTACTGCTTTTTTCCCGAAACGGTACACTTTAAAGTTAAATTAATATTACAATTAAAAGAATAAAATGAGATCACAATGAAATTAGTTGTAATATTCCATACATATACCAAATAATCATATTTATCAAACACGAAGTACTGCACTACCTCATTTTGCCTACGCAAATGTCAATTTCAGGAGAGGAATTTATTCTTAGTAACAGAAACAGACCAGATTACTCAAACAGTAAACAGAAATAGATTACTCAAAAAATGTTTACAGTAATACGTTACAAGATCATTTTGTAAAACTTGGGTGGAGAATTATCTTTTCACTTGAATTCATTACGAGTATATTTACCAAAACATCTAAGGTTTCCCACTTTCTATTTATCTCCTAGTGAAAAAGAAAACTGTTCGTTTTCGCTCTTTATAGGTGTCTGGTAACAAGAAAGTCACTTTCCAATTACCTCGCTTTACTTTCAGCATTCGAGTGCTCCGTAAAAACGCAAGCCGGAATGTAGCTTGCATGATCACAGAAACAAGGGGGAACGCTCACAATATTCTTATCATTAAGCGGTGGACAAGGGCAATGCTGTGACGCACTCAAAAAAGAAAGTTTTGAAGCTGATAAAGCATTTTGGACACTACGATATGCGACCGGAAGTAAATTACGATCTTACCACAAGGGGCACGTTAATGGGAAACTATTCACGACTGCTGATCTACAACTGTAGTGCAGTGTATGGATTGGACATTTGACGAGAGAGAGAGAGAGAGAGAGAGAGGAGAGAGAAGGAAGATGTAGAACGCGAAGAGGAGAGAGAAGCGAGAAAGAGAGGAGAAGCGAGAAAAGAGAAAGAGAAACGAGAAAGAGAAGAAACGAGAAAGAGAGAGAAGAGAAAGAGAGAGAAGAGAAGGAGAGAGAGGAGAGAGGAGAGCGAGAGAGAGAGAAAAGGAGAACGAGAGGAGAGAGAGAGAGCGAGAACGAGAAGGAGAGAGAAGAGAGAGAGAGCGGAGAACGGAGAGAGAGAGAGAGAGAAGGAGAGAGAGGAGAGAGAGAGAGACGGAACGAGAAGACGGAGGAGAGAGAAAGAGAGAAAGAGAAAGAGAGAGGAGGACGAGCGAGAGAGGACGAGAGAAGGAGAAGACGAGAGAGAGAGGAAGACGAACGAGAGAGAGAGTAACGAGAGGAGAGAACGAGAGAGAGAGAGAACGAGAGAGAGAGAGAAAACGGGAGAGAGAGAGGAAGACGGAGAGAGAGAGAAAGACGAGAGAGAGAGAAAACGAGAGAGAGAGAAACGAGAGAGAGAAACGAGAGAGAGAAACGAGAGAAAGAGAAAACGAGAGAGAGAGAAAACGAGAGAGAGAGAGAAACGAGAGGAGAGAGAGAAGAGAGAGAGAAAACGAGAGAGAGAGAGAAAACGAGAGAGAGAGAAGAGAAGGAGAGAGAGAGAGAAAACGAGAGAGAGAGAGAAACGAGAGAGAGAGAGAAACGAGAGAGAGAGAGAGAGAACGAGAGAGAAAGAGAGAAGAGAGAAGAGAGAGACGAGAGAAAGAGAGAAACGAGAGAGAGAGAGAAGAGAGAACGAGAGAGAGAAAACGAGAGAGACGAGAGAAAGAGAGAAGACGAGAGAGAGAGAAACGAGAGAAGAGAGAGAAAACGAGAGAGAGAAAACGAGAGAAGAGAGAAAACGAGAGGAGAAGAGAGAGAACGAGAGAGAGAAGAAACGAGAGAGAGAGAAAACGAGAGAACGAGAGAGACAAAAAACGAGAGAAGAGAGAGAGAAAACGAGAGAGAGAGAGAGAAACGAGAGAGAGAAAACGAGAGAGAGAAGAAACGAGAAGAGAGAGAGAAAAAACGAGAGAAGAGAGAGAGAGAAAGAGAGAGAAGAAAGAAGAGAGAGAGAAAGACGAGAGGAGAGAGGAACTAAAAACGAGAGAGAGAAGAAAAGCGAGAGAGAGAGAGAAACGGAAGAGAAGAGAGAAACGAGAGAGAAAGAGAGAAAACGAGAGAAAGTGGAGAGTGTGTGTGTCTTTGATCTCACGAATACTTCCATTTATTGCTATCTAAATATAATACAAAATTCACACACGCACAAATCATAACACAGTATATCTTAGTATTTTCGGAAAGTTCATAATTAAATACATTCATTCTGAGAAGTTGCTGGATTTGAATGCAAAAGGGTCTGTTCAGCTCGCGACGTCCGGTCCATTAACTCGACCTTGCAGGAGTAGAAAGGAATTCTCATACCCGTGTCCAAAGCGTGTGATGCAAGCAATAAACTTGTGTTTACTTGTATCTTCCAGATTAACATCTACGAATTCGTCTGAGGGCATTAATGATGCCTTGCTTGCGACCTGCAGGTTGGAAGGTAGCTGCCCTCGTGCCCCACGACAGCCTTTGGGGCTCGTGTGTGCTTGATTGATACGACAAGCGAAGCACTATATGGCTGTCGCTAAGTTCACTCGATTGTTCTTGCAATTGCGAAACTAAGATGCGTTTCACTTCGAAAACGTGAGTAAACATTCATTCAGTTGTTGCATATATTACAAATCATCATAAGTGTCACATCACGTCTGGCGGTCTACATGTTCGCGATTACACTACAGGGAACCGCCCACCACCAACTGCGGTCACCTACTTGCAACACAGCTTCCGATGACTGCCCCCCCCCCCACACACACACACAGCGGACGCTCACAACGCTCAAAGATTTCGGACGGATTTCTAAGCCACGATTCGGCTAGAGCACGTATTCTCAACGGGGTCAGTACCGATCCCCGTTGTTATACAAGGCAACAAAACGTTATAATAAATAAATTACAACTTCACTCTTCTTTCGTTCATCCTTAGGGCCAGGGGCGTGACTGAGCTAGTGCAAGAGGTCCATCGCACTGATCCCCTGAATACGGGACCCTTAATAAGGATCTCCGCGGGTTGATATCCGCAAAGAGAAAAAAAAACGCACTCCTTGCTCTAGGTATTTTGCAGCTAGGGCCATTTTGACTTTCTGCATCGGGATATTCGAAAAACTAGCTACACAACTGCTTAGGAAGTTCAGAAAACTTAACAAAACATAACCGTGCATTCACATCGATACTCTATTGCGGAAGAAAACACTCCCAGCGGTACGCACCACATAATTGCTATGGTCAGTTAAAAAACGCTCAACATTTAGTAATCATTATTACAACAGATTAGAAACTCAGCTACTCAGAGATGGAAGCGTCTTCAATTAGTAAAAATCTAGGTATTTACCAAAACACTTGGGTATGCACTTGTAATATTTAAGACACTGATGTCATTGATTATTATTAGGCTTTAAAGACGCTTCAACTTCTAGGGCCATTGACGCCCATGTCAATTTATTTAAGAACACTTGCACTGTGACAGTGACAAACTAAAATGTTAAAAAACGGAACATGAACTCGCCCTAATGGTAAAAAGTGATTTGGAATAAAAAGAGCCAGATAAACAAATTAAAATATCCCAAGTAAAAGCCATATTAAATGGAATTATCCTCCTCTCTCAGATAAGGTTATACATTCCATATACTCGTTAAAGGGTGAAGACCGTGCGAAGAAAGGAACGCTAAACGAATAGTATTTTCGAAACTTCTCTTCAGTTTTTAATTAATGCAATGACATTGAAGAATTTTTTAGAATAAAAGAACATTTTAATAATTAGAAAATTGATTCTACCAAATCTAATGTAACCAAATATCCGTTCACTTCGTATCACAATTTTAAATGGAATCATAACACAAATTGGCACATCATAATTCGTAATTGGCAGTGCTGATTGTATTTTGCTTTCGCATGTGGTTTCGCAAAGTTTCACGGTTTTGACTATTGGTTGTTGACAGTGTCAGTTGCGAACCATATCTTCGATTCTCCGGATATGTGGAGCGAAGCTACAGTTCACGTATGTGAACATTCAATATGATTATACATTTTGGAGAATCCAGGCAAAAGCAAAACTAGTTCATAAACCAATATTTTTAATTAATTGTACTGAATTCATTTAAATTCAGTTAAGTATTTTTATATAATTGCAGAAGCTAAGAGATACCAACTAGTATTTCAAAGCGGTGGATATATCGCTAAAAAGGGTTTAATGAATTTTGTGTAATAGATTATGTCCGCAAAGTAATAAATATAATTTTAAAAAAATAAGTAAGTATAGTGAGACCGTACAATTCACCACTTTTAGCGAGAAAAGGCTGAATATTTAACTACAAAATAAAAAAAATGTTTTGTTACATTATTGATAAATCCTGCTTGATTTTTGATTTTTGTTCATAATAATCACCACACTTTTTGCTAAAAATTGAAAATTTACCTCAAATAAAATTAACATAACTTGCTAATCCTCAAATACATTATTTCTTGCACTCGTTGAAATATGTTTAACCGTTTCGCCGTCCTCCTTTTTCACTTCTTTGAAGGCTATAACATTTCTTTCAATTTATCTGTAACAAGTAAATAAAATAATTTAACAACAAAGGGGACTGTGAAAAGCATGAATGAGAAATTAGTTAAATAATAACGCAAGGCCATAACAAGTGAGTCAGGAAAGATGAAATCAAGCAAGTTTTAAAGCCAAGCAAGCGCGCTTTAACGCCAAGTCATATTCAAAGCCAAGCAAGTTTCAAAGCCGACCATGACGAACTACTCATTCTTCACACGCCAAATATTAATTGTTAAGTTTTGCGTTGCAATCACACTATTCATTGCCGTGGACAGCTTTCACAAATTCGTTATTCATAGGCATATTTGTCATATATTTCCTACACGTTTTTCCAAAATCAAAACAAACAAATCTTTTCATGAACATGGGTCTGAGACACCTACATTTCAGAGTTACAGAACCTTATTACAAAAGGTACAATTATTCAAATGTATTAGACATTTTGTTAGTTTCATGAATGTTTAACAACAGTTACAAATCTATTTGAAATGTTACTTGAACCAACAACATGTTTTAGTTAGAAATTACATCATCTTAGAAATCGCCCTAATCGCCATCATCTCGAAATCTTTTGGCTTCCATGCTTCCCGAATATGCGATCAAAGCTTTGGCGTACTCTGTGCGCCTATGCGCAGTTTTGGAGTACAGAAGTATCCCGGTAATCCGAACTAATTGGTGGTGTGGCCTGCTCAGCTTTTCCGAAAAAATGTACCCTACATATACAAATACATTTATAAGATTACCAGACAATGCAACGTAGCGTGCGATGTGAGAAAATTGCAACGTAGCATAGCAATCGCATGATCACATCGCATCAAAAACAAGATTCAATTATTGACGGTAAAAGATTACCAATTTTGGAACTTCCTGTATATGAAACTTACTGCCACGTAAACGCGTGATTGGCACCGTAGTTACCAGTGCAATAAACATTTCATTTCGACAACCTGATCTTCAATAATTAGTTGTTCAATTCTACAGTAATTATAAAATTCTTTCTTTGTACTAAAAATAATCAATGAATTTATTTTGTTTATTTTTCTTCCACCCCACATTTTGTTTGGATTATCCGAAATTTCGGATTTGCGAGGTTCGAATTAACAACTTTCGAATTAGTGAGGTTTAAATTAGCGGGATTCGAATTAGCGAGGTTCAACTTATTCCGTTCTTGTTCAAAATAGTTTTACATACGCAGTCTCATGCTATTCACATCTCATCATGTGGTTGCTTAAATCAACGACTCTTAAATGTTCCCTCAGAAAAAATCTAATAGACTCAAATGGGGTTATCTGATAGGCCCTTCAATAAACAATCTTTGCAGAAAACAATTATTCAAATTATAGCGAATTTCCGGTTGAAATGAGTTGAGCACCGTCGAGAATAAATCATATTCGTAGACGTCCAGAGATAAATCATCAAAGAAATGACGTAACCATGTGACTGACTGATAAAAACAACATAAGCGTGTCCACTCAGAATAGGAGGGAAAAATAGGGGTAGGGCCAACAACATGATTAGGAGTGATGTCACCCTAAACGTTTAGGAAGAAGCCTTAATAAAGTTTATCTTGCGCTCTTCATTAGGATTTTCAAAGACTCAGATGTGATTGTTATGGACACTTAAAATACTGTCACGTGTAAATACTGCCTCGCCAGTTGAACAACGCATATTCTAAATAAAACTAGTGGCGCTAAAACAGCACGTACTTTCTCGGCTTTGGTAATGGTTATGTAATACTGTCCCAGAGACAATACATACTATTTAAAAACAAAATGCAACGAGAAATAAAACACAGAACAACAGTGGCATGGAAGAAATTTTGGTATATCTATTTTATTTTACTTAACAAAAGATAAGTCTATCACTAAAAACCAAGATCATGAACGCCTGTGTAACACCTGCAAACTCAAACTCAAAAAATGTCACTTAGGAGATGCCAACGAAAGATGTAACGCAAGATTCTGAATATCACACTTAAAGACAAAGTAAAAATCTGTACCATAAGGGACAAAACAAAAATAAAAAAAGGCGTCCTGCAAGCAGAACTACAAAAGTGACGCTGGGGAGGTCACGTAGCCCGGCGTAACCAAAAAAGGTGGGCGTACTACGCCGCAACAATGTGGTACCCAAGAACGGGATGGAGGAATAAAGGCAGACGAATTCAAGAAAGAAGCAGGCAACACCTGGACACGTGCAGACCGCGACAGACCCACCTGGAAGTACCTCGATTCGCGGAGGGCCCATGTCACTACTGTAAACGACCCCTAGGTTTGAAGACGTGATCCAAGTAGGCAACAACCAAGAAAAGGTGATACCTTCAAGTAAGAACTTAGTAACGCGCGGTCAAGAACATGAAATAAGTGTGGAAAGAATTTACACGTAAGACTATAGATCAGAAAAATGTAGAGTAAGAGTAAATCAAAATGGTAAGAAATAACAGGTACAGAGTTTGAAAAAAATTATCTTTATTACTATAGTATTAGAAGGCCGAAAAACAATGTCAATGTTTGCAATTTTCAACTAATTTTTAGGATTTTCAACGAACGTGAGACCAGTACTATTCTCTTAAGCGTTCTATTCCCTATCCGAAGTCAAAATTTATTCAAAATTGCTAATGCTTTAAGAAAAAATTGCTTAAACAAAATTTCAAATTTCCTTTACCTCACGTAAAAGTCCACGAAAAATGCTCGAATTTTCGAAAAATTTTACATGACCCTATTTCAAACTTTATGGAATAGATTTCATTAAAGGAAAAATTCCTATGTTCATAAGTGTAGTTGTAGGAAGATGCCGAAAAACTTTGAACTTTTGCAAATTTCGAAAAATCAGGGATTTAAATGAACATGAAACCTGCACCAATCTCTTAAACTCTAAAATAAAAATGTTTGACAAAAAAAATGTGAAGCCATTTTTTAAAAATTTCGAATAAGTACCAGAGGCTTCATGTAAAGTACCCTCAAAATTATAATTTCGGTTTAAAATTCCGCTATTCACTTCGAAATCCAGAGGCCAGATCGATTGAGGAATGTCAACTTTGGAGAAAATTGGCTAAGCTTTGGAGAAAATTGTTTTAGCCGCTAGCGTTGTTCACCGACAGACTGACAGGCACGTTTTGTCGTCAATCGATATTTAGGAATCAAGGACCCACGAAACATGGATTCTGGCTACACCACGTGTTAGAGGATTCTTTTTTATAACTTCAATCCCTGAAGGTATCCACTTTTCCGTTACCAGGGCCCAGCATTAAGAGTTTTTCTGCCGATAATTCACCACTTTTTCCCGCAGCATTTCATATTTTTTATCTACTGCGTAAGGGGTCGTCCATAAATTACGTAACGCCAAAGAGGGGAGAAGAGGTTTGAGACAGCGTTACGCTCCGTTACTTGGGGGTAGGGGGTGTTAGTTTAATGTTACGTAACATTTTTAATTTTTGGACATCTGGTGAAAAAATTACTTCTTACTCTTATAACAAATCATTAAAATATTAATTCCTTAAAAAATTAAGTTATTTTTGTTACAATAAATTTATATTTACAAATTTATATTTGTTACAATAAATGGATGTATTTTTTCTTATTTTTCATATAATCCTCAAATTACGATGAAAATATTCAAAACTGATCCATCGTATATTCTAGAATCCAATTAAATAGACAGTAGATTGTCGCTCATGCGTCATCCATGGCATGTGAGCAGCTTCTAAGAAATTTTCACGTCTGTGCGTCCTTTCTTTACATAGCACTTGTTCCCAATGTTGTAACATATAGTCACCATCGCCATTATTTCTACTTTTAATCATCATAAATTTTAAAATAGAACACAAATAAAATTTATAAAAGTAATTTTTCAGTGATATAATTTATTTTTATTTCTTGTAAATGAGGGGTGGTTCTCATGTGTTACAAAATTATTTTGGAGGAATTCATGCGCTTTACTGTGGGAGGAGGGGTATACAAAATTCTCCAAATTTGCGTTACGTAATTTATGGACGGCCCCTAAGCGTTAGAGAGAAAGTAAAAAAATCAAGAAACACACCTTACTGAGCTAAAATGCATCAGTACAGTTATTCTGGGCTGAAAATTACCGTCACTTAAATCCTGAACCCGTTTCATGTGTTATGAGTACCTAAGATTTTCATGTAGAATGTTCCAGGGTATGCTCAAAATATAATGGAGCCCAATAAAATTACCGGCTTAATTGGCTCAGCGCATCAACTGATGTCACTGCAGTGCCTATGACAGGAGAGTCGTAGGATTCGAGTCAGATTTTCGACACTAGCTAGATAGCTGCGACGAATTCAGCGGCTGCAAAATAATTCTAGCGGGCGGCTGCTCCGATCGGTGGATTTCCGAGGTGTCTCCGATCAACACCAGGCGAATGTCGGAACAGCAACCTAACAAACTGGTTATTGACCGCGCGCAATCTTTCCTTCCTCTTCCTTCTCCTACCTTATCCTTTATTTCCACTTACACTTCCATGCACTACTTTACCACTCTTGCCGGGAGACCATTCGAAATCTTAAAACTTGTCCCAGCTGGGGCAGTGCCCCTCTAGTGGGAGATACCTGTTTGGAGAGAAAAAAAACAACCTCTAGCTGATGTGTAGGTCGACACCGGATCTCACAACCCATCAGAGGCAGACTACAGCCCTCTCAGGGAAAACACTTGCACTATATTTGCGGGACTATTTACCTCAGCAGTTGCCGCGCCCGGAATCATATATCAAAATTCAATAAGATTACATAGAAAAGCTGCAAGGCGTATATCTACCAAGTACACAATGTGAAACACAAGCAAGGCATTTTTCAAGGAGCAATTGATGATAAAACCTATGTATGTGTCTCGTTTTATCTTATTATTCCATCCAGTAATACATTAAAGGTGAAAGATGAGCTGTTGTAATCTGACACGATACGAAGCAGCTCATCCAAACAATGCAATGGTAGCCAAATATTAACTTAATTGTAAGCATGATTGTTTATAAATGGAAAATCTCTGTTCAACTTTTTCTTAGGAAAATGAGTCACTATTAAAAAAGTCACTGTTTTCGATATATTCAGATTTATTTTGTAAAAAAACAGTAAAAACTGTATGTGACATATGGGGAGAAGATCATGTTACAGTCAGAATCGATGATGTGAGAGTCAGGATTGAAACCAACATTTAGCAGCTTCATTGATGAATTTGGTATAAGCGACTGCATTGAAATTACGGAGCAAACATGTTTGAAATCTTGGCGCTCAATGAAGTGTTACAGTATGGCCGGTGCAATTAAATCAAAGGAACGTACATGTCAATGCATGATTGCATGCATGACTGAAAATGCTCTCCTGTAGAAAACTTAACTTCAATGATTTCGTTCACGGCTCAAAGCTCCTCTCTCCCTTTCCAATCTCTGATCAGAGGTGAAGTGACGGCCTAGTGTTCAGAAAAGTGAGTGATTCCACAAACATTTCATTCTTGTTATAATTCCTGTCAAAGTCAAAGAACTCCATGAATCCATAACATAAGCCCAACCAAGGGAGTGATTCAGTAAATGAAGAAAGATACTTAAGTTGTCACTGAAATATTATTATAATAGCATGTTACTTGACCATTGAATTGACCATTGGGCAAGCGGGTCAGGATTGTAGAATTTTTTGATAAAATAACATAATCGAAGAACCAATTAAAAGAAAAATCAATGTGGCGTACCACAATTTTGCTGAGAAAGAAGGGCAGAAATAAGACCATCCAATATGACAAGAATTACAGATATGGAGGCTCAATTTATTACGGTTGAAGAAGCTAGTGATGAAATACTTGCAGATATGATGTCAAGGATCAACTTATGTGTTACACATTTCTTTCGATGGAGTACATAATTACGATAAAAATGAACTTATTTACAATAAGATATCAAGGATAATAAAATGATTTAACGCTAGGGTTAAATCATAGCAGTGATAATCCATCAATATTTCTATTTGATCACAGATAGTGTGCAGAAATATCTTTTGGTAATGCACAATGAACTAAGGTTTTGGAAGATAGTTCGCAGTAACTACGTAATTTATGAAGACGTAGGTCTCCTTTGCAGAAATAATGGACTTTCGTATGGTAAAATGGTAAATTACGTATATTCGTTCTTTCACTGTATTGTATTGAAGGTTAAGAATTTTTTTCAGAATTTTGACTGCAAAAGGGATTTGTGTAAAGCAAGCACGATCTAATAGCTCTGTCCACATTAATCCCAAGGTCGTGATCCTCAGGAGCGCAGAGAGCAATGGCATCGAGACAAGCCATTAAAGAATCGTCATGCCGTGAAGCCTCTACCATCAATTCCAAACGAGTCGGGCAATCAAATGTACCCAATTAATCAATTTTTATTAATTATTACTTTCTTGACTTACTACGTTCTTACCTTTCAAAGAGAGAATTGTAATGCTGAATCAGAAAGTTGCTGTTTCTGCCAGAAAAACTCCAATTCTGGGGTCATGATAGAGAAAAAAAGGGATAATTCTTGTCCCTTTATGTAGTAAATAAATTCCTGTAACATGTTGAATAATTTGAATGCGTCATTGACACAAAAAAAAATGGTTGACGGCAAAATGATCGCCTGTGGTCAACGCGAACGCCTAAACCGTTAAGGCAATTTTCTTCAAAATTGGAATTCCCTGATAGATCTGGCCAAATTCGAGGCTCTGAGAATTTGAAACGGATATTTTGATTTTTGGTGGACGTGAAGCTATAGCTTAGGATGAAATGATTCAGGTCACATTATCATTTAAAGTCTGAAGTTCCAAAAATTTTAAAATTCCGAACTTTTTCGGAGTCCCCAATATTGAAGATAGAGTTTTTCTGAATGAAATCTATTCTTCAAAGGCAGATAATTAAATAAAGTCATACTATATATCTTTTAAAATATGAGCAGTTTCCATGTACTTTCGCATGAAATAAAGAATTCTTTTTAAATCCTACAAAAAGGCCTCAATATTTTTCTTTAGTTTTTTCTCGAAAAGATCAATGTACGGATACAAAAGTTGAGCGAATCATATTATCAATAAACTCGTTGCATTTTCGCAAACTGACAAAAATAACTTTACAAAACTACAATATTAAATTACTTTAAGAACTTACGACATTTTACTGCTAGTTTCATTATTTTTTTACGAATGACAGCGAATGATGACTATACGACGAATTTACATTTGGAACAATCACATTTTATTCTCAAGGGCACTCACTTGATTTTCTTAGTTTGTCAACTTTTCTAGTATAGATTTGATGCACACTTTGGATTCGTTATTTGGAGTGGGGAAGGCATATTGAGAATTTTGAGGCTATTGAATAAGCGCTGACTCTCCTCCCGACACTGATATGATCTCTCCCGAGAACGACGGGATTCGCTCCTGAAGAGAGTGAGACTTTGCTCGATGACGTGTAAGCCACAACATTGACCAAACTCGTGTCTATAGCTAAATGCACACGGCTCCAAACTGCGTAACTAGAAACTCACCGAGACCCGGCACAACTAAGGAAGTAAATAGTGAAAGTCATTAACATAAAAAATTCCCTTGAAACAGCCCACCTATACTTGGTAACAGAATCATAAAAATTGTCCATGGAACTAAACACATAAAGGAAGAAACACGAATAAATAAATCATTGCCATTGCCAGGGGCGGATTTACGCATAGGAAAAGGACGCCCATGCCTACGGCGGCAAAATTGTAGAGGCGGCAATAAGTATGAAGTAAAATTGGATCTAAAGAGCCTCTTTTCTGAACGTCCGATCTTTCCTTTTTTAAAATTTGCATTTCATACGTTTTTGAACAAATTTAATAACTACTCGCAAATTAATTTATTAATAGGCTGAAGGCTCTTTCGAATATCTGACTTGCGAGAAGTAAAATGAGCCTGTTTAAATTTTCAGAAGTCATACAATTAAGATTTAATTACAATTACACAAAAGAAGTCCTTATGTTATATCGATTCCTGTCACTTTTTTCAGAATTGTAAGAACTAACAGTTCTCTATTGTTGTCTGTGTTGCTTGATCAGGGGAGTTTCCCCTAGATCTGGCGGGACATTTAATTATTCATATTATAAATTCTAGATATGATACATATTTAAAAACAAGTTCAATAATCAATTTGAAGATGTCTAATTTTATTCACATTTTCTAGTGTTAAATGTATACATGTACGTGATTTCAAGAATTATAGATGGAATAACTTTAGAATAATAAATATGCGTAATGACAAAAAGACCATGATGAAGTTATGTTATTTATATACATCAAAATATTTGATTGAAAAATTAATTAATTCCTCATACAAACACTTGAACACAAGTATATCATTGTTTAAATCATAATTCATTTTAAAGATAAGTATGTGGATTCAAGCTTCAAAAATAAATTATACTTATTATATGCCACTTTTTCCCTGGGTTTTTTAAAATAGCGGCAATTTTTCGCGTGCCTGCAGGTGGCAGATATGTTAATCAGCCTCTGGCCACTACACGACTATAGCGATTGACGGCAAAGCGTCTGTCCATTACTTCTAGGCTGTCCGGGTGACGCCGCGTCGTTGGCAGATAGGCCGACATTTCGCCTGTC
>BOPP01000008.1:17330137-17380903 GCA_017312745.1 Gryllus bimaculatus
GAGGCGGAGCTTTACTGTGTCACTACCCACTGAAGAAGCTTGCGACATGAAAGGCGAAACGTCGGCCTATCTGCCAACGACGCGGTGTCGCCCGGATAGCCTAGAAGTAATGGACAGACGTTTTGCCGTCAATCGATATTTCGTTATTAATGACCCACAAAACATGAATTCTAGCTACACCACGTAATAGAGAATATTTTTCTATATTTAGCAACTGCCAACTTCACTTTTTTCGTAACCAGAGTCCGGCAATGACAGTTTTTCTGCCGAAAATTCGCCGTTGCCGGCACACGATTAACTTTCTCTTCTGAAGATTAACTTTCTACTTCTTAATGATAACTTTCTTTTTTGCCTTCGTAAGGGCGAGGAAGTGAAAATATTTCACATCGATTTTAAAATTCAGGATATTTATACGTCACAAATACCAAGGCACTCGCAACAAACCTCACGTATTCAATATATGTTATCACGCACGAAACTGTATACATGCGAGTCAATATTCTCATCAAGGAAACTAATATAATTATCAGTAGCGGGATTGCAAGCGCTGATGCACATTCCACACACAACCGCTGGTTCTGGAAAACGCTTAGATATGCTTTGTCGGAAACGTCCCAATGGAAACCGTATTTCAGTCCCGATTCTACCCAAATTCTATGAGTTTCGTTTTCCCAATAAAAACAACAGAAAGCTATGATTTTCATATTTCAAAAAACGACGTTAGAAAAAGTGTGTTTCGTCATTGTTGAATATTATATGGTATAATTAATATTGTCATCACATGGCGATGATGTAATTATTTTTCTTATTCTTATCACACATTACAAGAAGCGGTGTTGTCAGCCAGATCAATTGGGAAATATCAAATTTGAAGAACATTCTGTGTAGGCTTAGGTGGCAACGTTGTGCATAGTTTCACTTGAGCCGACGTGGAGAGTTCACTATAACCAAAGTATCTAATGATTATTTGTGAACTATGCCGATTGGGATCAGTGACTTTGGTTCACTATAACCGAAAGTTCACTAGACTTCGATTTAAATATTGACTTTTGACGTATGATCAGTTGGGCGCGGTTATCCAATCCGGGGATCTTTTACCACTTAATATTTAGTATTGAAGCTCCCGATCTCAGCTGATCGTAGGTGAGAAGTCACCTCATTTTAAATCGGAGAATATTTCCAGAGTCGAGTGAATACTTCCAGATAGGTGTGCTAGGCTGGTGCAGCTGGTGCATCGCACCGGGGCCCCGGAAGTTACAGACCTCGAGAAAGGATAACGCTAGCACCTAATAATGGTGCAGTTCCTGTTCAACACCAGTTCTTGCTTTCAAATTACAGTGTATTATTAGCTTTCAAATTACAGTACTATTCTTAGTTGTAATATGTAAATTGTAGGGTTTTGTCATTAGGTTCTATACCTATCTGCAGAAATAATAAAACTATCTAACAATATGTTGAAGGTGTCTCGTGGTAGAACAAAATGTGTGACAAGAAACTCGTCCATAAAAATGTATAGAATGTGTAATAAACTCCTGAAATTGAATTATAGTAACTTACAACAGAAATGATTTGTAAATACATGTGATTATGTATTACAAGCTTGTGGTCGCTCAAGACCTAGGTGTTTATGCGACCAATTTAAATAAATTTAATTTAAAAACAAACTCGTCTCCAAATGTTTAATGAAGATTACCATATCTAATTATTGCTGCAATTGAATGCGGGAAAATTATTTCAAAAAACAACAGAAATAACAAAGAATAGTAATGAATGCTAACAGTTGAGGGAGAAGGAATTCACTGCGCGTCCATCACTTCGACTGTATTTTTAGGTTTATCGCAATCAGCTGTGCTACGGGTCCAATACCTACCACACGGCTGAGATCGTAAGATTTATCCACTTTTAGATATCAGCACCCGACAATACGAGATTTCCTGGCGCAAAATAGCCGTTTTTTTGCAGTTTACATTCACTATACAGCGTAAGCAGAACGCGAAAAATAAACATGAATTTGTACAAATTTCATTTGTAAACCACGCAATGTAACATTGCCAGCACTACAAAATGAATATAATGAGCAACTTAGGTTATTCATGTTTCGCAAGATATATTCGGGATGCGTTGTTGCCTATTCTAGTTTATGTATACATAAACTATAGTTCACGAACAAACATTTTACGAATTCATTTTCAGAATAGGGGCCGAAGAATGAGGAACTCGATGGCATAAAGTGGAAAATGATTTCTACACTGGCTAAATATAATTTATATTGTAATTCGTACATATCCTATACAAATTAGATTAAAAAACTATCAAATCTCGTGAATCGAAATCTCGTGAAACTATCATCGCTCGTGAATCGCAGGGGATCTATTTGAACCTTTTGCATTGGGACCTCCGAGAACCTAGCTACGCCACTGATTATGGCTAATGTCTGAATCTGGCTAATTCGCGATCATCTGGTTAACATTCACATTATCCAAAATGGGTGGATAAAGTGCGAAGTAAGAACAGTCGCCACGAATACTTCGGAAGATGAAGTAACACTAGGTGGCTAGAGTAGGTGACGTACGTTACGGTGACGATGATTACCATATAGTTATGTAATACACGGACTGCTAGTTTGGATTTTAGAGGTATCGAGAGAGAGAATATGTGTTTCGAGTTCCACTGTGTAAATCGTAAATTTGTATTAAAATGTTCCGTATAAACTAATATAACTAGGCTTCGGACTTCGTGATTTGGGCTTAACAACAAACCTGAGTCTGTGCAACGCCCAATCTTGAACGTATTTTTATGCCAAAATATTTATTTTTGCTAATGTCAACATTAGCGGGGTGAAGTCCAAAAGTCGCACAGAGAGTAATGACAAGGTATCAACTCATGTCACTGCAGTCCCTCTGACCGGGAGGTCCTAGGTTCTAGTCCCCACGGTGGCAGCATGGAAGCTTGTCAGCTAGGTCGAATTTAGACGCTGCCTAGAGGAGAATTTTAGTGGCCGACTTCTCTGATCGGTAGTTTTCCGGGGATTCTCCGATCAACACTGGGCGAATTCCAGGGGAGATAAACGGGGGAAAATTCCGCTAGCCAACGGTAGGTCGGAGCCGGATCTAGCCATACCCGAGAGACCACCGCCACCTCCTGAGCAAAAATATGCACTACATTTAAGGGACGAATAACCTTAGTAGTTGATGCTTCCGGAATTCCTAACAACCAATCAATAGAAATCCGCTTATTTTGCTTTATCTAAATAGCAAGTGTGTGAATTAGCTGTCTAATTAGTGTGTGAATTATTTGGCTAATTCGCGAATTAACCATATTTCGGGTCTTAACATTTATATACGTATGCAATGGTACTAAAATTGAAACAATTTCAAGAATAGGTATCAGAATGTGTGTAATATTCCCCGAGAGAGAGTAAATGTCATATAATGCTCCGTTCTTTCTACTACCTAGATCGTAGTAACAGAGTTCTCTCTTAAGATCAGACATTCAATATTGGCCAACGTACCTTCTTGACTTTAAAACATTTTACGACATTAAGCCTGTGTAAACAAGTTTTTGATTAGACCATACACATACATCTTAAGCGAAATTTCTTTCTGAAATCATGAATAAGTTATTGGATGCAGTTATTCCTTTATTGTCTTGTTTGCGTTTTATCTCTTAGCATATCTGCATAAACGGACAGGTCTCAGAGGAAAATATAGGAACCTGTAATTATTACTGGCCTGGGTCGTATAACTGACTGGGAATATCGTAAATATAGGAGATTACATAGTAGGCAGAATAAGTATGCAACAATTCCCTCGTAATGGATTCACATTTTACGCCCAAATGGAGCATGAAAATACTATATTATCAATTGTTTCCCCTTGATCTTGGCAAATGCAGCACTCTTTTTCAAGGAGCATCAAAACAGTTTTATCGTAATGGCGTGTTCTAAGTGCCTGGACTTTAATTACTGAGCTAGTCTTTAGCTTTCATCTGCCTCATCTACAACATGAGTTTCATTCACCTTCACCACCTGACGCACTGCTCGAGAAACGTTTAAGTTTCCTTCAATAATTCGATAGTTCTTTTAGCTGTAATACATGTAACTAACAAAAATTATAATTTACGTAGGATCCTCAGTAAATACCAAATAAGAACGAATACGCCCAACAAAAAGAAGAGCAGCACAAAGAAGTCAGAGAAGAGGTGGAGGAGGTTAAATACTCTAGCAATGTGTAATTTCTCATCTTTTCCATTAAAGTTTATGAGGCGGCAGTTAAGACAGTGCGACTGGGACGTCTCACGAATTTTCAGTGGTGGAAATGTTTATCATTTATCTTCTTATAAGAGCACATTAATGTTGGAATAACTTCTGCTCTCAATCATAAATTACATAATTTGGGGATAGTCCCTAAAACGTTTACTCTTCTGTATGACATTTTGTGAATAGGACTGCCACCTCACCGATATAGGTGACAAACTCGAATTATATCAACATGTCAACGTACTATTTACGGACTGAGGACATGAAGAGCTTGGGCGTAAAATTTGATAACCCTCAACGTTGTAGTTTTGGTGATATTATTATAATTTCTGGCTCCTTCATCCATTGTCCATGCAGGTGATTCCAAAACTGTTGCATTTATGGCTCATAGACGAGCCCCGGTTATTGTCATCTTTGTGCAACCCAATTAAAGCCCTGGAATCACAACACTTGTTTTATAACTCAAAATCATTTCCGTGTGGGTTATCCTGCTTTTCGTCCGAACTCTTCATAAACATACTTACATTCAAACATGCATTATATTTATTTGTGAGTATAATAAATAGTACCAGCATGAATGCGCAATGTTTAAGCAGTTTTAAGGGGCCGAGACTGGATTATCTAGTATAAGCCGCTCTACCTGCGTCGACCCGCTCTCCGGCCGACTTCCGACTTCGCGGCGAGAATGGGCGATCAATAAGATGTATTAACATCAGCCCTAGAAGTGGGGCATTATCTTATCCATTCTTAAAATATATATATTTAGGAATGAACCCTTAATTCGTAAGCCGTACTTAAATAAAGATCGCAATAGTCATATGCTATTTCAGTTGGTCAACGAAGAGTCATTATGACATCGGAGATAAGACATTACAGTATCCGTTGTCCCTTTCCTTGTTAATTCCTTTCACCATAGCTCTAGTCATAGTACTATGGTATTATTAGACTTAGCTGTGTTTGAAATAGGCTTATCGACAGGCTTAGTCAGAGGGCTAGCCGTAGGTCTAGCTGCAGCCACAGCCATCGTCATGGCCTTTTGGCTGTTTCCGATGTTTGACTAATAAGCGCATTAGCGCCCGAGGACATGGCCACCCAGAGAAAACAAGAAGCCTGGACCAGTAGATTAACGGGCGCTTCTTATTTGAAACAAAAGTTCCGCGCCCTCTTCAATAATAAACAGAATACATCTCTCCATGCAACATCAATAACTTAAAGCGGTTAATTTGAATTAGAAGCACTTACATGTTTTATATCTTTAGAATAATAAAAAACAACAAACAAACAAACAAACAAACACAAAGGTGACGTTCAAGCTCCCGATTGGATGACAGCATCACAGTTGACGAAACGGACAATGTTTTAATCGAAATATAGGGCAAGTTGCTCCATCCCCCCCCCTTTCCTATGGGCGCCCATGCACGTGAGCGCATGCGAGGCGAAGCACGTGCGCGCGATTTTTGAACTGTATTATAGGCCGGAGCGGCAGGATTTCGAAGCGCGGCGCGCACCATCTGCGTCTGTCTCACCGCGTCGAGTCGCTTAACAGCCGACTTCGCGGCGAGCAAGGCACCTCCATTCACCTTGCACGTTACGACTCTCGCGAGGCGGTGTAAGCAAACCAATTGGACGAAAGGGCGCGGGTCAATAAATCGCGCGATGGTTTGTTGGTTCAGTCAAGACACTATTTCGCGTAGTTTTTTCAGGCTTCAAAGTCTTGTACCATTTACCAAATAAATAGTTGAAACTTCAATAATACTTCGTATTTTGCGAACTTTGTGACTACACGGGATAATTCGTACTCATCAATCTGAAAGCAGCCACATACTAACATAGCAATATGTAACGTTTTTAAGCGATATCTAAACAATTCAAGAAAATCAAAGGAAGAGAAATTCGTTTACTCTGATTTTTTTCTCACTAAGTGAAAGTATTCCTTTATAGCAAATAACATGAGTTTGGGAAATATTTAATGCAATCCATAAATGAAAAAAAAGTTTCAATAATTCATGGTTCTTGAAAGTGATTTGCACGTAGAGAAGAGTACGTAGTATAAGAAGAGTACGTAGATCATTCGCTAAATACAAAAAAGGACATAAAACGGGGATAAAAAAACAATGTCAACATCGTAAGATTCTACAAACAATTACGTGATTCCTTGCAACTATTAAAAATAAAATAACTTGATACCATTTAAGAATCTAGAACTGAATCATCTATATCAGACAACGACTGTACTAGCATTTCCCCCGTAAATAGTTGTAGTAATATGCAATTTGAGAAACATAATATGGCTGTAATTATCTCACATATGTGCGTAAAACCAACTGAACGTCTAAAAAAGAAGATATTGAATACGAAAAAGACATTCATTTGAATGACTATTAATTAATGAAAAAATGTTTTCTTGAGGTGTAGAAAACACTGAGTAGAAGCAAATCATAGCTGTTTAATATAAGAATATGTCATGATATAACACTGAAAGGGATTCTAAGAAAATACAGAAGAATGAAGAGTCAACTACGCTAATCTATTAGTACTACTTTGCTATTTAATTGCGAGTGACACTATTCGGGAAGCAAAAATTACATTCATTCAAGATTTGTTAATTTACTGATTAAATAGGCAACAGTATTAATCTTTGTCAATTTTATATATCACTTTGTGACAAGTATATATGTATTCGCTACTTACTTGTCATTAGTAGAAACTTCAGGAACACTTGCAGAATATAATTCTTGTGTCACATTATTTCTTCCAGGCACATTTATACACTCGCTGCGTTCTCTCCGTGAATTAGATCCCACAACTAAAGCAGGCACTTCCGAAACATCAACCACTCCCACTCCGTCGTCTCCATCCAGAAGTCTCGAAGAATCGCTCTTTCCCGTAGGTATGTTGTCGCAAAAAGACACACTATATGTCACAGATTTTGGCGAAGTGCCTCCCTGAGTGGTATTTGGAACATTCAAATCTTCCATTGCGGTAGAGAAAAGAGATTTTTGCGTTATTCAGTTTGACACTTCTAACTAACCTAACAAACACAAAGATTCTGGAACCATATTGGATCCAATGACCTCTCAGCTGACTACTACAGGATGGCCATCTTTAAGAGAATTCAATTGCTTATGAACTTAAACAAATTAAAAGAAATAACATCGCAGTGAATACAGACAATTGATAAAAATATTTCTGACATTTCAAATGTATTCTACATTTAAAATCTATTCATTATTATTCTGAATTTGAAGAGCTGTCAAAATACGTTTTTCCAGGTTTTCCAGCGCGGTGATGATGGCTACCCGAGTCGATAAGGGTACTTCATGGAAGAACTTGGTTGCTTATAGTGAGGAACGCGATAGTGCTACCACCTAGTAACAGATATGAATACCCTACTATTTAAGTGGCGCTAGAGTGCGCTGGTCGACGAAAGCAGAAGTTCCGCTTCCTTCTTGAATTTTGTTTAAATACAGTTCATTTTTAAAATTCCCCTCGTTGAGTTAGTTACAATTCTATCTTTTCTTATGATTAAGTTTTGTAAAATATAAAAAGCATATCAAACGAAAGAATGCTTCAAATGTTATCTGTCGATTGTAATAAAATTTTATGAACTATTCAATTGAAAACAGAAATAATGACACTTCATAATCTGTATTTTTCTTGGGTGTTAGTTCTCAAATAATTCATGTGTTAATTTAGTTTTTTATTAATTAAACAAATAGTTCAAAAGAAGTCAAATTATCAAAAGTAAAAATACTCCAGGAAGAACATTTTACAAGAAATTAATGTTCAGAGATTTATCCAAGTTTTTGAAATTAAATATATTTTTTAACTTTATTGGTTTATTTACATAACATAAACAAAAAAGGATATTAGCTACTGTTTAAGCAGTTGTACAATTCACAATGTTTCACTTTTATACTTTGCATGTTTCCAGTTAGTTTACAGCAGGGGTCTTCAACGTTTTACACTTTTAGGAATCCTTTAAGTTTGCTTTCATGAAGGAAACTCATATTTAAGTACCAAGTAAAATGGTTTATTAAATTTTTTTTTTCTATTAAATTTCACAAAATTATTCTTGATTCTTTATTTAATCATAATACACACATTTTATTAACAATATGAACAGTGAGGTAGTGAATCAGGTTTTACTTTATTTTCTAGAATACATTTTATGAATAATTAACAAAAGTAACAATATTTTAAATGACAACAAATTAATAAAAAGAAAATTATATTCATATTGTACTTTTTACTTGAATATGAATCTAATATTTTAATAAGACAGTTCCTACATGAAAGGTTCTTTTCAGATTTTCATTTAGCGTGTGTTTTGGCTGAGCAAATGGTGATCAATAGGAGAACCCAATCAATGATCCTGGGAACCCATCAGGGAACCTTTGGGTTCCGCGGAACCCAGGTTGAAAACCCCTGGTTTACAGTATTGCAATTGTAGAAAAACAGATCAGAATTGGTAAAAAAATACTATTAGAATAATATAATAAAATACGTAACATTAGAGATTATTTATTGGATTTTATATTTCTTCTTGGAAGAGTTCTTTATTTATAGCAGTACGTCTATTTCAGTACTTCTTAAACTGTGTACTCTGTGTTAAACTATTGCAAGAGGGTTGTGTCAATTTGGTGTTACTTAAATTTTATATAGATAGGTTTAGATTACCAAGGTTTAGAACAAGGGATTCCTAATTATGTCAAAATATTGAAAAGATGTAAACAAGATCCTCAAAATAAACTATAAATTTGGAATTACAAAAATAATATTAATGGGCCTATATAGATATAAGAACAAATACAAAATTCTATACAAAAATAATAATTTATGGCTCCAAAGCACATACTTAGTCTGTTTATTCATAAATGTTCCTCTGCCTTACTTATTTGCACTATAATTATATTGTATTAAATCCATTTTGTCCTATAAAATATGTTCGTTGATGATTGAAATTTTCTCAGGTGTAAAGACAGTCATCATAAGGAGAACTTTAAGAAGCTTTAATTTATTATATTTATGTTCTTTTGAATTGATTGGTAAGATTTGTTGTACAATAGAAAATCCTGAACAATGTACAGCATTGTTATGAGACTTAAAATAAAATAAATTCATTATTATCTATTAAAGGGAATTGACAATTAACAATCTCCAATGAGTGCTATGAAATAATTAAACATGCTCCCCTTTAAATTTTATTTTACCTATAATAAGAAATAAACTTCACTGTTCATTTTACAACATGAGATATTTTGACTTTACGAGAAACTTCATAAGAAATAATTTGACACACTTGTGATTTCCAATGCAATAATGTGTAGAAAATGCCTAAAATATAAATATTAACAACGTGAGTAATGTACCAAAAAATTACCACATTCTTGAAAAATCAAAAGAATACAACAAAATGAAATATATGTCATGTGATTCAGTGAATTTAGTGCAATCAGTGTATCCTTACAAAAAGTTTTAAGAAAATAATTGAAACCATTTTCTGAGAAAATGTCATTTCTGCATTTTTGAAAATGGGCAGTTTTGAGACCATTTTTGCCGGAAACTTTTTACTTATTCATTTATTTAATGAAAAAACAGTAAAAACTGTATATGTATATGGGAAAGAATATCTAGAGAAAACCTTTTGCGTTCTCGAGAAACTTCATAAGAAACCGTTTAAAGCACTTGCACTCACAAATGCAGTAATGTATAAATAAACACCCGTAGTATAAATATTAAGAACATGAGTGAATGTTACATTTGTGTAATTTTTTTAAAATCTAAAAAAATACATCAGAATTACGTTTATGTTGCATTATTCTGAGCACATAGCACTATCCACACAAAACGTTTAAACAAAAAAATTAGTTGTTATTTGAGAAAATCTTGTATTTCAATTTTTTATTTATTGCCCATATTTCATTGAAAATTACGGGAAAACATTCACATTTGAACAAACTTTAAGAACAGATATTATTCAGGGAAAAAATCTGTCTTCAATACTGTAGTTGTAGGAAGGCGCCGAAATGTTTTTTGAACTTTTGCAATATTCGAAAATTTAGATAGTATAGTCTTCTGAAGCGTCCTTTACACTGTCCGAAGACAAAGTTTAATCAAAAGATTTGGAGATATTTTTGAGAAAAAATTTAAAATATCCTTGAGACTTCATGTAAATTACTCCCAAAAATGAAAACATCGCCTTCAAAATCAAGGGGCCGCGACATCAGCCAGATGAACGGGAAAATATCAAACTGGTTACGATTTAACTGCGAGCTTTGTTCACAGACAGAAAGACTTTTTGCCGTAAACCAATTTTTTGGTATTATGGATCCACAAGACTTGGATTCTGAATACACAATTTTCTATATGATACATTAAATAGTATACACTTCCCACTTAAAGTCATAACTGAGTAATTCCTAGGCATTTTAGGATCCAATGTGTTCCCTAGACTTCCCCACAGGACATTGAAGTTTCTTTCCTGCATTTACTACCAGCAATGCTAAATTGCTCCATCGTAATTTACAAATCGTGTGTAAAGTTCAATAGAGCTTCTGAGAGCAATTAACGAAATAGTAGATTGCCGCGAGACGTGGTCCCCATCTAAATACCGTTTTGCACACATGACCTTCAAAACCCGAGAAAATTTATTGTCTACAGGAGATTTCGAAAAAGCTCCTCCATCTCCCTTTTCCACGTCTTAAAGCAGAATTAGAGCGCACAATTATATCGTTTTTCGCGAATATCTTGAAAATAATGAGGAAATAAGATAAAGCATTTCCTAATTTTCTGAAAGTAATTCAAATTTACAGTATTATTTTAAAATGCATGCAGAAATTAATAAAAAAAACAGGAACACGGGAAAATCCACCCACATCTATATTACTAATTTCCAATGATATAGAATGAAATGAGATATAGAAAGAAAAGTATGTGATAGGTGTGTGCGTAGCTGACCCGGAAACAATTCCCAAACAATAAATCAGTTTCCACTTAGACTGAAAATGCACATCTTTGCCTCTTATCCCGCCTATTCTCATACAGCTCATACCGACTGAATTCACATACCGTGTGCGTTACTGCATACGAAACAGCTGACATCATGCAACATCAAAGCTCCAAAGATGAAGCCACCCGACAATAAATATTTTTAATTTAGGTGCTGCTTAATGGAATAGCGACTTTGAATTTTTCCTCCTTTACTTTGTAAAAAGAGAAAGTATTCTAATTGTGCGTTGGAAAAACGGCAAATATTATACATAAAAACCAGCATTGCCGAGCCCTAGGTACGAAAAACTGGATACAACTTGTTCCTACATTTAGTAAATTACTTGCTCGTGGTGTAGTAAGGATCCATGCTTTGTGGGTTCTTGATATCGAAAAATTGAATGACGACAAAACGTCTGTTTGACCGTCTGTGGTCATTGCTAGCGCCGAAACAATTCTGTCGTTTTTCTCCAAAATTGATATTCCTTGATGTATTTAAGGAAACTCACGTACATACTAGTTTGAAACTGATATTTGGGGGGAGGGGAGGTTCATGAAACCTCAGTTACATTTTCAAAATTTTCTCAAAAATGAGTATAAATTTATTGATTGAAATTTGTCCTTAGTGTAAAAGATGCTTACAAATGACGTAGTTCTCATTTTCGTTGAAATCCCTGATTTTTCGAAAATAGCGTGAGTTCAATTTCTTTAGCGTCTTCCTACTACAATATTCGACGTAAATTGTTTCTTTAATAAAATCTGTTTTTCAAAAATATGTCTTGGAATAACGTCATGTACACGTTTTCAGAAACATGAGTAATTTTGGCGTGTTCAATTTTGTTGAAAATGAGTCGTTTTCACCTAATGTTTTGTGAAATGAAGGAAATTTTAATGAATTATTTTCTCAATGAACTCTATGAAGTACGCCGTACATTATGAACAAACGTCTGAGGAGATAATTTGGAGCTCTTTTCGAGAAAATTGTAAAAATGTCTTAGGAGCTTCGTGTAAAGAACCCCCTGAAATTAAAAAAAAAAGTTTTAAATTCGCTGAGATTCGAATTAGGTAAGATCGATTGTGGAAAATTCGTTTTGGAAATATTCCGGGTACTATCTTTACCAATGATGTTCACAGACGGACAGACATTTTTCGGCAACAATACAAAAGTTGTATTTTAGTTTAAATCTCCACATCTATTTTTTTGTAGCTGTACATAACTTCCTAAAACATGAATTTGAGAAAGTAAAAGAAACAACATATGCGTATTATCGTATGATAAGTAACGAATTTACATTGTTAATTCCATATGTAAATGAAGTACTAGTGGAATCCTGACATGTTAAATGTCGAATATCGAAACTTAGCGTTTTCAAATGGGCGTTTTGGGCGTAAAAGCGTATTCACAAACTATCAGAACTGCATATGCATAAGCAGCCCTGTACGAGTATGTGACACAGCATCTGTTGACTGGCGCCTGAAGCAGCGTACCACGCAGATCCGTGATTCGCGCTCCGCTCTTCCATTCTTCAGCCTTTGAACTTGGTTTATGCATTATCACTGCTATATACGAGTCACCAACTGTACTCCCAAGCAAATAATCTGGAGTACTTTAGCTCATTCGGATTACCTGGGCTTATACTGACTCAGTTGCTTCGTTTTTCTTTGTTACTATGCCGGCAATTATTACTTATTTTGAGTTGTGATCCGCTTCCGACTTAATGGACTTGCCTGTTCGGTTACACGTACTACAATAATTAAATGATGTAAATTATAAAATGATTGTAATTATAACTGTATGTCATATTTGAGGCTTATGACTTGAAAAATTAGAAACATTTTTACAAGAAATATTAGTCAATTTTGTGTAATAGATGCTAACTTTTATTATTTAAGAAGTTTTAACAATGTAAAAGATGTCAAGGATAAACACTTCAAAAATCAGAATACAAATCAAGTAATGCAGACAATTTTGGAAGTTCAATATTGAACATAAAGGTGCATTTAATATAGTTTTGGTTGCCAAAATATTTTAGTGATGATTAAAACATTTCGTAGTTTCATTTTCTAACTCAAGTATATTTCAATCCCTCTTATCAGAACAATTCCTATACAAGAGATGTAATTCAGCAACAATTAATTCTGTTGCGAAAATTTCGATCAGTACATTCGACACTTTGATCATTCCATGGGCCACGTATTTCAATTTCAGAAATCTGTCTTATTGCTGTCCTGAGGCTTGATCACCACCGAATTGAACCGAAGGTAGAGGAAAGATTTTCCCCACATGCCGTTGTTCTGGCACCCTTTGATCGAATGCAACCCAAATTTTGTCACTTTGAGACGCATTTTCTGCCGTGGGGGAATACGCTTAGTAGTTCTCAAGAACCACAAACCCGCATACGACGCATTGTGACGCAGCTGTCTTTGAGAGGAACGAAGGTAATTTTGATTCGCCTGTAGAGAGCTGTCGAGGGCGTTCGTCACTTCCCCTTGACGCTGAAGGTAATGAGATGAAGGCGAAGACTTTAGCCGGAAAGTTACTTGTGTACGTTTCTAAAAACGTCAAAGGAGTGACTTGCACCGTACACTGAGTTATGAAGCCTGAGATGCGTATTTCTGATGTCCTACTGATATTACAATTATATTTTCATTACAATGCAGGTCGCACACACTAACCCCAAACCTTTGAAATATCACCTGAACGGACAGGTTTAGATAAACAATGTCAGCTTTGAACCATTAGGGTCTCATATACGCTCGTGAAACGTGACAAATTTGCTTGTTCCGTTCAACCCTCCTGAGCAAACACGAACATTTGTGGCCACAACTCGGCAGGTAAACTGTCACAGTTGTAACCCGTCAGCAACTTAATTTCTTCGGGATATATTTTCATAATTTCCCGTTTCATAAAGGTTGGCAAGTTACCCTGTTCCGAGTACGCCCGCCAGAGCGTCAGATAGCGTCGCGAATTGATCTGGACAAAAACAACCAACGAAGACGAATATCGGATAAGCCACAGGGTGAGGAGGCATATACAGTCGCTGAGCAGGGACGGAGCCATAAATTATTTTAGGGGTACATTTCAGTTCGGAATCCTCATTAAAAATTTTGAAATTTTTAGCTTAAAAATTTAAAATTAAAAAAATAGCATTATGTTATTACTGTTTTGAATGTGATGGGATTGGTAATTAATTTGGATATGGTAATAATTGTGAATAAAATCAGTAAATTACAAAAGATTGTTGGCTTTAGGAGGGTTTATGACTTTTGTACCCACTCCCCCTGGATCCACCTCTGCCGTTGAGCAGAGGAAAAGGGCCGTTGTAAATGAAGACAGGCGCCTGCGAGCACTTTCGGGTTTAGATTCAATATGAAATCCGCAAATGCCGGCTAAACATGTTAATAGGGAGAAAGGTACTGAAATGTGGTAGGTAGAGTAGGAGGTGTGACGTTGGCCGTAGGAAGAAAGGGTTTCCTTGCCCAGATGTAAAATTATCAGAGCGTTTTTGGCAAAGCAGCTATGATTTTGGCAAAATTATTTTCCTTTGATTCGAAGTTGAAGGATTTTTTTTAAAGAAACAGGAGAAAAAAGCGTAGTGGGAACGAAGAGGTGAAAGGCCTTGATATATTGAAGAAATTTCTGTTTTGAAGGAATCAATGTAAGATCCAGTTAATGACTGACCTAGCTTACGAATATGAATGCCAGAAAGGGTAAACTAAAGAAAAACTAAGGGATACAGTTTGAATAGGCTAGATAAGTACAGAGAAGTTAATCTTGAAAGAATTCAATTTGACAGGTCAGGAAATAAATCAACGTCATGCAGGGCGATGACATTGTTACATATAGTGATGAAGCCCTTTACAAATCAACTGAAATGGAACGCGTTGACAAAATAAGTGTATGGAAATAATCTGCAATTATTTTGCCAGCAGTGGCCAAGCAGCAACTGTCAAGTCGATCTATTCTCAGAGTAATCTGTGTATAAATAGGTACTGTAAGGAGAAAAAGAAAATTTATCCCGTAGGGGAAAGTTGGTAAAAATAATTGGGTAGCGCTTGGGTTTCTACATCGGCGTCATAGTTGTCATAAGTCCTAGGTTTGGATCACGGGTCCTTTACGACCTTAATTTCCATACAAGTGTCTCAATGATCAGTGCAACGATGATGGAATCGTTATTTCAAATGTTTTAGAGCTTGTAACGTAATATTTGTGTAGTTTATTGATTGCCATTTCTAATATTGGGAATAAAAGATTTTGCCTCTCTTTTTCACCCTAAACTTTCAACCAAGCTCTTAATTTTCATGTATAAATTTAGAAAAATTTTCCTTATTACCTCAACGGCCATCATTATTTTAAAAAATTCCGTCTGAGTACTGGTTGGCACTTTTCAATTGAGTTTGGTTGGCACAGTGTATCCAGCCCATCCTTTGATTGCCAACCAACTCTACAAAATTAAAGTTTTTCTGATTCACATCGAGAATCAAAACACTAGAAGAGGCCGCATATAAGAGCATTTTCGTAGTGTTCTCAAAATTCTTGGGTTGCAGCACTGAATGTGTTGTGTGAAATTCAATTAGAAAATTAGCATCACTGACTGACTTGACTATCCTTTCAGCTGGCGTTCGACACCTGGAGATCCTCAGGATTTTCATAGCGAGAAGGTCAGGGTCTTGCTATCTCTTCCTGAATTGCTTGGGTCCCTTGCCTACACATTGCTAATTTTTAGTTTCTTTTAATTTGTATTATTTTTTTTTCTATTTGATTCCCAGGCCACTTAAAAATAGCAAAATTTTGGTAGTGGTCTGATACTCAACTCGGTGAGGACCCATCGATATTCTACCCGTAAACGTCGTCTGAGACCCCAAAAATACCCTTCAAGTAACATTACTGCAATGCCAATATTATTATGAAGTTTTCAGCTTATTATTTAAATATAAAATAAGCGTAAATAAATTATCGCATTTCTAATCCTCACCATTGGACGGCATAAGCTCCACGTACTGAAAGTTTAACGTTAGTGTGAGCTTCCAATTTTGCGCTTGAAGTAGCTACTACTGATGTAGTAACTACCACTGGTGCCGTTCCGTGACTACTTATCAATTTGATCCAAATAAAAATTCATTATCATTCGTGTCATTATTGGTGTATTACCAAAAATGTCAACTTTTCATTGAATTTCTAATCAGTTGTGCTATGCGGTCGTATTTTTGCCTACTGCATGGCAACACGGAGAGCTCACTATGTAGGCTCTCCCGCCGCTTGTGAGACGATAGGAGGTGACGGCACATAGGTGGTCGGCTCCGCATTTCGTGTGGTAGCCGCAACGGCACATCGATGCGACGGTCAGGGCAGTGGTGTGATGACGCGGTGGGGGAATTTGTCTCAGGGAAAAGGGTTTCCCTCCTGACGTTTCTCTTACGATAAGGACGACTTGTATATAGCGGACATTAAAAGACTTTTAACGTTTTGTTATCAACCTGCGACCTACAGTTTACTGAAGAGTTATCATTCTTTTCTTTTTTTTTAATGTTTATTTTTCTTTCTTCACAGTTTAAACCTGTAAGATAGCCTTGCACGCATATCGTAAGTTTAAGTTATCCTTAGCGTGAAACATGAGACAATTTAATGAGGAAACCTAACCAAAAAAGACTAGAAGCATTTTTTTATTAAAACGAGGAAGGTATAAAGGCTGATTAAAAACAAGTTAAAGTCTGATTCTAAAAGAAATTTGAATCTGCCAAGACTGCTGTAGTTGCCAATGTGAAGCGGTCCTGCAAGAAAAAACGATAAATTTGTTTGCACATATGTGTGAAAAACTCGTGAAAAATGATTCGTTTTTATGTCTATTTATTACTTCACACTATCACGTAAGTAGTGTGCCAACTTGTCCTATGCTAGTCCCAACCTGCCCCAAGACCTGTACAAACCAAATCCACTAGCGGGTTACTTACCACATCGCGACTCTAACTTTAACGACTCTACAAGTTCGATAGTCAAAAATTAACGAATGAAAAATACCGTAAGATAGTCTAATAAATCTGGATTCCGGTGATGCAAACAAACTTGTCAAAACTAAACCGGAGTTGCGTTAAATCTACTAACCAAACCCCGTCAACTGGCGCAAATGAACCCGGTCTGCCCTTTCGTTAAGTCTGACTACTCAAAATTAAATCGATGCCGAAAAAGCTAGGCAAAACACTTCAATGACAAATAGGGCTTTACTGACCATAAGATAAATAAATGAAGGAATATATTCGAAATGAAATAAAATAGAGATGTATGTGCTTATGGAAAGTTCTGAAATGTTATTAACCAAACAAGTGATGAGTAAAAAAGTGAAAACGGATTGGCAAGGTAATAATGAAAGATACGTGGCAATGGAGAAAAGTATGAATTGCATTGTTAAAATATTAAGAGATGACGAAGGAATAAATAAGAAGTAATGCATTTGGAACACACACAACATCGAAAATGTTAAAGTATTTCGCGGGAAATAAATGTGAGATTTGCCTTATTTTTTTAAAATGATGTTAATGGACTGTTTGAGGAAGAATGCGTGTATTTCTGTAGTTAATTCATGTGTCAATTACATTCGTATGAAGAGTTTTCGTTTCAATATCGATAAATCTTTATTATTATTATTATTATTATTATTATTATTATTATTATTGTTATTATTATTATCTTTATTATTATTAATAATATTATTATTATACATTCCTTGTTATTAGGGGAAGTCAGCGACCATAACGTAGCAGAGCAGCTTCCTATATCTAGGTATCAATTCCAGTCACTCTATGTGGAGTTTGAACGAAGCGTGTTCACTGCAGTTTCTCGGGATGCTACCAATTCTCCTGCTTGTCATTCTACCACTGCTCAATTATTATTCATACATTATCATCACAATTACTACCCATTCGTCAAATAACACATTCAGTCGAGACATATCTAGAAGTTAAGTTACTGGACTAAAAAGAAGTATAGTTTTGAATGTGGATAGTAATCGTGAAGAGATTACAACCCGACTCTGAAAGGCACAGATTGAAAGGCACAGATTGGAAGAAGAAGAAGAAGAAGAAGAAGAAGAAGAAGAAGAAGAAGAAGAAGAAGAAGAAGAAGAAGAAGACGACGAAGAAGAAGAAATTACAAGGATGATGCACAGGCCAAATATTGATCTTTTCGTGAGTCACCTACATTAAGATGACTAGTCGTAGCTATTTGTTGCTATTCTGATATGAATCAAACTCTGTCAGTATAAAAACAATCGTCTCAAATATTTGCCTCATTTTAGAGACGGTGATTACGATGATTTTTACACGAAGCCATTCTCTTAAACAAAACCGTTCGTTTCCAAGTCCTAAAATTAAGGCTTCCTAATAAAGTATGAAACTGTCATCGCGATCCGTAAGGGGGACACGTGGGAACATTCACCGATAGCGGAGATGTACGTCTGGATGAATTTGAACCCCGACGGGAGAGGAGAGGGGGAGGGGGGGTCGGAGCTTATCGCGGGGAACGAAGAGGGGAGAGCACGAGGGGCAGGGAGCGGGTGGGAACGGGAGGGTCTGGAGCTGAATCAGCTGGTCTGCTGTACGCCTGCGGCTAGCAGAGCTTCGGCACGTAGGCCTCCACCCCGCCGCCCCTGCCCCGGCCGCCGGTCCCTCCGATCCGAGGAGCGACAGAAATTGGCTTGTTACGCGCCGCCGCCACTCGCCCGCCCGCGCAGAGACCTTGGTTGTGGTGGACGCTGGCCGCCCCGCAGACAGACGCCGCGGCGGCTTCCTTTTTGTATTCTCTGCGCATTTCTTCTCTCATTCCTATTTTTTCCGTGTGCACACCCGTTTTATTATTAACACACTCCCTCTCTAGAGCGAAAAAAAATCAAGTCCTATTTGAGCTATTTTTTTCCGTTCTTGCCTTCATTTCGTAAAAAGAGAAATCATTGTAATCGTGCACCGGAAATCGACGACAGAAAAACTCTTATTGCCGAGCCCTGGTAACGAAAACGTGGAGAAATCCATGCCTGTTGTAGCAGTTGTACTAGTTCTCACGTGTAATCTTTATTCTTACTTCTTCGTTTTTACTATGAGAAGCAATTGCCTTTTTCATTATTGGAACCCTTATAACGCCCTTTGTTAATAACTATTCTACCCCTCGAAACAAGAAGACATGCTCCACGTTCAGCGAGTTTGAAGAAAGTCGGAAGTCTCCAATACGTACTATTCATATTTTGTGCCTGAAGTGGCTACTATTGTGATTGTGGCCATTTCTAATACAGCGGCCGACACCGGTGTCTTTACCGCGCTCTGTTCTTGGACCTCACGATTTAGCCAGGTATCAGCACTTTCTTTTCTTAAACAGGTAATCTCAATGATAGTTAGCCTTTATTCTCAAGAGAGCAATCGAGCTAAATTGTGATTGGTGAATGATTATACATTGACTAATATAGTTAAAGTTGGGAAGTATGAAGGTATTTAATGATAAGTACTAAATGCTGTTTATTTCTTGGAAGTGATACGTAAATTGTTAAGAACATTTTACACATTGATAGTGACCGAAATGTACTTAAAATTTCGGTAATTATAATACGAATAGACAATCTGTTAATGTGAATGCATTGATAAAGCTTCAAGTTTACGAAAACAAAGCGAAAAAGAGTGCTCAATAGCACCTTCTCAATTACATTAAAAGTGATATAAGTTAAAATGACGATATTTTGAACCAGCGTTAGCTCGTACATGGTATTTCACGAATATAAATTCATGTAGAAGTTGAAAACATTTCCTGTATCTTTCGTGTTTCTTTTGCTTAATAATACTCATCGTAAAAACAGTTTGATTTTAAATGTACAATAGTTTTGAAATATTCACGAAATGCAGAGTGTCTAAACCAGTTAGAAAAGAGTGAAAAATTGTCCCCCAAAAGTAGGAACCGCCATGAGAAAGAAGTAAATTCATTCAGGTTAAGGGGATGATAAGCAATATTGTCCAGGATGTGTTACACCGTCATCTAACACCGTACTACATCATTTAGATATACTATAGGTCAAATGAGTTGTCAGCTCATCTGCAATTTGATTTCTAAAACGAAATAAGGACAATAATAAGAAGTCATAAAAGCTGGTTATGAACATTACAAGCGAACATTTTGTCACTCCTTTTAGCCGTCTATTCTTTTAATTAAAATTCTCGTCAATTAGTCATTTGGAAGTGAGATGCCTGAATTGAACAAAACAAAGTTAAAAAATTGAAAAAAATAGATTACAAGTACGTTTTTGCGAAAGGAGCAGAACAGACACGTAATAGGTTCCTTTCCAACGAGAGTTCTTTATTATTTTTAGCTCGATGTATTTTTAGATCTCCCAATAACGGGAGGCTAGTTAGCCCACTGAACCGGAATAGGAAATAAAAAACAGTTGGTCCCATTTTGAATCGCAATTGAACTTTGTACTTTGACTGAACATCCTCAATCAGTCACGCTGACAGACAGAGCCATTGGATTCATTGACCCTAACACGCGAGGTTTCCTTTGTTGTCAAGAGATATACTAAAATTTTCGAGGTCAAAAGGTCAAGGACCATCAGTTGTAGCTGTCTGGACCAGCTGAGAGACCGCTAAACATTCTCGTTCGATCACGTTGAAAGACACATGCGCCATCAAAACAGATGAGAAAATTTTCATTGGTTGGAATTAGTTGTATTTATTTATTTAACTTCAGAAAACCTTTTTGTGACGTATGGAAGATAAGTAGAGTATGTGAACGATTACTAAAGCTCCGGATTATGCGTCATCAATTTTTCAAATTATTTTGTTGAACTATGAATAAAGGTAGCTTTGGGCAAAATATAATAAGAAATATCCACTTCCATATAATAGAAATTCTTTGTACAGGCAAATAAACTATTGATTTTGGCTCTATCTCTCATCGTATTTCACGTGAAGGAATCAACTAACTACCGCGAGGAAGTGGAGTTCGATTCTTTGAAGGTAATTCTGACTAAATAACTAAATTCCCCACTAACACCTTATTTATCTCAAGCCCCTTGATACTTAATATGATTTTGTGTTCCAAAACAATAGATATAGCAATTTAGTGTACTCGCATAAAATATAATAGCACATTCATCTTGTTTCTGCTATGAATTATAGAATCTTCCTATTTCCATCCTTCTGTATCGCTTTACAAAGATGTCTGCACATGATTTGTAAACAACGGTTAGTTGGTAGTCGGCTGCAGTGTACCTAAATGGTCACGTACTCGTCTCGCGCCCTTTACACATTTCCTTTCCGTCGCTGTCATAGATCTTGCATTCGCTGGACACCGGGCTTCATGAGCTCATTGCATTGCTTCCCATGCGAATTATACTTTGACTGCCTTGTTTTTTAAAAATTTCGAACCCTTTTTTTCGACTTATATGGGACTTCAACGTAAATTATTATAAGATTTTCAACTTACAGTTAATTCTTCCTTTTATTCCGTTGATTATTTTTATTACTTTCTCGCATGGCACTTAGTAAAGAGGTGGAATGCTCTAGTAAAAAGGAGCACATTTTTACAGAAAATCACATATTGGGGACACCCAATACTGAAAAAGGGCTCGAGTGTCCAGTAAATGACTGCCTCGAGTAGAGGGGTTGGATGTCGACCAGGGTTTCAGTGGAGTATACGATGCTAGTAAACCTACACTAGTAAGAACCGAAAAGACCTCCTATAATGGGAACGCAACCGTAATGGCTGTAATAGCAGTCTGTAATGGGTTTGCCGTTGCGTTCCCGACCAGTCTATTTTCTCACCTCCACTCGGTGGCCCCCGTTGATACATCTAGGGGCCACATGAAATGCGGGCAGGAGAGATGGGAGAAAGGCGAGACTCCGGGGCCTGAAAAGGGAACACTTAACTAAGGGAAGGAAATTCCTCGCATAAAAACAACCTCGGGGATCCTTCTTTACGGGACATGGGGGTTGTGTATTTGCAACCCAGCAACTGGCAGTGGACTCAATGGACGAAGCCTCGGAGTGCATGATGATGCGCCTCGTGAACAACAGGCCACCATGTACGACGACCCTTGGAACGGTTCATAATTAGGATTCCCTTTTAGGCGAGTCGCTGCACACTCTGTGTTCATAAAGGGGAGTGCCACCAATTGGATTAATTTGGTTCGACATCAAGATACTATTCACAGTAATGTTCCACTAATCTTTTTATGCTCCCAATGCAGCCAGAACTACAAAAGAAAGCTATCCGCTTAAAGTTATTTCCCGCGAACTATTATTTGCTGCATTACTAAGCATCTAGAGGAGACTTTATGAGTTATGATCCGGCAACTTTGCAACCACATCAGGGCCCTCTCAACATTTGTACGATGCTCATCCGGATGTAGCAAATAAAGCTGGGGCTGCCAAGGTGCTGCATAGTGGCAGCACTGCTGTGACTAGAACAGGGAAAGTCTTCCCTTCAGAGGTTCCTGTGAAAATGGCTGCCTTGGAGAAAGAGCAACCAGAGACGTCGTACGAGAATTTGGCGGCTCTACTCGGTTAGACCTCCCGACACGTGGTGGAGAAAAGAAAACACTACGTAACGAAGATATTTAGAAGCCATTGTAGCTGAAGCTAGTGTGACTGCAGAATCATCCTAGTCCCCAACTGATGATCGGAGGTCCGATTGATTGATTGATTGATTAGTGATTCCGGGCACGTCAACTACCAGGGTCTTTAGTACCGTAAATGTACTGCATGTTGTTTGGTCGGAAGGTGGTGGTGATCTTTCCTCCGCTGTATGGCGAGATCCGGCGCCAACCTACCGTCGGCTAGCGGGGTTTTTGCCAACCAGGTAACTTCCACAAGCAAGGCACCGCCTCAGCCGGGACAAACTCTAAGCTCCCGACCGTTCTCCTAACATGTGTGGTAGTGTAGTGCGTGTTAGGGTAGGTGTGTGTGTAACGGGTGAGGATAGGACAAGGAAGAGGAGAGGGAGATCGCGAGCGGTCCGTGGCCCGTTTGTTAGGGAATTGCTCCGGCATTCGCCCGGTATTGATAGTAGAAACCATCGAAAACTACCGATCAGAGCAGCCCTCCGCTAAAATTCTCCTCCAGGCAGCGATTGGAGGGCCGAAGATTCACCTAGATCTTCTTCTAGAACTGCTCCTAACGCCTAGCCTTCTTGAGTCATTAGCCATCCAAATACTCCAGTGAACCAAATCTATGTCTGATTTTTCGCCTTCTGTTTTGAATTCCTACCCTTAAGTTAGGAAGGAACCCGGCGATCCCCTTTTCTGGTTCTGTCCTAAGGGGGCAGAAACGTCTTTGCAGGTTGAGATAAGTAAACAGCTTGATAACGAATCCCTTCCAAAAACTCGACCGACAGGCAGGGGTCCTTAGGAGCTAGCTGTAGTAGATAGAGTACGACCCCCTGACGAGGAAATCGCTATAGTTTCAGAGGATAATCAAGAGCTTTCGGCGGTACTCGTCCTCTTTGATTCTGTTTTATTGACACAGCCCGTTCCTTCTGAGGCTCGACACTTAGGAGTCCCCGGCTGATATGATTCTAGGAGATGTAGCAACTGAAACGTGACTTAACAGGACCACGCTAGATACTAACATGTCTCAGTGGAAGGAAAACATTTTAACTTGGATAGTACCTGTGTTATTTCTCAAATGTGGATCAAAACGTTACTGAGTTGGCAAATGAGCTCAAAAGAAATATTCATCCCAAAGCTAATTGGACGGACCTACGCCAAGTTAGAAGAGAATTTGGGCGGTTTCTCTGAGCACTTCCCCACAAGTCCCTTTAGATCCTGCAGACATGGAGACAAATGGGCTAGAAAGCGCTACTCTTATGCTAGGGCGCAGAACAGGGACGTTAGTCGCCTTCAAGAGCAAAAATCCAAATATTGTCTCTCCTGTAGACCCAAATTCTATACAGTGAGTTTTTGCTCTCTGAGTGGAAAGCTAATTGCACCATACTTATCCTAAAAAGTAAACAAAGAATCAGTTCGATAGATTTTACATGAACCTTCTAAATGGGGAAAGTTTGTTCCAAAATGGTGCCCAAGATCCTAACTTCTGCACAAAAGATCTCACGGATGAACATTTGTTCATCATTTTGAAAAAGCGTGTCTTTTACATACGACTCAAAAACTACGCGCCAATCAATGCCCTTGAATAGCCCGCAGTCACTAAGAATGAAGAAATCTCGAATGTTCAAATCAAAATTCAAACCATGATAATTTTTGCGACATCCGTGGAATTCTTTACACAAATTGGGTGACTGCAGGTCAAACATGGAATAAGAAACATTATCTTGAGGTTCTAACTACTCTCTGTGAGCGAGTAAGAAGAAAATGACCTGAGTTGTCGAAGAAAAAATCATGGATTCTTCATCAGAACAACGCTCCAGACCACACTGCACTGATTGTAAAGGCTTTCGTTTTTGGCTATGCATGGTATTCCTGTGTTGGAACATCGATCCTACTTACCAGCTCCAGCCCCGTGTGACATTTTTTGTTCCAAAAAGTGAAGGAAGCATTGAAAGGAACTAGGTTTGAGACAGTTGAAGTTGCGAAAGAAAAAGCGATGGAGACCATTGAAATGCTATCAGAAAATAACCCAAAACACTGTTTTGCTCTATGGAAAATTCTAATGGAGAGGTATAAAAATCGTGGGGATCGATTTTGAAGTTCTCTGTTAGGAATAATAAGTTGTTTGAATGTTTCAGCGAGTAAATAGTACATTCAATCTCGTAAAATAAAGCTCCACTTTTCATAAATATCTTATTTATTTATTCTTATTACATTTACGTATGCTGATAATATGAAGACATTTCGAGGAAGACATGATACATTCAGTCGTCGTCGAGCTTTAAACTTTTTCAACTTAATTCATCTGAAACAACTTTAAGTGGATGCCCAAGTAACAAATGTAAAATCGAACATTCTTTGAATACTTTTATAACTAAACCTTTAATATACGCAACTACGTCGTCTGCAACCAAATGCAATTATGCATAATGGAAGTCCTCTGTCGCGGTTTGAAATAGGCGAATTTCCGACACTACCAATATACGAAGATTTATTTACAATAAGGTAGAGAAATAAGGTTCTCTAATGTTGAACAACAGTTTCATAGTTTCTACTAATCAGATTTAGGCGAATATCGATGAAGCATGATTTCCATCCACTTCCATCCCTTGGTTTAGCGTCGGGGAGTATCACCATCATCTCTCGAAGTGATTAAATATTTGTGGTGCCATTAAGCGGAGAACACGAGCACCAGTATTAGAGTGTTATGGAAAAACACAAATACAAAATAAAATAATATTTTTATTTAGTTTGAGAAAATTGTGCTACTAGCGTGAGTACTTTGCTCGAGGCTCTTAAGGAGAAGAAGATATGACTAGTATATTTGAGAAAAACCTCGATAATGTTGTGTTGACGAACTAATAAACAAACATCTTAATATTTTCATTTCCTTTCCGTTATTAAGTATTGAGAAAACTTGCAAATTCAGTACATTGACAGAAAACTGGCGTTGTCACGGTCGGTATAAGTGGGTATGTGCGTGTGTGTGTGTGTGTCTGCAGTGCAATTATATGTCGTAACTTATCTTAAACGTCGATCTATCTCAGAGCAAGAGCTCAATTGCACTCAAAGAGTCATGCTGTATCGCCACATTAGAGTTCCAATTTTTGCAGATAATATCTTTTATCTGCTTGTGCAAGGCTACTAATGTAAACAGATAGTCATATATAGTAAAATAGGTTCACTGCGATTACTGTAGTCAAGAGGCTGTCGACCAATGGATAGTTTTTGATACGATTCAGCCAATAGGTACATTCGAAATAATTCGTTATCTTGACGCATATTCTTTGTTATCGTGACGCACATGTCTTCTTTTCGTTGACACTACTTCTTGCCACGCAACAGCAACATGTGCACCTGACTCAAGACACGAATTCATCAAGGAATTATTCTTTTTCACACATTGGATGATATTTCATTCTCTTTAGAGTCAGTTCGTGTATATATCTAACTGAAAGATGCCCAACTAACGTCTTGTTTTAATTTGTATGATGAAGGAGAAGAAAACTCGGGATGGGGTGAACTATATTACAACGATGAGAAAATGCTGATCTGTGAGCCGTTCTTCGTCACGTGATTTAAACAAATTCAAAACATAAACTGAAAATATATTCTATATTTATTATTAAAGTGTTGAAATAATTATTTTGTATTTTCGTGATCACAATTATGTATTGTTTATAAGTACTTTACCTTAGCACATTAGACTTGGATTGAAACAAATTCATTTAATTAAAATTTGTGTTCTAATGAATATACCTACGATGTGGCTCTTTATAATACATGAAACATTGGAATACGGATTTTACTTCCTTCAAGTGTGCCCACCACGGCTATTAAAACTAGGGAAAAAGCAAATTATTACAAACATTTGCTGCATAGAAGTCTAACATGTTATGTTATAGAACATGTTGTTGTTACAAATCGAATACGTAATTGTAGGTTGTAGGCTCCTCTAATATCATTGCCCTGTGTTCTATTGTGGAATATTTGATTTGTAAAAATATTTATAGTTGAGAACAAAAGACAGATTATTCAAAATCAACTTTCTTACAATAATCATTTCACTAATACTACGAGGACTGAAGTATCGAATACACATGTTCTGCCCAATCCCAACGAGTGCTGTAATGTGAACGAAATATTCCCTTTTTGCGGCTCCCTCCCTGCGGCTTCAATCAAAAATGCATAGTTTCCATTAATCAAGAGCTTTAACGTTTATGTCACCGTTATGTGATCAATAATGATATTATCGATTTACCCAAGCATCTATATCTATATTGTACTGGTCTCTCAGATATCAATAGACTTCGCTCCTTGCAATGTCTTTCACGGAATCAGAGGAATCTCGGAGTTTCAGACATGTCCTTCATCGACCTCGAAGTTCTTCAAATGGTGGAATGTCGCATTTTCAAACTCCACTCTAAAGAAATACCCTCTAAATGAGACTTCAAGGATTGATACTTTTTTGAGATGATACATTTTCTTGTGAAGCTGATTAGATATTTTTGAGTGCTTGTAAGCACTAAATCAAACAATGATTAAAGATCATTCATTTATAGGTGAATATTTGTCTGATGCACCTCCACTTTCAGTATCTCAATACAATACGCTCTCAAAAATACGAAGATGCCGGAAAATACATTTCCGGTTTCACGTACTGCATAAATTCAATAGTGTATCAAATGAAGCGGATTATGAGAAGAAATAGCAGACCAACAAGGAAGGATGAATATGTTAATAAAAAGACTGAAATATGACATTTTGAGAGCTCGTTTACGTTCCTATGGCTTACTGAGCACCTACATCAAACTTGAAAAAGAGAAAATACTCATAATAAACAATTTCAGAAGTTATGTAACAATTTAATTTCAGCCATTTTTAAAACACACATATTAAAAATAAAATGTAAATTTAAAAAATTGCAAATGTAAATGGTAATATGCCGATCCGGGTGGCCAAGATCATTTAAGCAGTTGGGATGCGACCTTTCACTCTTCATCATCACCCTATCACTTCATTGAGTGCGACTTATAGGATGACTATCCAAGTGAAAAAAAATTAAAACTAGTATGTTTCTTGCAATTTAACAAGAAAATTGATCAATTTCCAGTTTGACCTTCAGAGACGCGTATGCACAAGGAAACATTTCGAGCAATTTTCGATATTTTGATCTCATCTCTCTTAATTGTTATAATGTTTGCTAATTGTTATAATGTTTGCCACCGAGCATTAGCCCAAAGCGAACTTTAATAAACCTTTAATAAATCTATCTATCTATCTCATTGTACCGGGAGGAATAGCTCAGGACATCAACTGATGTCCAGCAGTTCCTTTGACCAGGAGGCCCAAACTTCGAGTCCCGACGGTGACAGGATTTTCAACACTAGCTTGTCAGCTAGGTCGAATTCAGTCTGGAGAATTCTAGCGGCCGGCTGCTCTGATCGGTAGTTTTCCGTGGTTTTTCTTATCGATTGCCCAAGCACTACTCTAACAAACGGGCAACGAACCGCGCGCGATCTTACAGGACTAATAACCTTAGTAATTGACGTGCCCGGAACAACAACAATCAATCAATCAATCATTGATGTCATTGTGTAGAATACTCTGATGTGGTTTTGGTCTTTAAATGACTTACCTTATATTGTATTGACTATAAATAAATATTAATATTACTTTTAACCATCATTATCTTTCTTAGTTCAGAAAAAAACGCTTCCCATTACCTACGCCTCAAATCAATTTGAAATAATCATTTTATAGTAGGCGATTAGACAGACGTCATTAAATATTTGACAAAATATGATAATAAATTACATATTTGAGAATATATTTTAATTATTATTTTTACTTTACGCAGATAGACAAATCATTAATTTATCACATATTTCATTGCTGACAGTTTCTTTACTATTATTAGATTGGCCTTCTATTCTTATGCAGTCTGTTTCAATTTTAATAATAGGGCTTGTCTTCAACGAGATGCGGATGGAAAATTATTCAACATTTGATCTAGAACAATGTAACTTGTAAACATTAATTACAAGGTTTGAATCTATTAGGAGTACAATGGAGACTCCTTTGTATGTACGGAAGAAGTGAGGAAAAATTTCAAATTCAAGAAGTGATGAGAGCCATATTCGTTCTTTTGAGTAGGTGATGGAGGCGGCTTACTCATTTGTCCTCCCCTTCTTAGGCAATGGTCGCAGAAGTGGTTTGCATATGCCCGTTACTATTGGAAAGGTGGAAAAGTGATCATGAGCACTGAAATATATCTGAATGATTGGAGGAGATGACATGCATGGAGTGGAAAACCAGTTATGACACAACCATGGGGTGCTTTTACCCCCGCGTTACGTGAGACTCGGGCCTATAATCTTCGGCGCCCCAACTGAACGCTTCTCGTAGCGCCTGAATAGCAGAACAAAAGGACGGAGAGAAGCAAAATCTGGAGAAACTGCCAACTTTCAACATTAGATGAAATACATTTACAATGTCCGAAAATTTTCCACGAAATAACAAAATAAAATCTTCACAATCATCAGAATGCCCGAATATAATCCCAAAGATGGCGAATGTAATTATGAAAGGCTTATACTGTATATTTGAAGAGTTAAAAAATAGGACGCTTGTTATGTTCAGAAAGCTTCTCGGAAATGCCAAGTAGATGTTTTGCACATGGAGCTTAGAAGGGCAAAGAAAAGAGGGGGATAACATTGGAAACGTACATTATAGAAAAAAGAGTAAGCAAAGGGAGGAGTAAAAAAAAGCGATGGAATAGCTATGAATCGAAATCTCGTTATTGAATTGTCGCCTGGTGCCCGAGCCCTGGATACTAGTCCATTGCCAATTCCGCATATGAATTTCGTTGCCGGACCTTTTCCAATTTGCAACCATGGGAGCGTCCAACTCTACCAACTGTTTTACTTCCATGTTCAATCCGGAGGCGGATACAATAACGGTCTCAATCGTTTATTAGTTACTAAATGATAATTAAGCTTTAAATAAATATTCTTATGAGTGATAAGGTGCAGGATTGTGTATATGAGACGGTTCATAGGTCTATTTATACGCGTGTATGTATGTATATATGTGTATATATATATATATATATATAATATATAATATAATAAATAATATATATATATAATAAATATAATATATATATAATATATATATATAATAATATATATATATATAATATATATATAATGTATATATATATAATAAATAATAATAATGTATATATGTATGTATAATGTTTAAATGTATGTATGTATGCATGCGTGTACATTAATATAGTGTGTAAGTTTACTTATCTAAAAGTTAGAATATATGTATTTGGATTTGCAGTATTATGTAAATGCCATATGCATGTGCTTGGTAGTGACAAGGAAATGATTTTTATATGATATATAATATTAGTTTGTATTTATAATAGTAATTGTTCTTTCATGTCGCTACATTCCGCCACCGAGCAACATAAGCCCAATTTTAGCATAAAGTTTCTATCTATCAAAAACATACAAAAGTCTATGCAACAGGTTGAGAAAATATCAAAACGCACGTGTACCCCCAGACTGTCTAGCTGCAGCAGAGGAACGATCAATAAACATCCCGCTCTGAGGAGTCGTCAAACCGGGCGAGGGCGCAGCGAGCACAGGGCCCGGGGTGGCGGGTGCACGTGGGCGCACGTGCGCCGAGGGGAGGGGGGTTCCGGGGGGCCGCGTGGCGCGTCTGCCGGGCAGCACGTAGCGCGCGAGCGCCCGGCGCCTATCGCGGCGTCATGTGGGTCGGCGCCTCGCCTCGCCTCACTACACCCGGCAGCGCGCGACAGGTACGAAGAAGGAACAGGGCTGGCGCGCGCTGCGTCGAGTGGCAGCGCTATCGCGGGCCGCTGACGGCGCTCCGCGGGGGGGCTCCCGCGGCTGCCCGCGGCCTTTGCTCCCGCATGAGTGCCGCGCTTCCGGAGCCGCCGCCGGGATGTCCTGTGGGAAGTGGGGGTTTCATTGACGTAATGTTACAGAGCAGCTCTGTATTCCAAGAAGAGGGCTTGGCGTATCATGACGCTTCAGTGTTGAGATCAGATAAACCAGCAATTCTTGGTGTTTGGCTTTCGTTTCTTTAATTCCTGAGTTCATATTTCCAATCATTTTCACTGCCTCACTAAGGCACATCAGTCGTTCACATCACTATGCCTGTAGTCCACAGATATTTATTTCTGTATCCCTTAATTTTATTTTCTACTTGATGAAGTTATATTCTGAAATTTTGAAACATTGTTAATAATTCTATGGAATTGCGAAATGGAAATGTTTATTTAATTACTCTTCTGCATGTTTCCTCTTGGTAGAGACCCTTTAGAAAATGAAATTTTGAAGGTAAAGAGAAAATTACGTTGTGAAATCAATACAAAAGACAGAAGTTGAAAATATTTATTAATTTTTGTTTCTACTACACAGTATCTGAAGAAAATTAATATATCTAGAATATATCAGTTCAATTACTTATATCGGCTGAGTATAGCTGAGTATAGCTCATTGACGCTGAGTCTGCAGCGACTCTGACCGGGAGGTCCTACGCTTCGAATCCTGGCGGTGGCAGATTTTTGAGACTAGCTAGGTCGAATTCAGGACGATTCTAGCGACCTGCTTCTCTGTTCGGTAGTTTTTCGAGGTTTCTTCTATTAATACCAGGCGATTGCTGCAACAAAACCTTCATAAAGTAGCTCGGACTCTGCACGAAATTTCCTTCCTCTTCCTTGTTAAATCCTCTCTCATCTCTCACATGCACAACACTAGCACACATGAAGGGAGACTAGTGAGGGATTTAGCGCTTGTCCGGGCTTGGGTGGAGCTCCTGGAGAAGTACCTGGGGTGAACCCCTGCAAGTCGACGTGTAGGTCGACGCCAGATCTCGCTATCCAGCGGGGGAAGAGCATCCCAGCTCTAAAAAACGCTCCTAACTCTAATGGGACTAATAACTTTGAAACATTAATCGATTATTAATACTCTTTCTAACCAATATTTCTGTATAAATATATACATATATATATACATATATATACATATATATACATATATATATATATATATATATACATATATATATATATACACTTTTCTAGTGGTGAGCACATATTTTAATTTTTAATGTGTCATATGAATAACGTTAAAAAGGGTAAAAAATAATTTGTCAGTAAAAAATTTAATATACCTATTCCTCGCTTCTGAACTTTATTAATAAAAAATAAAACAAAATAATTTGCAGCAGAACCCAGCTAGACCTCGTAAATTAAAAACGAGAAATGAAAAGTAATACACAATACTCATTTTTATTTATTTAATTATTTAAGCACGTCGAGTAGACTCATGGACAGCGGGTGAACCATGGACCCTTGCTAGCTTTTCGTTGTGCGATTCCCGTTTCGATTCCTGATTCCCGGTTCGATTGGGTCAAAATAAAGGTGCAGTTTTCTACAGCAGTCGTCTCAGTTTCTACAGCTGGCTGACGAAAGAAATTCTCAGGTAGTGTGGCGTCATATCAGTTTCCTGGTACAAACGTACAAAATATTAGCCACGTGCATTTCATGCTCATGGACAGCACGGGAGGGAAGAGACGCCGGGCTGAACAATGCCAAACCTAGGGAGCGGAAGGGAAGGGGTGCTGTGTTGTGGGTGGCAACTTGTGAACCCCGTAGACAGGCTAGCTGTGGAAACGTGTCGGCGGAAACAGGAGATGACGCAGTTCCGTCAGCCGGCCCAGAAGGTATATAAACGGACCCCGGACCTAAACTCCTCTCTTCTGCGGCCTCGGTAGGAAGTCGTGTGAGTTGTGCGCCGGCGCTGCATTCAATGCATAGGCTACTGAGGCAGAACTGAATCCGGCGTGCTACGTTGAGACGAGAAGGTGCAGCATACTCGCTTGTATGCTCACGTAGGCTACTGGTGCATCACACCGAATAAGATATCTAATTATCAGGCCAGCGGTGGTGGTGACCAGGAACATTCCTTCTAGTAACGGGTTAATATTATTTATTGTAATTATTGTACATAGTGTTCAGGTGTTGGAGCATATTTCAAAAAACATACTCAGTAAATTACAAACCGTTCACGTCTGTGATTTATTGCCCCGGCAAAGATGCCACAGTAGGCGAAATTTGCTAGATCCGATGATGGGAATATGTCGTGCTCGTCAAATGTTTCTATTATCTCTAAGCGTGGATAACACACTCTTGACACATGTTTTTTTTGTTTGTTTTTTTGTTTTCAGGGGTCGTTGTAAAACCCAAAGAATTGACACATGCTTCTCTATGTACGTCGACGTGCTGAATCCGAAGCCAGAATTGCGCCATCACCCTCAAGGTTTTTAGATCGCGAAAACCCAAAGGTGACATAGATTTTTTAAAAATTTTCAGTGAGACCCAAAGACTTGACAAATATTTCTCAATGTATGTAGAGGCGCTGAATTCGAAGCCAGAATTGCGCCACCACTCTCCAATTTCTTTCTTTAATCGCGAAATACCATCGTGAAATTGTAAATTATAAAGTTCATGGTGGTTTTTCGCGAATAAAAAAAATGGAAGGTGGTGGCACAATTCTGATTTTGAATTATTTTTTAGTGCGACGTCATACATCGAGAAATATGTTTTAAGTCTTTGTGTCTGACAACCACCCCTGAAAACAAAAAAAATAAATTTTATGGTGCTTTTTCGCGATTGAAAGAAAACTGGAGTGTGGAGGCACAATTCTGACTTCAGATTGGGATTCAGCGCGTCGATATACATAGAGAAACATGTGGCAAGTCTTTGGATCTGACATCTTATCGTTTTGTGCGCCTGGGTAATAAATAAAAACAAGACCCAAGCCTATGTTAACTCTAGCAATCAAAAGTCGGATTAAGCTTATCCTGTAATGCAAAATTTATTCATTTTTTTATTATTTAATTATTTATTTACTTATTTAGTTATTTATCTATGTATTTACTTATTTTCTATTTATTTACTTAATTATTTATTGATGAATGAGTGCATGACATCATTTAAAGATTTACAATTAAATGAATCAATGCAGAAAACATGCAGTTTATAAGAATCAAATATCACAGAAAATGGCTTGGAAAGTTAGACATAAAATCTGAAGCAGTGAAGGAAACTGAGACATGTGTGGCTGTAGAAAAGTTGGAAAAGATGTGCAAATTCATATTAAAAAACAAGAAACAACCAAAACCATTGTTTTTGAGAATTGTTGTCTCGAAGACTAATGATATGAGGGAGGATTATAAATTCTAGAACACTACAATCACCATTCACTGTGAATACAGAATTTACATTATAGATTACATTTTCCAGATATAGATTCTGTAGAATTGTGAGTAAGCGTTCAGTTGTTACGATATTTTTCCATTTCAACATGATACAAAACTCTACGCATGTAAAAGAAGTGTTTTGAGATCCTCTCAGCTCTAAAAGGTGTGAAAATCTATTATCTTTACCTTTTTTTAAAAGGAAAAAGTATCTAGATGCAAAGACAATGTAGATAAATAAGTAAGTAAAGAAAGGAAGGAAAGAAAGAAAAAAGCACCGGAAATGAGATCGAACCAACTAAAAATTATTCAAGTAAAACATTCCAAACTATGTTACCATCTCTCTACATTTTCTGATACAAGAATTTTATTTACATATTTGTTATTACTTTTTATTAAAAATATTTGTAAGTTATTACTAATTTGTTTTTGAATACTGAGAAAATATTGTAATTGTACACATTCGATATTGGGTTCCTAGCGTCCTCTAGAGTGATTTTGACATTGGGAGAAAACCCCACGTTTCTCTTTTATCGTTATCTTCATCAAATTTAATTTATCTCTAGATGCCACATACGTCAAAGTCTGTAAGAATAGAATATGTTGGGGGAATATGCACAACGACCTGCGTACTTTCCAGATTTCTGATGAGGCTGATAATAAAGTCTCTTGCAATAGAATTGCGCTGCTTTATGCGCAAAATGTAAACTTATGAAATAAATGTTCGCGCCTCGTAATGTCATGACCTCCGGACTACAAAATCATATTACTCGCGACGCTGCCTCTACGATATGCCATTGTGGACTATCGTTTTAATCCTGAAATAGTATAAGTGAAAACGGAATTATAGTTATCGTTTTTTGCACTTGTGTAATCGTCAGAAAAGAATAGAGAACAAGAAGGAACTGAAAAGGGTATATCATGTACAGACAATGCAAAAGGGATTCGAAGCCGTACGAATATAAGGATAGACAGATAGGAAGAAAGGATAAGATTCCTTCTGAGCAAACAGGTCTAGCAGCATCAGTGAAAAATATCAAAATTCATCAGTGGTACCATCTTCCTTTCCCATTTAAATGTTTAACGCAACATGACACTGGCGTCTCCGCGTCCACAGAAGGCAATTAAATGTTATGTTTTCGATGTGAAAATTGATAGATTTTGATGATTCGGTCCAATTAAATGGAATAGGATGGTGTTAAGGAATATGCCAGAGAACCTGTGTACCAAGAACATATATGTATAAATGAAAAGAATGTACCCTTATGTGATATATTAGATCGTGTGGCTTGATGATAAGGTTAAATACACCTCGAAACGTCGTGAAACAATTGGTTTCAAGAGTTTAATTAAATAAATATTTTATATGACACTAATGAGATGTGTTGTCTATAACTAAGATTGAAGCGTTCTAACCTACCAATATACTACGTGAGAAGACAACTAAGAAGGATATTTGACGAAACAATAGCGTTTAACTATATATATACAAAATGCTCCAATCAGGGCGGTGTATCTCTATCTCTTCTCTCCTATTTTTCTTACTGCTCCATCCTACTGGCCAATTATAAACTTTGACTCATATCTTAGGAGGCGGTATACATCTATCGCTAAGTCAATGTCCACTAAATCGCGTATGTACTATAACATACCCTCTTTGACTTTAATATAGCTTTCAGTTATTTTCAATATTTGGCGCATTTTGGAACTCGTGGAACATAATGTCATTCGTGGATAATAGTCCTGTTAAATACCACTGGTGCTTTGGAAATTCTCAGATAAATTCCCTCCTTGCTTTGAGGTCGGGGATTTATTGACAATTTCCAAAGCTCTCGTGTTATTACCTATGATAATTAGAATCCTACAATTGTCGTGTGGAAAGAGGCGGTATGTCGAGCGCAATGTTTGTAACAATGGATTATAATAGTAGAAAATTAGTTAGAAATTAACTTATATGCAGTAGGAAATAGAAGTTACATTTCTAATTGTGCTATATAAATGTTTTTAAACTCGTTAGTTCTCATGCGAGAAAACAGCGGCAAAAATAATTCAATTTAAAACATTAAATAAATTACATTATTATTATTATTAATAATTTTTCTCCAACATTCTTGTTTTGTATATTTATAACTATGAGAAAGCAACACACAATTTGTAATTATCAAAGAAACGTATATACAGTGCAAAACGAAATACATAGTTGTACTTGTAGAGTACCATACAGATTAGATATATTAATTTGGAAATGTTTACTTAAAACGTAAAGAAATTATCGCTTCGCCATGGCCACTGGGCAGGATACGCCACTGGAGATACTATTTCTGGACTACTGTTTAAAATGCGTAAATTTGGATTCCTCTATTAACTCCAAGAATTAATAAAGAGTTTTCTTTTAATTGTAAGTTTAAAGTACAAGATAATATGGAACATTCATCACGTTATTATATTCACATGATTCGATATTACCTCCAACATTGATTAACTTATTTCTGACATTCATAATATACTATGTTACAGAAATAGTCTTATTTGCATATGCTGTATAAATGTTTACTGCACAAAGATCTATTAATAGCACAAAATAACTGCAAGATGATTTAAATATTTTATCTCATTCACATAAAAGGAAAATAAGATGAACTCACCAAAATGTGAAACAATCATTTTTTCTCTTCGAAAATTATGAGTTATTAATTAAGGCTAAGTAATTCTCTCATAACATAGTTTCCTTACTCCACACTGATGACATATTTAGGTATACAAGTAGAACACAGACTTACATGCAAAAATCACATAAATTAAATAGTAAACAGAAAATGTATAGAGGTTGAATTGTATCCCTTTATTAATTAGAATTAAGCACTAGAAATTAAACGGCATTACTCTTTTTCAAATATATGAAGCGATCATCTCAAACATATATTACTTGCCAAATTTAAGGAGGTACTGCAAATATTGTAGTAGTTTATGAAATTAGTTCATAATGTTAAGCTTTATTGCATGAGTACATGTTTTGAAACGAGCGACTTTAGGAGCGCGTTTTCAAATTTGTACGAATGTAATAAAGCAACATTATAAACGAGTTGCGTACTATATTTTTTGTATAATAGCATTATACATTTATAAGAAAATCAAACTTAATTTTGCGAAACATCTTCCCTGTGACGACTCGGGTATTTGACTTCAAGCAAGTAAACGGTGGTCGGCTGTCCCGTTTAGCTCTACCTCCCCCAGATTCTCTCGCTACGATTGCCTGAATGTGTGAGACGCAATCATTCGTGACATAAAATCTAATACGTCATCATTTATGTCGTAAAATGTCCGATTATGAACGATATCTTGCAACAGAAAAGGTTCTTAATGGTGGAATACAAAGAAAGTACATTATAAATTTGAAGTAATTCAAAATAAATGTTTACACTGTGCATTAAAAGCCCTATGGTGTTTTAACTAACAAAATTCCATAATAACTGTATACTGAACCTTATACTTCCCTCTGATTACAAAATTATTATTAAGATTTTATTCCTTTCTTCCTTTCTGACCTACTAGAATATTTGATCCTGTAAATATTTCATATCCCATTCTGAGAATTAAAGCTCACTCGTGACAGACAAGCTCTCTTGTTAAGATCTTCATTATTTACCACACAAATAACTACCATAACAAAGGAGTTCTTCACAAACTGGCTTAAGTAGCTACATAAATCTAAAATGTATCATGTTCAACGAGAAATTCCAGCTCTCTTCAAAGATGAATAAAAAATTTACGTGGAAAACGTTATCTAATATCCTTGAAAAATTCGATTTTTAGAGAGAGTTTCAATCTTACTGCGGGTAAAAAAGGAACGAACTAAGAGCTGTGAAGTAAACAAAGGTAGACTTAGTACACAGAAGAGCAATTTTATAATTTTGTGACACACGTCACATTTCAAGGTAACAATTTTAATCGCAACTCTGCTATTTTAAATTTTTGACCGTTCAAATAATTCTAAAAACAACCACTTCAGTAAATTAACCAGTAAGCAAAATCACCATATCAGTTGTAGAAGACACAGCTTATAAACAAAACTTTGCTTCAGATCAGGTAATTCCAATTACTTTAAGAGTTTGCAGGTCTCGTGAGTAATTTTTGTACTTTAGCGAAGGGAAAGGAACTGATAGAATTATAGGCTGAGAAAATACTTTCAGTTTATCTATGACAAATATGACCAGCCGGAAGACGTAATTGTCGCGGACTGTGAGAGAAATCACATGTGGAGAGGATATAATAAGTACTGCGAAAGGGTCTGCTGAGAAAAGGGACATAAGAATAAGAGTGTGATTGCAAAGAGTATACAAATGAATAGAAATGTCCCAACATTGCAAGATTCATTTGGGGTATAAAGACTATTAAAATACTTTGAAGCTTGCGGACCCTAAAGATGAGTAAATAAAACAAAGAAGAGAAACTAGTTTATTTTCGCATTATTGGATACAGTGTACCAATGAACGAAACATACTAAATCCCTGGAAGTTCACTATAACTTAAGTTGCCTGTTCTTTTTTATACACAAAATATATGTAAATTACTTACACATTATTCACGTATTTCACGTCAGAAGACGTATAATAGAATAAACACAATACTATAAAATTCACTTACTTCACATGGGAGTCCATATTTTTATGCACAAAAAATATTGACTGTATTTCAGGAAGCAATCAGACTGGCTTCCTGAGGTCTGCTCCAACAACGATGGAAGAACGATCTGAACTTTTTTATAAGTCTAACAATTGCTTAAAAAATATTAGCTTGACGTAGAGCGATGAAATGTTGATGGTAAAGTGTGTCCATATGGACACGCTGAGAACTTACGGGTTCGTTCGTATGCCTCCAACTGAAGCAGTGGTGACATTCATAGCCCCGACAGTCTCGTTGCGATATCCTTGAAATATTTTCAACAGCATTATTACGAGACGATTGGTAGAACAGATTAACATTATCGGCGTCAAGAATAGATCTATTGGTATCTATGTAAATTAAAGGAATATATTACTGAAACATTCCGTATCGAAATAAATACAAGGTTCTGTCTGTTTTGCTTAATAAGGTATATCACCAATAGCCACTTAAAGTGTAATAGAATACAAATCTTACCTTTCTTGCAGAGAGACCTAGTGCCTGAACAAATAAAGAGGGGTAACAGTAACCGTATTACTGCTGACAACATCCCTTGGTCCTATTGATCAGTAAATGTGTTGACTACGAAACCAGAATTAGCTGAAGTGTGTGCTACACCCATAAATATGTAGCAACTGAAGTACCACTGCCATCAGCTATGGATTGATTTGCAGAATTTGACATGTGGATAACTATGTCACGCTCCATCGCTTCCAATATTCGTCCCGAAGATGATACAATATTGTACGAAAGGTTAGTTTCAGTTGTACCATGACGTAGAGGTAAATGTTCATTTGATTGTTATTTTAGAACGTTACTGCTATCATTGTCCTCCATGCTTGTGACATGTTCATATGGACACTTCCTCTTGGTTACGGCACTTATCAAGTGTTACCGAAGGTGTTCCCATTATTTGATACGGTCTGATATGCTCTCGATTTATAGAAAAAACAACAGTGTTCGGCCGTTTATGGAAAAAACACGGCCGTACAGTTTATACTAACTTCATTGGAGCTATTTTAAGAACATTATATTTGTGTCAGTTGTTATGTTTGTAAAGGCCAATAAATATGCCAAAATTTAATTTAAGTCAAGTTATTCAGGGTGTTTACATTAGAAAAACAAAAGAAGCTTAAAGAAAATCTTCGGAGCCGTTTTGAGAAAATCTACTTTTAGTATCTTTTAAAATATTGTCAATGTTAGAAAATGTGCCCGATCGTCAATGCAAAATACACCCAAAATTTAAAAAAAAAGTATTTCAAAATCACATGGCTTCGATTCATTTTTGAAAAATGTCTTTCAATATTCATTTTCGAAAAAGATCTAGGAATAATTTAATTGCTATCACTGAGACGGACAGACAGGCAGGCAGAATTTTTGAAAACAAAAAGTCAACCCTTTCAGTATCAGGGTCATTTAGTGTTTCTATTGAAATTTCGAACTTGATTTTCCAGCGCATTATATAATTTTGTTTATACTATATATAATATATATATATATATATATATATATATATTTTATATATATATAGTATATACAATATTTATAGTATATACATATATATATAGTTTAGTACCACATTTCCATTGAAAAATTTGGGGCCAGAAATTGTTGTTTCAGCCTATTTTCAAATGCACATTTTGAAGCAGATAAACAAAACTGCCGAGTTTTCGAGGAACTTTGTCAGAAAGTATTTGAAGCCACTGTATTCTCAAATGCAATAATATCTATGTCTGAAATGGATGTATTAAAACGAGAGATATTAATTGTAATTTTTGAAAAACTAAAGAATTTAACAGGGCACATTATCCAAGGCACGTTGCACTCTTCGTACAGAAAGTGTAAAGAAAAAATTGGGCCATTATGAAAGAAATGGCTTTTAAGCGTTTCTGAACATGGGTAATTTTGAGCTCAATTTTACAGAAAAAGTTTTGAGTTTTTGAGGTTTATAAGTTTTAAGCACTTGTATTCACAAATACAATAATGTATACGAATCACATGAAATGTAAATATGAACATCGTGAGAGAAAACTAGAGGTGCTACAATAGTACAGACTTTCTCACATTTTGGAATCGGTTACGTAATTTAATATTGCAATTCCTCCCATCCCTTCAGACAGCACTTGGAGAAGTCCCAATAAATTCAAACGAAGCGCCTGTGGTGGTATATATATTCTGTCCTCCCCACCTAACTACCTAGCACCCACTAAGGTAGCTCAGACGGTAGGCATAATGAATGCTGGTAATGAGCTTTTATAATCCGAAGTAGCAGGATCTTTCAGGTATGAGAAAGTATACCCAAGACACAGAAGTTAGGTAAAATCAGTGTGTACATTGTTAAAACAATTTGTCACAATAAGCACTGAAATAATATCCATATAACGTATTCAAATCAAACAAATCACGAATCAATTCCCAAAATACACTCTCTAAAATCAATAAACAACAATTCTCAGTGACACTGATGCACCCTCAACTTGACAAAATCTGTGCTGCTCCCATCCCGGCAGCGACGGACAGTAAAGAGCGTAAGGGGAACGAGAGGAGGCGGCCGCGATTGTGACAGAGGAGTATGGAGAGCGGGCGGAGTCAGAGGCGCCCGGGAGATGTCGTATGATTAGGATATGCGGATAGGAGAAGCATACGGGGAGTGTGAGTGAGGACTGACGTGAGTGAATTCGATGTATATGTAGTGTGAGTAGAGACATGTGTGACGGACCAAACCAGACGTGTATGTGTGAGTGAGGACGTGTGCGACTCCAAACGCGCTGAAAATTGAACATTGGTCGCGGAACCGAACCTTAAACCGTAGTTCGAGAAACTACGAACAAACTGCGTCGGCGCGTGCCTACGGGAAACTGCTACGAGGAGGTGCAGATCTCAGGGCGCGGCACAGGGCCCACCACTGGCCTGCCTTAGGCCGGCGACGTTCCAAAGGGCAGCCCCAGTTGCGTAGTCGACCTCTTGCGGCGCCTTTCGATTGACGTGAAACTTGGCAACAGCAGCTCAACGTCAGTGAAACTTTGCGGCATCCGCGCGCCTAGCGGACGTCTTTCATTTGCCAAGAAATGTTCTTGTAGTACATTGCACGATGTCATTTAAAAACCTGGTAAGCCCCTTTGCATTTTCCTAGACAAGCAATCCTGTAAATAAACTCGCCTCGATTTGAGCTCGACGCAAATCTGCGTGGGGTTGATTTGATTTGATTTGAATTTGCCTTATTTTACGTGGCGAGAGTTGCGTCCGCTGGTGGAGATATATGGGCAAATTGCAGCAACAGAGGAAGAGTAGCAGCCGCCAGAGCGAGGGACACGAATTATCACGAGACGTTCATAGAACTGAGTACTTAACAACATAATCCAAAAGTGTTGAATAGACACCAAAATATGCCGTTGCCATTACGCGTAGATACTGTGTATTACGCGTAGGCGTACTACGAGTCAAGAGTCGCGAAGAGAGACGACTGGAGGGGAGTTCTGGTGCTGGGAGACAAGAAAGAAGAGTGGACGTGGATATTGTGGGCAGCAGCACGAAAACAGGAGTTTTCGCGCGACATCGCTGACGCCTGGTCTGCAGAGGAGCGACCGTAAGGCCGGAATGTGAAGCAAGGTCAGGCGAACGACGAAGGAGAACCAAGGTCGGCACGATCCACTGCTGAGAACGCGACAGAAAAAGGTAACAAAATTTGTAACGGGAGTCTAGGGCAGGCGGAGCTACGAGCACGTTAGCACATCGGAAGAAAGACTGAATTAGTACAAAATTTGCATAATCAAGTAGATTTCGTTGCGGCCCATGTATCCAGTGGTGACAGAAAAGGGGACCTTGTAAACTGTGTAATACATTTCATATATGTTTAATATTCAAAGGAAAGTCATTGTAAATAGTTCTGTAATAGAAAAAGTGATTGTGTAAATTTTGTTGCGAGCATTTTTGAGCTATGGAAATTTATTAGAAATAAGAAATAATTTCATTTTGTGTTGTGGTAATTGAACAAAGTAAATTAGCATTTTTCATCAAAGTAAATTAGCAGTTGCTGGCCTACCAATACCGTGCCGTGCACGGGTATTTCTTGAAGGCAATTCATTACGAAGAATTAGCTAGTTACAATATTAAAGAAGTGTTGCAAAGGGTAATTTCCTTTCTTGTGAGACATTTGAAAGTGTCATTTGTCATTTGGTTTTGTTTTGTATTTGTCCAATGCCTGTTGTAAATAGTTGTATTCTTGGAAATATATATGCACTGATTGCCCTATTTCTGTGTCTTGGGAAAACTTTCTCATGCCCTAAAGATCCTGCCCCCCTGAGATCATAAAGCTCGAGAAGAGGATTCAATCAAAGGCACATAACTTGCTTTAGTGTATATAGTAATGTATAAGATTCAAATACTAAGGACTCCTGTAAACTTGAAACTTCTATAGGGCGGGGACTTCTGAATTCTCTCATGAGATATAAAAAGGGGACAAGGGATTCTGTATGTGGGCAACAACCCTGTTGAAAGTATGTATGTATAACATTGTTATGTCTTTCAATAACATTTCATATTTATTGCTAAAATGAACATAATTACAATCGAAAAACCCTTAATTAAGAAACTCATCACGCGAAATAATGAAATACTCTTATTGGGTTCTCGAATAATTACAATATGTCAAGAAGATATGCTGAACAAGGAATATTCATAAGATCTTTGATATTTTGAATTCTGCTTTTAAGATCACGATATGTTTCGTGCTCTCAATTAATCACACGCGTTGTTTCCTTTATTTAGTAAATAATATTTTAAAAAAATGAAGAAAAGCAACCATAATATTAATAACGATACCTTACAGTACTAATGATTACGTAACCATTGGGATGATTTAAATTACGTAAGAGCATACAACACACAATGTCATTCCTTTATTCATCTTGATGAAATGAGCACATATGTAGCACTACTACTTCTCCATTTGGGTACTTGTATCAGTTTCTAACCTGATATCCATTTAACTCATCACCCCCCCTCCCTTGCAAAATTATTTCTCCCCTGATTATGCCTTACCGCCCATGATAGTATTGTTTTAATACTTGGTTCCTGATCTCGGCTATCGCAGCTTACTGTCGTGAAGTCCCTTGGGTTGCCCCTTGGGTGTGCCCCTTGGGGTGGTCCCTTGCGTCCGGCTCTACTCGAGATCGTCTAGCTGTCGCGGCCACAGATGTCAGGAACGGCCGCTTTTTCTATGACACATCTAGTATGTTACTTCTGTTAAAAGCAGGCAAATATCATGAAATACGTTGTTGAAATTGTTACGTTTGGTAACTTTAGCACGCAACGATACTTTTCTTTCATTTACATTGATTCATGTTGAGTATACTATCAACAACATTCAGTTAGTACATTTCTGAGTGGACGCTTTATTTGCTTGATGTGTGTATTTTGAAATAATATGCCTTCCAGAAAATATAAAAATACTCCTGACATATTTTGTCACCTTCGTGGGAGTTTGTAGCAAGAAAAAGAAGACGAAACGTCACAAACTTGGTTAAAAAGGCACAACCTGCCTAATTTGGTATAAAATTAGATCTGAATAAAAAATGGATTTCCAAAAAAGGGTGTCATACTTGGGTAGAAGAATTAATGAAGTGGAGTCAAGTAAAGAAAATCAACAGGTGCAGTTCCAATGATATGGCATGAGCCTCGAAATTATGCAGGTGATTGTTATTTTTGTGTACGTGACGTTGCAGGCTACAATTAAAAAAAGCTGAAAAATATCGTTTATCCAAATCTCTTATCAGCAAAAAGACCCGCTGCTTATCCAATAGGTTTTCCTGCGCGTTATCCTTCAGAAACATTTGGAATCATCTTCAGACTCTGAAAGAAACTCTGATGACAATTGTAGCGATTCAGATCCAGGCCAAGAAAAGGACGTCAAACAGTCTCACCAGTTCACACAAAATGAACTTAATGATTTGGAAAGGGGTTTAGGTCTTAGGTTTTTTTAGCTCCTCAAATTGTGGGATGAAGACTAAGAGAAAAGAACCTTCTATCTGCAGGAATATAATTTGCATCACTCCAGGAACATCATTGGTGTAGACATCTTTAAGAGAAATTCGTCCCGTACTTCTGGTATGAAGAGAATTTTACATACTGTCATGATATTCCTGATATAATGAATTCTTTGGGAGCTGAAAAATACATTACAAATGATTGGATGCTTTTTATAGACTTCCCAAAAGTGATCATAAAAGCTGTTCTCTTATATAATGGCAACAAATATTCGTCAGTTTCAATCTTCTCAAGGAAACATGCGAGAACGTGAAATTAATTCAATAGAAAGTGACGTACGAAGAGCAAAAGGGGCAGGTGTGCGGAGATCTTAAAGCTATCAGCATACTCCTTGGTCAACAATCCGGGTACACGAAGATGCCATGTTTCTTATGTGAATGGAACAGCACAACGTGATCCGACCACTGTACTAAAATATTGGAAAAGAGAGAGAAACCATAAATATAGTGTCTGACAGCCTGGTGCATTCAAAATATGTTCTCCTTTCTTCTTTGCACATAAAATTAGGACTGATGAAGCAATTTGTGAAGCCTTTAAACAAGAATGATAACTGTGACAAATATATATTCAAGACATTTCCAGGCATATCTGATGAAAAGATTATAGAGAGAATATTTGTTGACCACAGATAAGGAAGTTGGAAAATATACCATATTTGAAGATACAAAGACACAGACCGAAAACAAGCATGGGCGGCTTTCAATGAAGTCATTTCTTAGGATATCACAAGGATACAACTTATAAAAATATTGTAAAAAATATGCTTTAAACGTGGGAGACAGCAAGGGTTTAATGTAAATGTTAGGGTACATTTCATACACACTCACTTGGATTTTTTCCAGCCGCGTGAAAGATTTCACCAAGGCATGAAGAGGATGGAACAACTTTATTAGGGAAAGTGAAATGCATGTTAGAAGACAGTAGTCACTGACGAGAGAAGAAAAAAACACTTTTCATACAAGGAAATCTAAAAAGCGTTCTTTTCAAAAAAGGAATTTAAAAATATTATTAATGTTCATATAAATTAGTTAAAATTATTACTGTGCTCAAAATGTTTCTATTAAATATTTTTGTTGATTAATGTATACAAATAAATGAATGAGTCCAAATTAAGCTATAATTTTATTATTTCTTATGTTGTATAAAACTAACACGAGACGCAGCAAAACGGATTTCAAATTTATATTCAGCATGGTCACGTTAACGTCATTTACTTATTAAAATATAAAAAACTTTGATTACAGTTATCAATAAATTATCAATAAATGCGTTCAACCACATGTGCTCGGCACTCTAGCATTTCCGCAATTAACTCACGCGAACCCGCACTACGTTCGTATGTTTCATATCGCCTTAAGGTAATATTAGTCACAGATCATGGTTTTCATACGTCACACACGGAAAGAATTGCATCACACGTTCAGATACTCGTAGTTGCTTAGCCACGTGCCGGTTGTCCATTCCCGGAAGCAATTACACACGTGTCCAATAACGTATATCACAATTCAATTTCACTGTCAAGGCCATTTCTAGTTATACACATTTCATACTCAACAACTACTGTTGTTCTATTTCTTTTCAATTAGGGCTTACTGCATCGGTAATAATTTCTAGTATTACATGCATCTCACGGACCATGACCGATCTTTTCACCTCCGAAGCGCTCACTGCCCGTTCCAACCTCCTCCTCACCGTCACTAACCGTTTCTCGCCAAATCTCGCGGATAACCGAGTCGCACACCTGTCGTTCGCACCAATCGTTCATCCTACGATCGTTAATCGCGCAATTTCTATCGTCTCTTTGTTATTAATTAAGAGACCATTGGGTCTCTTAATTAATTAGCAGAGTTATTGATTTATAAAATTTTAGGTTCCGGAAAAGAATAACGAAAATAAACTATTTAATTTACAGAAATAGCTATATATTTTTATATAATTTAATAAATATCAATCATACTTCAAAACAATTAACAACAGTGGCAGTGCTGTCTATATATGAATGCTATCTGAATATAATGAAAGGGGTGGTGCGAAAACAGCACATACGTTCTCGCTTTTAGTAACATTTATGTAATACTTTTTATACTACTTATGAAATACATTTTTAAAATAAATTATAAAAATGAATGAATGTTTAAACTTTTGAAATTTAGCTATTTTTTTTCTCATTACATGAAGCCCCTGGCACGTTTTCAAAACGAAAAAAATAGCTGCAACGATTATAATTTGTTGTTCGATAGTTTGAAGGACAATTACACGAATGGTGCCTGTCTCATTTTATTTGAAAACCATGATTTTTGAAAGTTACAAGAATTCAACACTTTTTCTACATTCTAATTTCTATCCAGCAAATTTTATATTTTTATTATATCCATCAAATTTCAGCTCTGCTGAAAATCTGGTTAATATCAAAGGTAAAATTTTCTACTAGTGAGAATCTTTCCATTGCTCCCAGTACACCGAGGGAAATGTCTGAACTCTAGTCAAGAAAATGTCACGCGATTTGAATGAACCGCGCAATGCGCACAGTGTTGCCGACTTGCGTGTTTCCGTCCTGAACTTCTAAAAAACGCGCGAATGTCTGCCTTCGGACTAACTATGGCTTGTTATTTTTCAGGGGGTGTTTTACGTTTACAATTTTTCAACATTTTAAAAATTAATTTCAGGGAGTTCATTGTACTAAATAAATTACTGTAAATATATAAAAATTTTGTAATATATATACGTTTTATATATATATATATGTATATATATATATGTATATATATATATGTATATATATATATGTATATATATATATATATACATATACATAAATATATATATATTCTTGCAACAATATGTTGCCAATGGCAGTAATTTAGGAATTTACTATCATACAAATTTCTGAACAATAACTGTTGTAATGTATTGTAACCATATATACTATAAAGATTTTCAGATATATATCGAAAATATGTGTAGCACAAAGAAATGAAATTTCCTTAAAATGACTGATTTTTCAAACAAATCATCAGACAGTAGTTGGCGAGTGAATAAAACCGGCAAAAGAAAAATTTTATTACTGACGTGGATGAACATGTCAAGGAATTTAAAACACGAATTTCAAATACAAGTATTTAAATACTGTCCAACACTGCTCATTACAAATCGTACATTTGGTGCAAAAACTAATTATTTTGAAGCAAATGTCAACAAAACGTTGACGACTATAACTATTTTTCATGCATGTAAATCATGTCCCAACAATAAGACAATTCGTAAAAATGAGTTCCTGAATCATTATAGCATTCCAATCTGATATTCCCTGAAAGCTAGCAGTATTTCAAATAGATTTTCAATAATTTGTAAAAGATTAATGTGTAAATGTATAACAAAAGGTCGGATGTATGAAATGAACGAAGAAATACAAATTCTAACTTACGAAGCAACCAAATGTAGGGAATTGCGCCCACGAAGTGCATTAAATTCGGACCGGCCATTATTTTTGTCTCCAAATTAGCCCACAAATACACATATGATTTAAAAATTGGACATAATCTTATTTGAAGGTCTATTTTTCATAAACACATTACATTAAGAAAAAAATGTGTTTTTACAATTGTAGTTGTAGAAAGACGTCGAAGATGAAGCTTATTGAATTGTGAGCGGGCTATTATGTTTCTTACGAAATTACAGAAAAAATGCCCATAATTTCAAAACGTTTAACAAGAACGTATTTGAAGATTTGTGTTTAATATACACGTTTAATGAAGACAAAAACTCTTCACAATAATTGCATTTATAAGGGGGAAGAGGCCGAGTTTTTTTTAAAATTTATTTAAATTTTCGTAAAATAGGTCATTTACACGAACATGGGATCTGCACCATTCCCTTCAACGTCCTTAAACGTCTAAGGATTCAATTTAATAAAAATGTGTTGTGCGGGTTTTATGAAAAAATGGTTTATAGAAAATAAAAATTGCCTACACTTAGCACACAATTTTGCAAAAAACACGCATGATTTTGAGAAATGGAACCTGACCTTATTTGAAGCTCTGTTTTTGATGAACACATTTCATTAAGAAAAAACCTCACACACGCTTCACACTCCCTCTAATCCGCTCCGAATCCCGTTACATTTCATCTGTTACCTTGCGCGCCGCCTCACTCCGCAGTTTTGTGACTTCGCGCACCTGGCCTTCGCTGCTGTCGCCGTCTCCCGCTGCTTGACCTCGTGAAACCCCTCGTTCAGCGCAAGGGGTGCGCCGTCGCCTCTGGCCGCGCTGGCTTCGCAGAACGCTGGACACCACCTCTCCGACCACCGCGTCCACAAAATTCAGACCAGCTCCGGTCTCCCGCCCGTTTCTTTCTTCCATCTTCTCCCCAGAAAGATAGCTCGTCCACACACCTTTTCCTCTTTCTTCCCTCTTGCCCACAAAACGCATTGAACGCCTGCGTGCGTCTAGTCCTTCCTAGTTATGATTAGCTTAAGACGTTTTAAATATTTCCGGCGTCGCTCTCTACGCTCACTCGTTTCACGATTACTCTGATGAAGTTTATGTTCACCCTGCAGTTTCAATGTGCAAATGTCAATATCACAAGCATCAGCTATTTCTGCCGCCTCGCAATTCAGTTCCAAAACGCGGTGTTTTTCAGGTTCTCTCAACTTTCTACATTCAGTCCAGCATACAATCACACCATTTTCTAACGTTCTTAACTACGCAAATTACAATTCCACGTATTTCAAAGTGGCGATCACTACTAGTTCAACGTTACGCACTAGAATGACCAAACATTACTGCCGGCGACTCGAGCAACAAGGATTGATTAGTCGTCCGCCGAATTTATGTGGCTACTCTTTCTTATACGAGAGGTAACACTTCACACCTCTCCAGGACTGACCCTTATGTGCCACGTTGCCCTGCAAATACCGCGCGATGTTAGGGTCGGCGGATAATAGATGGCGCTCCCGCTGACCACATTGGCATGCGTTCTTCTTACTCCTGCATTTTGACAACACGAAAGTTGCGTGAGCAGCTTGATTAATTAGACCGAACGTCTCATTATTTACATTGTGACGTGACTGCGGTGACAATTACCATAACTTTTATTTAGAAAACCGGAAAGACGCAGGGTTATTGGTAGGGGGAAACGTTAGTTGATCTTCACATGTAAACGTAAAAACAACACAACACTGGTAATTCTGATAAAGGTGGTATTTATTCAATACTAAAATCAAAACACATAAATCACACTCAAATCCTCCAGTAAAATTGTTTCAAGTTCCTTTTAAAACCTTTCGAGTGAACAATTGTTCAAGATTCGTTAATGAGATTCTATGTAAACCGATTTTAGTGACTTCTCTTACTTTAAATTTTACTCTAGAAACATTACATTTACTTCACTTGATTTCATTAACATACAATTTATAACACTTTTTTATCCTTTCTTCCTCATCAAATTCAATAAATCTTAATTCATCAAAATTTACTAATCTCATTTAAAACAAAAAATACACTTCTTGGTTTGAATCGAAAGAACATGACATGTAATTAACTTTGATGCATGATTCTATGCTCTTAGTTCGTGACGTTCACGTTTCGAAAACATATCCAAATGCAAATTGTATTTTAAAAATGACTCCCCTCTATAGTTCTGATAAATTTTTAGCTACGTCGAAAGTAGTTTCCCCATTTCAGTCTAGTTATTCACCAAACAAACTCTTGATACTCAGCGTTCGTTGCTTTGGTCGCGCCGGCCGCGAGGACTGCTGCCAAGGTCGCGCACCCTAGCGCAGAAGACCCCTCGACCACGCAGCTGCAGGACGCGAGGTCAAGAACCCGCTCCGATCCGCTCCGAACCCTCCACCGTCTCCTTCAGTCCTCGTTATCGTCCTGCCTCCTTCCGACCACGTTCTCTTCCGGTCTTCGTCCACTCTCCGCCTCTTCC
>BOPP01000008.1:17400517-17426830 GCA_017312745.1 Gryllus bimaculatus
CCTGAAGTATAGGTAGCTTTTCCAAGAAAACTTCCCTTCAGTGTAATCTACAACACTGCGACCACTCCACTGTCACAAGGGTGACTAGTTGGAAAGGAATCTTTCGAGAAACTGGATATCACTTCCTTGAGCCCAAGCGGGAAATTCAAGGAGCTGTTCGTCTCAACTGCTATTCTAAGCCGCGTCACCTGTTGTAATCCCACCCTCTTTGGTCGCGGTTCTCCTGCTCCCCTAGAGACTCCTTTTCCGGGAGGTCCTTCCGGGAAGCCGATGACTCCTGCTCCAGGAAAAGCGCCGCGAAGGACTCCACCGCGCGTTGGAGTCGTGGGAGCCCCGAAAGATACTGTGCGTAGAGGGCCGAAATAAACACTTAACGCTCGCATTTTGTGTGAGTGTTCAACATGCCTAACATATGAAATCATAATCAAACATGGATTATGGCAATAGGTAGAAGGGTTTTTGAAGATGATACCTCTGTACCTTAAATAATTAATTAATGTTTTTCATGTTATTTAAAAATAATTTTTAAAAGTTTCCTTTTAATTAACATGTAAATTTAGAAGTTTCGTTGGTCGATGCGACCACCCATTTCCTACCACACTTATTAAATTTCTTGAAGGTAACAATAGATTTGCTGAATGTTAATTGAAGTATTATTTGTAGGACAAAGGAAGAAAACGTTATGAAATTTAATGCATAAAACGCAAAGGTTTAATAAGAAATGAGTTTGCATATGTGCGCATGCTTAATGTGTGGATGATAGCATTGTGTTAATGCACTTTCAGAATTTATCTGTATTTATGTTTATACTTTTTACTAGATAAAAAGATGAGGGCATTGAGTTACAACGTGATATTCTCTTCAAGTTCTGTAGCAACATCGATGAAACTTTAGTGAGCTTTAGTTTGATCATGACGTTTGCTATGATTTACAGAAATAAACTTTCAAACATTTACAAAATAATAACTCTTCTTCTTTCGCTTAGCAACATATCACAGATTTAGGAATTCATCAATGCAATAGTTAAGTCGCTCTCTACAAAATTCTGTGAACGACTATGATCCACGATTGGATTCATTAATGCACAGAATTGCGTATCTGTACTGTGGGAGGGAATTTTTTATTTTACGTTCAATTGTGTAATCCAAATTGTTCACATTTAAGAACAATTCTGTCAGGATTTTTTTTCATTACATTTATAAAAGTAACTCTGAGTGTGTTTTTATTGCATCTAGACGTGATACTATTAAGTATACAAGAGATATGAAATTATTGGAGAAAAGACATTTTTATGATGGATGTGCTTTGGTTTTGGCGCAGAGGTATACGTGCTCACATGGTTACTGTATGAAATAGTAATTGGAGTAAATTAAGCATTATTTTTACCTATTTGCAAGTTGCACGAGCGAAAATGAAACATATATAAATGATTAACGTGTTGATGCTTAATCTGTGACGGATTGTATTAATTTTTGTTGGGATACGTTTTTGATAATGGAGAGTGAGAGAAGGAATAATTATTTAAATTGATGAGGGTAAGTTTGGCCAGCTAAAATATAATTGAGGTAGTAGTAATGGGATGACGTGAACGTGTTTTCCAAGGTTGTTGAAACATAGAAGCGGAAGTTACTTCAGAAAATGAAAAAAAAATTTATCAAGTCGCGATGTGATATAGGATTGTTGGAGATCTAATTGTGTAACTGGTTATTCATACCATTCCGTCAACCACAATATTTCAATTACCCTAAAACGTGCACTCGAATATAATTAAAAATACTAATAAAGCGTCAGTGATAATTTACGTCAGTTAATTCTTTAAGTATCTCGGGGTGGCGATGAATTTCAGGCGCACAAAATAAATTTTAAAACATATTTTATGGATACGTGAGAAGAAAATTGAAACGCCACAAAAATAATATACGTGAGTACAAGTGTTTTATTTTTTAGTTTAGATATTCGTTTATTACGAGTAGTTTGAGTTATGTAAATTTTTTTTAGTGAGAAAGCGAGTGAGGTAGTCCGGGTATTTCCAGATGGGAGCAAGGCAATGCAAGACAGGGTGGGGTGGGGTGGGGCGGGGCTGGAGGAGCGCGACGGGGCAACGCGGGGAGGGTATACAAGAGATAGAAGGCCCCGCCAAAGGCTGGGAATAGATGGAATGTTCTTCCTGTAGAATAAATTATTGTGATAAATACCCGGAAACTGGTGCTTATCGCCATACTTCGGGGTACTTCAGCTAATGAGTGACAATTGAAGCTAATCGGCGCAGCTATTTTACAAAATATGTCGCAGCATGATCGCATTTCATTTCGTATTATCTTACTGTATGTGTGTCCCGTCGTGTTCAAGCACATTAAATTATACAAACACAACGATATTTAGTGGTAAGAAAACACGTTTTTCAATTTTAAGGAAAATTATGTTCTCTATTACCTTGTTAATCTTAAAATGATTAGGATTTTTTTCCAAAAATACATTTAAGTATTTTTATTTAATTTAACGTTTCGACCTTTATATTGGCGTTTTTGAACAAAATATATCTCGGGTCTAGGATTGTAAAACAGTTAGTTAAAATTTTAAATTTATTCTCCAGCATTTCATAGCACATAGGTCTTACTTTTAATGATTGTCAATGCTGACATTTTGTAAAGTGCTATTCAATAGTTTTTAAATTTGAACAAAGCCTTTTACAATTCTGTATCAATATTTCAAAAATACTACTACAAAGGTCTAAACGTTAATTTAAACCGAATAAATTATTGAAAAAAATAACTAATATTTTTTTGATGGGGGTGAGCCGGACTCTCTTTAATGTTTTCTAATTTATCAAATTTTATCCAAAGGATGTATTATGTAGAATGCGTAAAAGCTTCCCAATTTTTAAAAGACGTTTACTGACAATCTGTACAAAAACGAATCATCTCCCATCAACGACGGGGACCTCTGTCAGAATTAAATAAACTTAGAAAATTCAAAATGCATAACATGTATTATTTATATTAATAGAAATGAAGAACATAAATTTCAAAGATTAATCATAAAAATTTTAATAGCTATTATCGTCATTTGGCCGGTATAGAAAAACAAACGGGGTGGAAATTTGTAAACCGAGGCGATAACCAACGTTTATAACCAATCAAGTCCGTTATTTGTGATACAACCAAGATTCCTGTAATACGTTTTCGTAAACCACCTTCATAAAAGTAAAAAATCATAAAAATAAGAAATACGTTTTCTTTAAATATGCTTACTGATACGCCATCTTTAGTTAGGTCTCATTTCTTTCTCAAGGATCGTTTTCCCTAAGGTCTGCTTCTGATTTCTCAACGGTCGGCGGACTATTAAATTAGGTAAAGGTCGTCACCAATTAAGAGTGGCTTTTCGTTTCTGTGTTTGGTTGTGTTTTCGTTGAAAATCGTTTTCAATAATACTTTTGGTGATGAGACACTTTTGCGTGAGTTTTGAGTTTTTTCGTCCAGAAAATGATTTATTTGTTTTCGAAATGTATGATATATTTAATGTTGTTTCATGGATAATTGCAAGTTTGAATCAACATAATTAATGCAGCGTCATTGACCATGAGGACCTAGGGATCGAGTTCCGAGGGTTATGTATTTTCAACACTAGTTTGAAAAATGAGCGAGGTCAAATTCAATCATTTTTGAATCAAAATTTTAGCGGCTGGCCGGTCTCATCAAAAGTTTCCGGGATTTCTCCGATCAATAACGGAACAATAACGTACAAACGGGCCTCACACTGCACGCGACCTTTCCTTCCTCACCCTTTTCCCTCCTCCTCCTCCCTTAACAAAGACATACACTGAACGCTCCCATATCAGGAGACGAGTCGGGAGCGCATAGAGCTTGTTCCGCCTGGGATGGTGCTCCGCAGGGGAAACAAAGCCATGCAAGCCGAAGTGTAGATCGGACTACATACAAAGATATAACACGCACTACACTTACGGGACCAATGACGTCATTAGTTGAAGCGCCTGAAAACACCAAATGATGAGTGAATCACGATTCACACACCGGATTTATTTCCTTCTCTGCACGCGCCTTTCGGCCCGTTTCGTGCGGGACGCAGCATCACGGTGTCGTCCTCGAGGTCGCCTGTCGCGGGTGGCGCCAGATGGCGCATATTAATAGAGCGCTAAGCGAGCGCAATGACGCCAGACAACGCACGACGCGACGGCTGCGGCTTGCTCTTGCGACACGGAGCCTTCCACGCCGTGCACCCGCGCGCGTCACGCGTTCACGGCCGCCGGGCGTCACACGGGACACCGCCTCGCGACACGCCCCCGCGCGTGCGCTTGCTGAGCGCTAGTTGCTGGGCCTGCGATGCTCCACGCACTCCCTCACAGATAACGAGTGCAGTGGTCAAAGTAATTAAGGAATTAGACACACTTGGGAGAGATTGCGTGTCTACCGGATACGGCGCGGACTATGAACCTTTCTCATGCAACTGTATTTGCTATGTCAATTGCTCTGACACAGGTTCTGTGGTTGTTAAGAGTGTAAGGAAATATTGTAGATAGTTTACAATGGGGGAGCTAAGGTCTTTATTACCCAAACACATATTTTTTTAAAAATATTACTTTACACATACATCACACTTTTGTACATAAAACTATAGAAAGGAACTGGCCTTATAGTAAGTTGAAGGGGCTGAAAGGCAGATATTTCTAAAAAATTGCTGAGTAGAAAGGATTACTTCCAACTGAATAAATAAGCAGTTTTTTTAATAAAAGAGACTAAATTATTGCTTTTCTTGGCATTTTTGAAATGCAGTCTTTTACAGCCTGTGCCCCACGTACGTAAATAAAGCAATTCCTTCATGCTTAAAGAAAACATATTTTAGTCATTCTCAGCAAAGAAATAATGTTTTGAAAGTTACGAGAACCACAAAGTACTGACTAACCACAAGGAAAATAAAATTTCTCACCCTGAAACATAACATTCGTAAGTAGAAACGAGGTAGTGGGAATCTGAGCGTAAATGTATCCTGAAGGTATTTTAAACGAGAATCGTGCACAAACAAGGAAAATAAAAAAAAACAAATATTGAACGTAAGCTGGTGTTGTACACGATTCATATGTATCCTCTGTATAATATTTCACTAATGGTAAACACTAATAGTTGAAAATGTGTGTCAAATTTATAGACGGTGTTAGCAGATTCATTAGGATGGATCACTTTATCAAATGCAAATCAAATCAACGTTATCAAAACTAATCGCAGTTGTATTACAACAACATAATGTAAAATGAAATTTATATTTTTATGAAATCAGTATAAGATATTTGTTTGCATTGTAACCAAGTTATTAATTGACGCATTTTCAATTCAGACCACTGATGTGAATATGATGTGAATATCGATTTTCCTTTCTAGAACTATTCTGAGATTATTGTATATAATGAAACGTATTTTTAAATGCAGTCAACATCAACATCAATTTAAAAATATTATCTACGATACATTATTCATTATCCCTCTTCATAGTTTGATTACTTAATAAGTAATCTTTAAGTATAATTTCATTTAAAAATAAATATCAACATCTTTTATTATATTTCAAGCTTTCCTTCTGAACAAGCTGCGTATTTCACTGACATGGCTAGATTTTCCTTGCCCGGAGCTGCATTGAGATTGCTTAGAAATTGTTGCGACTTATTTACGTAATAGAACGAGCAAAATGTCGTAAGCTGACAAGGCTACAAAAAAGGCTGTTTTAAAAAAAGAAGGAGGAAAGAGATCGTTCCTCTGATTTGGAAAAGGAAACCCTCGACCTCTTATTTAGGTATTATTATTATTATTATTATTATTATTATTATTATTATTATTATTATGGTTCACATGGTGCGAATGTTCGCTCGGGGCCAACTAGTTTTATTTAATAATACAATATCTATTCTCTTATCGTTCTTAGGTCACGTGATGGAGGATCTAAATTGCAATAATAGTTTTTCCTACCCTTAATTATCTACAAAAAATATATTTTTGCTCTGACATAAGTTGTGAGCTTAATATTGCATAGAGATATTCTTATCAGTTCTCTTATATCAATTGAGTAACTCGTCGAAATTGTGTGATTCGTTATGCCATTCTAGTTTCATAACTTTAGACTTCAGCATCTTTCCTTTTCATTCCTCGAGTGAATTCTGACGCAGATTCATCTTATCTAGTTAGAAGGACCTGGGATATCCGTTGCCTGTGGTCAAGTGTGAGCGACGTTTAGCCTGCCGAGTAGCGGTGAACCACACTCCGTGGCCAGACCGCACAGCCATAGTGAGGAAACCGAAATGCCTTCCTCGCGCATTGAGCATGGAGTCGAGTTTCTAATGATCATTGCACTGCTTGAAAAAGTGTTTGGTATCATATTCTCCTTATCGTTTATTACTGCCAGATCCATTGTACTAGGTGTTTGTGGGAACGACCGTACTTATTGCAATTGTTTGACGATGAATGTCAATTGCTTGAAGTGAATTTTTAACGCTGCATCATCTCAAGTTTACTTGAAAATATTCAAGAATTGTTTTGGGAAGACCTTTCACTGGGTTTTTATTCATCTGTAAAATAAATTATTAAACATTATTGAACATAATAAGCATGCTTTCTTTTGGTTCTATTACATATATTTATTCAAACTAACCAACAAAGAAACAGCCCATCAATAAGCTAATAGAAAATGCTAATAGAAAACAATATTTTCTATTAGCTTATTGACGGGCTGGCAACTCTGGCTTTTTATATCAAATTTCGAAATCTCTTTGAAGTACCAATGTCGTTCTCTTTCCCATCTGTTCAACAAAACTTATGTAAACAGCTACTACACCCACTATTTTTATGTTATCTCCCACTCCATCTCATTTTGTTCATTCCTTACGCAACAAACACATCAGCTGATCGTAGTAAACACTAACGTAAAGAATTTTTATATCAATGAGTGTCATTTCAGAGATAAGAAATAGGAAAAGGATCAGCATTATATGGTATGAACTACCAGTGGATATTCCAGAGCAAACTTCAAGAGAGCAACTCATCGAAGGGGAGGGTCGAGATCGCTGACAATGAGAGTGCTAGAGGGCGCGTGTCCGAAGCGGGGGCAGCTGTCCCTATCGGCTCGCAACGTCTAGGGGACGCAAGCGGGAGCTGCCCCAACGGTTTTATCTCGAGATAGAGATGCAGACGATATCGCGCATATTCGACAGTCTTCGTGCACGATCGTTTGCGAAAGGACATTTTTATGTGTAATGTTTAGAACTGACAGTTTTGCGGAAATGTAACCGGAAACTATGACTCGAGGAATTCGATTCTGTACCAGGAAGAGCGTGGTAGGATCCCGTTTCGTGTCGCAACATGCAGGTACGTGGTGAATTGTCCTGAAATGCTAACACTCATATGATACGAAGGTAAGGAATACTCTATTTGACCTTGAATGTCACCAAAAATTAATTACCAATACTACTTTTAATACGATATTTGAATGGTTTTTAATTCAATTTCTACAACATTCAATTAAACGTCCACAAGAGATAAACAAGCTGGTAAGTGCCGCTCCGGATGACCGCGATTGCTAAGGAAGTAGTGCCGTAGCGATCTCGGTCTGAAGGATCGCGGGTTCGAGTCTCGCCGCGGGCGGGTTTTGTTCGTCCTTTCACAACCCAATCATCCCATCATAGTTACCATACCGTTACACGCAATAGTGGTCGCTAATGACCTAGTAGATGATACGACCTTAAATTTAAAAAAATAGCTGGTAAGTAGGCCGTGCCGCATTTGATTGTAGCTAAATTTGTAAGGTGAAAATATAATAGCGGTTTGAAGAAAACATTTTAATTATAAACAATATTTTGACAATGTGATGCACTCTGATGTGCCTACAACTTTCAGCTTTCAATTTACAAACCAGTTTTTCATTTTGTATTTCTACTTATAATACAGAAAATTCATATCAACCCAGAGATTTGAAACTACTGGAAAAACACACTTGTATATAGAAGAAATCATGGTTACTGCATCGTAAAATATAAATGAGAGTGTGACTTGCGTGGGTTTAGATGCGTGAGCCAGGAGGTGAAGAAATAAAATAATTTCGAGCAAGTAAAATGATTACTTCATTTGAAATCAAGTAATGACTTGTAATATGTTGCGATTTCCCTATTAAACTATTGTATACTTTTTGAAGGGTATTAACAGAAAATTAAACATGTACATATTTATTATGCTCGTACTTTTTGTTTAATTTATCTTGTAATTTAAAAATTTTATCGGTTAAAAATTTCGCATTTTTCTTGTTTTGGTATTAAAAGAAAATAAAAAAAAATATTTTAATGCACTACAACGAAATATCATACACATAAAGATAATGGCCGTGTAATAGAACAAGATCTGCACATTCTGCTTTACTAACGGTCTGGGCATACTTACATAGTTCTTTATAGAAATAACGGTAGTAACAGTGATGTGGCGTTGTGCATATACGAAACTATTTCCGCGTTCTGATTTGAATTCTAGTTTGAATTGAAAACCTACTGGTGTTTGATGATGTGGTAATGGCATCAATGAACTGTTTTGAGGTTATCACTTGTTCGTCAGGCAAGCGTTAACCAATTTATCGAGTTCTGATTGGCGATAAATTTCACATCTGTGTCTCAAAACGTAAGCAGTAGCTGTAGGAGCCCCCTTACCGTACATCGCACTGCTCGGGATTTGCCACGATTTTCACATTCTCCAGAGAGACTCGCGAAGAACGTAGATGATCATTTTAGAAAAGGGTTACGTCCACGTCATTAGAAACTGTATCACTCCACGAAAACTAGTTGATTAACAAAATTCAATATTTATGGCTGAATGAACAAAATTCATCGCTGAAATAGTTCTATTATTACACACTATTTAATTAAAATATTGCTCCACTAGTGGCTCTAATACATTAATATTTTTTTAACTTTAAATTTATCGATGTACTTGGACGTGACTACAGGTTTTATCAAGTTCACGATATATTTTCATATCAAATATTTCAATACACTGTGCTGTCAATTAGTACAATTTTGTAACAAATTGCATATTGCTCCCTTTATTGAAACTGATATACAATTTTGAAATTTGTTGCTGTTCGGTCAAATGGATTTTGAGACAGGTGAAAGTTATGAAAGTTCGCACCAACCACTAATCCTCCTTGAGCCATGGGCCCACCTTCTTTCAAGGCAAGGATAAGTATTGTCAGGTCCGTGACCACATTTGGCCCTTTTCGGTCAAATTCTTACGCACGATGCAACTAATATTTTATCACTGCTCTCATGAGTATCAAATACGGAGCCTACTACCAGGATATATATGAACTGCGTATCCGTAATTAATTTGAGCGAATAAAATAAAATGGGTGAGGTGAACGATGAAGGTGCATGGAGAGCTGCATCGATAAATGTTCCTTGATCTACAACCTGAGTAGCGTGTCAATCATCGCGAAGTGTTTTCAGAAAGCATATGCTTCTCTGGAGACTCACAATGCAAATTTGTCTTAGAGGCGTGTAGAACTTCAGCTTCGTAAAACATTTGCGCCTCAGAAGGTCACACTGAGATACCCTCATCCGCTCGTGTTTGGTAATCCTTACAACGAGCTAAGCTTTCCATCAAGCATTACGAAAAGAAACTTGAGTACAGAACACTTTATTACCAAAAACCCGTATTATTTTAAGAGCAAAACGCCTTCCGCATTTACATAATTTTCTAATACGGAAAAATATTCTAATAAAAATATTTCATTACATAATATTGAATGTAAACAATGCACACAAAAAGTAGGTAAATTTTAAGGAAGTGTAGTAATTATTAAGCAAATTCTCTTTTCCTCACTTGCACTGTCTATGGGAAAGTAACAACGAAGAATCGTTTGGGAATCTATACTGTGGTCACAGCTATACATGTATTCATATTAGATAAAAGGCAAATGTTTTAATAACTAACTGCAATAAACAATATTTGAGAAGAGTCGTTGTCAGGAGCAGTGAACCTCGTCGTACTCGCCTTAGTATTTGTCTCATTGTCGAACATTCATCTAATTTTCAGCAATTTTATAAGATTTCAGTTTCATCTCTAATTAAAATAAAGATTTTCGGTAACTTTATAAAATCTTGGAAGTGATGAATCAGAGAAATGGAATCATTCAGGAAGGCAATAATAGACACTGGTTTTCCGCCGCGTTTGATATGCCTCGGTTCAACTCTCAAGAACATTTGTTGTTTTTTTAATGTTTAGGAACTCGTATATTTGGCTCATATACGCACACCTGCCATAAACAAAATTGCTGTCAGATTACTAGCTGTTCCCCCGTAGACTTCCGTCATTGTTAGTAAATTTTAGCTCAGATATAAGCCGTCAGAAAGTGCCACAACAACGCTATTTCTTTCAGCAGTGTTCATCCAACCCTTGAGACGATCCCCGGCCACTCAAAATGCGATCTGATTAGGACGAATATTGTGGAAAAATTTAACTTTTCCGGGAAATTTTACAGTTTTTTTACAATCCACAAACACGAGATGATTTCCCTTCCCCCCTTCAAAACCCACGCAGTGCAGTTAGGATCAAACCCGCTGTAGAGGAGTGGACAGGCCCATGAGCAAACCACTGCCTCACCGAGGGGTGGATAGTTACAAGAAAGTTGTTCACCCCTTTCCTAACACCGGTATTATGCCAGCGCCTCTTTTCTAGAGGAGGACCTGAGTCTGAATAGCGTGGTGTGTTTGAAGCGGAGGGCGCGGCTCCCATTCAGGTTCGGGTGTCAGCCGCTGGGGGAGTCGGCGGTCGGGTGAGGAACCCTGCCCGCGAGGGCGGATTCACGGAAGGGGGCGTGGGAGGGACGCGAGAAGGAAGGTGGTGGACACAGGCAAGGACTTCCTGCGAAGTGTTCAAAAGACATGTTTCAAGAGTACCTGCCAGAGAGGTTACGAGTTGGTGCCTGAATAGGAAGGGCGCGATTTTCCGGGAATAGAGAGTGACTCCATTCCTTACTGGGAATCAAGTTTCCAGTCAGGTTTTCCCGCACGTATTTTAGTTGTTGAGAATTTTCTGTATATAATAACTGGTAACTGGTGTACCACGTATCTTCTGCACATGTACGACAATTTTGTTGTTGTGGGTAATAGTAATATGAATTTCTTTTTTTAGAAAATTTGTAACAATAACTTAAAGCATATGAAGCACAGTATAAATAATATCCTTTCCTTCTCAATCTTTGCAAGGACACACTCTCCACTAAACTTCATTTCATTAAATATCAACATTTGTTTTAAAACATCTTTCAGCTCTTAATCTGGTTTTCTATTTTATTGACACTATTTGTGTTTATAAGTACTGAACACTTAATAAAGTAGTTAATTAAAGTAGATGTTCGTAGTATTCACTATTGCTTAAGAATTGAAATAAATTGTTTTTCATTCAATTTTCATTTGTTTATATGTGATTGATATCATAGAATTTAAAAAATACAACAGTTGCTTTCGTGATTTCAATGATACTTTCTGCATTTACAAAATGTGATTCACAAATGAACCACTTCTTTTTAGGGTAGGAAACGTTTTAAAATGAGTGTCATATTTCATTCAATAGACTACAACCTATTTCTACAATTTAATTCATGTATTAATATTCTTAAATATTTTGATGTACAAAAAGGTAAGTGCGAGGGAATGTTTTACAATATGAGACCATTAATGTAACAGGCAGAACTAAGAAAATATGCATTCAATATAATATTTACAGAAATATATCATTTGTCACATTTATAAATATGATAATTTTCACCACATAAAATATCACTAAATGACTCATTGATTTGTTTTCTCTGTTATGACGACTAAAAGGGAATACAAGAGATTGATTACTGAGGCTGAATCAAAATAAATATAAAATTGTGTATCATCCATGAGGATAAAAATGTGTGCAGAAAACCTAATACCTATTATTCACACATATTAGTAGAGAATTAATATTAAATATCACTAGCATCGCCCATTGTCATTGCATATTGTAATTTCCACAGTTACGTTTTTACTCGTACTGCAAGAATGTTGAGAGATGAAAATTTGAGATTATTTTATGACTATTCCGGCAAATTTAATCCCCAGTAAATAACATGAATCCTCCTCCTCAAAGAAACGCCTTTATCGATTATCCTTCTTACTATTAGTAAAGTCATTGAGAAACTATTGTACTTTAATTTATTGAAAATCGTGCTTTGTTTTGATAGTGACCATAGCAACAAGAGTTCTCCGTCGTCCAGAAAGTCTGACTGTCGTCAGCCTGACGTCTTGACGGCTCAGTTGCGCCGTTCGAAAATAAGTTTTCTGTGGTCTGCTTGTGGTGTCTGTATGTTGAGCTGTGCGGTGGCAAACGGCCAGCTGCTGCACGCCCACACCCCACACCCACATCATTCCTTGCTGCAAGAAGAGAGGGAGAGATAATGTCCGAGCTCCGTAAGCCTGGACATAGATAACTGTAGAAACTGAAGGAAAAGAAACCAAGCTATACAATAAATATTCGTAGTGAGGATTTACTTAGTAATTCTATACTGTAGCGTTTTCCGCCTTAGTGGCAACTTCTTGAAAGAAACGAGTTTCGTCACGTACCTGAGTCGCTGTTTGGAAATCCATTTCTACAGGGCTTAAGTTATATCATAATGCATGGTTTTGTGGACGTGAATAATAATAAAACAATAACATGGGCGTTTCATGAGACATTTGTTTAGTCTCATGGCAATACGTTCGTAACTTAGAAAATTTTATAACTTGAATATGAAAACAAAGAGTTATAAATAACAAAGACCGCGTTTCCATTCAAGGGGAACAAAGGAAACAGCAAATGTAGAACGCCCGACACGACGCTCAACACAGCCAAACTAACGTTATATCTGTTTGTGTATGCCGATTTTCAATCCACTCGTGGTGAGTAGAATGTAACTGTGCATTTCAAAGCACGTCTCGTTTTATGAGATGGAAAGGAAATGACACTCAGCTGCGCTCGAGTACATAAAATCTACGATGAATGTCCTTGCACTGGCAGCCTTGACGAAACGATCTGCAATGCAATTATACCGAGGCACTGTATATATAGTACGATTGACATTCTTTGGCTTTTATTCGAAAACTCCTCTCTTAACCTAATATTGATGAGCTCCAGATAATCAGATCAATTTAATTTGTAAAAATAGTTTCCAAAATACATTTATTTAACTTCAAAGTAAATGTCATTCACTTACAAATGTCTTGGGTGACTTGAATGACTTTGAATTTTTTCAAAAACCTATTATTTAATTATAGTATTTCATGAATTTGCGTATTTATTTTTAAAGTATAACTATCGATTTTACTTTCTTGTTTACGAACGTTTATACGGAGTAAAATGTAATATTGAGAAAATTATGTCATGCTGCGGAAAATCAGAGTTGAGATTTTAACGCAAAACGTAAGAAAATATATTTTAGGCACCAATTTTAGGTGTCTTTTAGGCAGCTGAAAAGAGGGTGGAGCAATACCTGAAAGATGGCACAAACTAAAGAGATAAGGAAACTAACTAGTACGACACAGTCTGTTCCATTCTGTAGCATTACTAGTTTCATTTACACAACTGCATCCCAAAGCCTCACCATTTGAGAACAGATCGACAAGAAAAGATTGCGATTGCAGACACTTTTTCACTGCCTTCACTGACGTCGCGGGAAGGTTTTGGGAAGAAATCTGCGCAGGTACGTCTGAGCAGGGGATGTACCAAAAGTTTTGTACCGGGCGTTCCAAATTCAACGAGATCTGTTTAAATATTCAATAGAACCACTTCGTACATTCACCTGCGCTCCTACGACGTTAATGGATTTTCCCTAATGGAAGTTGTTGAGGAGACCAGGCTAGTTGAGTGTTGACTCACTGGCCGACGGGACCATTCATAACACTCTTTCCAGTTTCCAAGTTTCCAGTTAGAAATACCTGCTTCGCAGGACGTTTGCTGAAATTCTCTCACAACACGTGCAATGTTTTCCTGGAATTTAGACGATTATTAATATGTTTTACTAAGAATTCAAAATTGAAATATATTACTTTTTTGATTACACGAAATGATTAAGCAGTAGAGTAGCAACAGAAATCTAAAGGATGTAATGTATTTAGTTAGGAGTGTTTACTGTTATTTAATTTTCTGTTATAAATTGTATTACTTTATTTGAAAATCAAATATTTCACAACAAACTGAGAATTGCGCAGTAGATGTGATAAAAGTGCGATATATCACTTGGTTATAATTTGCTCTATTAATATGACCTTCTACAATTGGTTCAGCGAACATTCGTTAACAGATTTCGCAGAATCAAAGGCACACATAGAGAGGACATCCTTCTTAAAGGGGCTGTTTCATGCGTTGAACGGTACTACGAACGACAAGTGTGAATGGTGTGTTGAAATATCCGCTGGAAATGCCACATCGTAGAGACTCTTGTTACCGTAGCAAATGTATAGAGATGACTTCAGCAAGGACCGCAGAATGCAACATACTGCACATTCTTGGAATTACGCAGTTCGCCGAAACCAATCACCATGTATGCAAGAAAGTTGCGATTCATAGGACATGAAGAATGAATTCTGAGATAATTGCAATGACTGAATATAACACTAAACAAAAGATGTTGGTTTACCTCTTTTGTCTATCGAATTAACACTACGTAGAGAGAATATTAGCTTATAAATGTTTAACGCTAGTACAGACTTTTTTACAAATTAATCGTCATATAGTCGTGAACGAATACTATTGTTAAACTTACCTCAGTATCGACCAAACAGCACTGATATATGTTATGTGCTACGTAGTGTTGTGCTATTTACGAAAACAAAATAACATCCACACACATACACACACACAATTATACGCGTATCATAAACTCGTCATGAACCGTCGTGCATTACCGAAACCATATTTTATAACTTATATTTTTTCTTACGTAGAGAGTTAGAATTCAATTGACGCAATAATCGCAATTTGAAGCGACAGCTTGCCCACCCCTGGAGTGATGGGTCCGTCGACCAGCGACAATGTCAAAATGTCACTTCAATGTCACCTGTGCAACACTCTGGTGTTAAAATGGGAAGGTACAAGAGTATTTACATGTAAAAACACAAAGAATGCATTGATGCAGAAGTGTTGCGTTGAAGAAAAGCAGAACTAGTGGTGCTAAACATGTGCACATATTTTCTTGAATCATTTATAATTTTCGGAAATTCAGAGAGTTAAACGAAAATGGGATCTGAACCATTTTGTAGGCGTCTTTTTCTCTATCGTGAAAAAAATAAAGAAAGATAACATTTTGAGACGTTCTTGAGATTTTTTATAAATTGCATTATCTGCAAATAGAAATTACACGAAAACTACTAGTTTTTTCTCAAAAAATTTACAAGACCTTTAAAGATCTATTTTTTAAAAACATTTTATGTAAAAAAATCTCTATTAAACATATTGTACTTTTACAATGCTTTTTTTTCGCAATTTTTGAAAAAAGAAACAGAGTTTGCCGAATATAGCGCTAGTCTTTTATCGTCCTTGGCTACACACAAGGGAAAAAAAATTAAAGAAAACATTTAAAGCACTTTTTGAGAAAATGATCGTTTAAAAATTGTCTCAATATCAGATACAATTACGTGAAAACAAATCATTTTTTGAGATTGTTTTTAATTATTTTTGAAAAATTACTCATGACCTTACTTTAAGATCTATCTTTGAACAGCATGTTTCATCCAAGAAAAAAAGTTCCCCCGGGAGAGGTGGCTCACTGAAGTCACTGCAGTGCCTCTGACCGGGAAGTCCTAGGTTCGAGTCCCGACAATGGCAAGATTTTCAACACTGGCTTGTCAGCTAAGTTGAATTGCTATCTGGACGAGAATTCTAGAAGTCAGATGCTCTGATCGGTAGTTTTACGTGGTTCCTTCGATCAACACTAGGTGAATGACGGGGCGGTACCCTAACAAAAGGCCTACGGACCGCGCGCGATCTTTCCTTCCTGTTCATTGTCTTATCCTTAACCTTACACACACATATTAGCATGCACTACACCGCCACACATGCAGAAAGGCCGGTCCGGAGGTTAGAATTTGTTCCGGCTAGGGCGGTGGCTCGCTGGTGGGAGATACCTGGTTGAGGGAACTCCCGCTAGCCGATGCTAGGTCGGCGCCAGATCTCACCATCCATTGGGGGAAGATCACGTACCGAGAAAAAATGCACTACACTTACAGGACTAATGGCCTCAGTAGTTAGCGCGCCAAGAATCACAACCAAGAAAAAATCTCAATCTCCATAATTGAATTTGTTGGAAGACGCTGAGATAATTTTTAATGTTTGCAATTTTCAAAACATGCATACAGACGAAACTGTAGCATAGGATAAGACGAAACTGTAGCATACGCCATTATTTTAAATTATCATCTCACAGACTATCAGAGGACAAAGTTGAATAAAAAAGGTATTTTTTATGATTCTTCATGAAAAGTACTCCAGAAAATCAAAATGTCCATTTCAAACGCGCAGGGCCTCGAGTTCATTCAGATCGATCGAGAAATATCAATTTTGGAGAACATTTTCTGAACGGTTTAGGCGCTAGCGTTGACCACAGACAGACGGACAGACATACGTATGTTTTGCCTTCAAACGATTTTGTAGTATCATGGACCCATAAAATATGGATACTGAACACAAAACATGTTTGAGAATGTAATTTACTACATATATGCACACAAGGAGGAACAAGATTTATCCCCTTTCGAGTTACCAGGGCCCAGAAATAAAAGCTTTTTGGCCAAAAATATGCCGATTTCCGGTGCATGATTTCAGTACTATCTCTTCTAACATAGTAAGTCGAGAAAGGAAAAATCAGTGTCACAGATTTTGGATATGGTTGATGTGGAAACATGATTTGAGGGAAATATGGCTGTATGGCAATTTTCGTATGAAATTGGTGTTTATGGCATTGAAAGCGTTGTAAAGGGCAAACCATTAATGCAGTAAACAGCGAAACTGGTTTGCGCTAACAGTAGTCACGTACTGCTTCATCCCTTGAGACATGGGTTGTATAAAGAATAGCATTAATATGTTGAAATTAACAACGTCACATTTGAAGGCAGCAAATCCGTTTAAGAGAAAGTGATATTATGGGTGACGCTACTCTTTGGATGTTGTAGATAATTCGAGAAAAGTAAAGTGCGGTGGGCGTGGTGGGAAATTGTCACGTACGCTGAAAAGCCCATATTAAAAAATATATTCTTGTCTCTGATGTCACCTCGGAAACACATTTGCGACAGTAACTTTCACTCAACTAGTTATTACTTCCGCACTAAGAAATTTACAAGCATACAACTGATGGTAGCAACAATGTGCACCATTATCATTGGTGAAATGTTCGTAATTCTTCCAGACTCGTAACAGTATAGTCATGTCAATATCGGGTCATGACCTGATTATCAAAGAGGAAACAACAATTTAGATACATTTCGTAACTATTAATCATCGTTGGAAGTGTGACATTTGAACACTGCCAATATTGGGAACACGTAGTATGGATATGGTCTTATGTCGTATTGCAAGCATAAGTATCATAAAGTAGTATTACAAGTAATAATTTAATTAATCAAACAATTACATTCTAATGGGTACCAATGAGTCCAAGAAAAGTGTAATTTATTTCATTTCTGATTATGTTAATAGATTGATTAGTTCTATTGTAGAATAGGAATGTAAATTTTATTCACTTGCTACCCATTTAATTCAGTTCGCTTTGTTAGAAATCAATATAGAAAGGGGAAATGCAAGAAATCAATACAAATAAGAATAGTTACTTATATTGCAAACTAAATTACGATTCAATGTAAATAATGCTTCAAATTTGATTTCTATCTTGAGGGCGGTGCGCCAACCAAGGAACATCCTTTTCACATTCCGTTCAGTTGTTACGGAAAGGTGCGGAAAACAGCTTCTGAAAGATATCCCCATCACACATCACATACAACTTCGCTGCACGTCACTGTCAGCGTCAGCGTCACTGCACAGTTCGCTGACGATTCGACAATATTTATATCAAGTCGCCGCTCACATATAGCATTACAAACATTCAAAATCATTTAAATAAAATATGTAAATGGGAAATGAAATGGAAGATAAAACTAAATCCAAATAAATGAAAGCAACAATATTTTTATTAGACAATTCTCTGGCTCCCACCCGTTACTAATAAAGAATATCCCAATTAACTACACACCATCAAATAATTAATTCTTGACACAAGACTCAACTGGAAAAGACATGTAAAGCTAAAAAAACCGGCAAAAATATTAATTTACACCCGTAAGTGTAGTACGTGTTTTATCACGGGAAACGGCATTGATCTTCCCCCATATGGATGACGAGATAATAATAATAATTAATCAATAATAATAATAGTATATAAATAGTAATAATAATAAATAATAATAATAATATAATAATAATGTCTTTATTAAATGGCGAGGCTCAGGCCATAGGCCTGCTCTTCCCGCCTACCACTGATTTACATCATTTAGAGTAGTAACATTTTAAGAGGGGAGGACAAGCTGTAATTTTACGTCCTGGGAGAACAAACCTAAGGGACCTCCGGCATATCGCCTTAAGCGATGAGTAAACCCAGAAAACCTCAATCAGGATGGCGGCTTTTTAGGGCCGAACATTCATAGAACTGAGTATGTTATACTGAAGTAGTGAAAGGGAAGTTTCGTGAACGAGAAAAGAAAAGACGTACAGAAGAAGGGGTCAAAGAGTAATAGATGAATAAAGTTTGTGAGGGAGAGGGAAGAGAAAAAAAGCGAAGAAAACAGGACGAAGAAGAAGTAAGGAAAAAAAGTGAAGTTATTTGGAGACGTTACAGAAAGCTTACGTTTAAGTTTACAGTAGCACTTTACAAAAATATACAATAATTTTTTACACGGCAGAAGAAGCACAATACACTATAAGCTAATAACAACAGTAAATTTTAAACACAATACTGGCAGTAATTAAAGGAACACACAAAGAGTGGCGGTATCTAACATCAATTTTGTTTATGCCAATATATTGTTGTGCAATATCGCGGGTTGTGGAATGTGCAATACGGCGCCGACCTACTGCATGGCTTGCCGGGTTGTTCTCGAACAGGCCCAAGAGTCCCACCAGCGGGGCACCGCCCAGCCGGAACAAGCTCATAGCCCCCGACTGGATTTCCGACATGTGTCGTAGTGTAGTACACGTGTGAGAGAGTGTGTAAGCGGGAGAGGATAGGAAAAGGGAAGAGGAAGGAAAGATCGCGCGTGGTCAGTGGCCGGTTTGTTAGAGTAACTGTACCGGATTCTCTTCGGTGTTGATCAGAGAAACTACAGAAAACTACCGGATTAGAGCAGACACCCGCTAGAATTCTCCTCCAGACATCGGCTGAATTCGTCCTAGCGAAAATCATGCCTTTGTCGGGACTGAATCCTAGAACTCTAGGTCACCGGCATCACGTGGCATCATTTGATAGCCGCCTGAGCCACCTACGTCGGTCTTCACCCGATTAGTAGAAAGATAATGTACAAACTCATTTCGTATGAAATACTCCATTTCATTCAAGTATCGCCAGGAACTACGTGTGCCATCAAATTGTGCCTTTTTGCTACTTTGTCTACTACTAGGAAAGAAAAAACATTTAAATGTTTACCAATAGAAAAAGAAATACTTCCTTTCCCCCCGTGATTTACAACAATATTCTGCAAATCGCATCCGACACCTCTAAGAGCTTTCGGAGATAATTTGCTAGTGACACCTTTGGTGGTTTATCTGTATTAGTAGTTTATACAATATGTGTTCGCATCTGTCAAAAAAGGACTACCTTTCCATCTGAGACGCTGATTTCATTCCACAACCTACGAAACCTAAACGGCAAAATGAAACAAAAATCAAACTTTCAATAGAAAAAATGCAATATACATTACCATTAGATCTTCTAACTTCCCGACTATTCAATGAAATACCCCTGCCCGTGAAAAAGAAAATGTTTGATACATAGGATACCTGATCCGACCGCCAACTCTCGGACATCATGTGTTATGCACTCGAGCTTCTTAGACGTCTGTGCGTAAAACATTGTCCCGTTCCGCACTTTTCAGCGAACATCTACTGTTCGCTTTAAACGCCAAATCTCAGCACATGAGCTGTCTCCAAACACAAAAAGGAGAATCTGGTGTATAAGATCGAAATCTCTCATTCTTACTTCAGGACCGAAGTTATTGTTCTTTCGAAAACCGCTCGTCGCGCGCAAGAACGCACAGGAGCGCGTCCGCGCCGCTAGCAAGGCTGCCTAACTGACTTTAAGACCCATTCACAATGCAAACATAAACATAGCACGGCGTTAACATAAAATTTGTAAGACTTACGCTCATAGCGGAACCTTCACAATGCCCGTTGCGCGATACGAATAACACGGAAGACGTCAACTTAAAAGCTTGGCCAGCTCTAAGCTCTGCGCCTTATGCTTAAATAAGACTTGAGGAAATGACACAATCTAATACGTTAACTCCCAAAATAGAGAATACCGAAAGAAGAGCGAAGGTCCATGACGACACTAACGCATATGGGTCATGGACACAGTCGATACCTGAAATGATTTCCAGACCAACCAAAAAATAACTAAGAATGTCGTCCACCAGCGAATCAGAAATCTCTTATGTTGGCTTACGCTCATGTTTAGACATTGTGAATATTTCAGTCTATCGCTTATGTAATCTCTTAGTCTATGCGTTATGCTTTATGTTACGTTTTGCATTGTTGAATGCGGCTTTACTTCGTGCTGCGTTGCAGCGGCGTCTCGTTAGCCGCGTCCTTTTTACTCCATCTCCCCACCTTCGCGCCCTGCCCCTCGCCGCCGCACACCACCTGGGGCAACCGATGCAAACGGCTGATTGAAAATGTTGGGCCGACCGCGCCACGCGCCCGGCTGGCGCTCGGCGGCGGCGGCGGTGGGCGCGGCAGCGGGGGCGCCCGTGCCGGCGGGGGCGAGGTCCAAGGAGGCGGCCACGCCGTGACGCTCCGGCCAAGCGCACTGGGGCCTCAATGGGCCCGAAAGGTGCCACGGGCAAAACATACGAGCAATGTTTTACTAATGCTTTTTCATATGAGAAGAAGGAATATTTATTTTGATTGATTTAAGATTTAGCGGTAAGAAAAGCACACATTTGATACGGTTTTGATTACCTATGTCATTTATTATGGATTATTATCTATTATTTTATTATATTATTTATTATTTTTATTATTTTATAATTATTATATTATATATCTCCATATTAAATTACTATTAAGTAATTATATTTAAATCTTATAATAACAAAAACGTGATTCCTGTCTGATTTTTTATCTATATACGTGTTCGATTTCGATGTGTGAGATTCTCTTCAGTGGTAACATTTCTGAAAATAACATACTTTGTTGGAAAGAAAATTAACTATTTTAATCTAGTCAAAATACTTGTAGGTTCAAAAGTTCTCAAACTTCAATATACTATGGATTAACCTGTGTAAATTATGTTCTTAAAGGAAACTTTTATATAATTGATTTTAAAAATTTTATATAATTGCCTTTTATACTGCTTCCAGGTACATGAGCAAGTTCAAGTTAATAATAATTATGACGACTAAAATATTTTAGAAAGATATAATGATGATAATAATATTTATGTTAAAATGGATAACTGTAATAATTGTGATATGACGTCAAATTGGTAGATGTAAACCAAATTATTCTCTTTTCGTTGAATTTCATGATTGATTTGAAGTGTGGTAGACCTACCCATTGTCATTCTCCATTCAAATGCCGCACTGTTGAAAAGTAAATACAAATTTATTAAAACATATCTATGTCGAGAATGAAAAACAGACAACAGACATTAGAGACGTGTGTTATTTTACTTTCGCGACAACGCGCAAGCAATTGAGCAACTTTCAAAGCTGCAATTATTGTATTGGATATCCTCATGAGGAGAGCTGTACCTTATAGCTACAGCGGGCGCCTAGACGAAAGCAACGCGGGCCTAGGTTAGAAGATCCATGGGTACTCGTTATTTCAAACAAAAATTCCCACGACAAATCCAGTACTTAATAATTCATTTCTTCCATGCAACTGAAATAACTTATTATGTGATATGAATGAAAGTACAATACATTTTTTTCAATGCAATGAAACAAATTTGGGACGAGTGAAGTCGTGACTTGGAGAATGTTGCTCCATTTGCCCTCCGGTTCCGGGCGCTCCTTCAGTATATTCTCAGGCACAACATCTCAGCATCGCCGAGACTCGATCAAAGAAAAAACCAAAGAAGCTTATACCATTCCTCAAAAAAGGTCCAAACCGTTGTACGGACACGACCATATCTGAAGAAGAAGGATGTCACTGGTAACGCTTAGAAAGAAAAAGATTCTCAAGGCAACTTATCAGCGGAGGAACAAATGGACGTTAAATATTCTAGAACGCCCATGCACGGCACTGTCAGGTGTATATGACCTCCTTCACACTAGCGTCACTCAGTACGCTTTCGAATGTCGCTTCTTGCAAAGCTCGGGTTTAAATGGAGATATTGACGCAAACGGCAGAGTGCGCTAGCTGTGGCGCTTCGATATGAACTCGTCAACACCAGCAGCGCAGAACGCGGTCCGCGCGCCACCAGCAGCAGAGCCATGTTTATATTCGGTAGGCCTCACGCTCAGGCCACTCGGACGTGCCCGCGAAACCCGGTGTTTACTGCTGGCTGCGGGCTCTTTCGACCGGTTGGAGACCCAGCCGGGTGCACCTCCACGAATCCGATCCTCTTTTCGCGTAGTGGCGTTCCCGCGGTGGTTTGCTAGTGTGAAGGGCTCTGCCCGTTTCTTTGAGTGGCAAACCACCGGAGTCGCCTTTGCTTCAAGGGCCCCAAGGGCTACAAATTTCCCGGGCCAGCTCCGGCGGGGGAGCCAGCAGTCCAATCTAGTCTTTAGCTATGAAACGAGTCTGCCTCAACAGCCAGTACAATGAATGCGAGTGACCTCAGAGCAGTAGATGAGAATGAGCGTCCTACATAAATGTAAGCCGAAGAGGTGTGACGTGGCGACTACTTAAAGGATCGATAGAAGAAGTTAAAGCCAGTGTCGTACGATAACAGCCATAAGTGGATATAAAATCAAAGACTTATATAACCAGGCAAAAAATTATCTGTCTATCTTAAGAGTCAAACGTAGTATGTAACTTCAAATATAGAAAACTAAAACGGATTTGTTTAAATAATATCCTGTTGTAATAGTCATTCACCAAAATAATTGTTGCATTATTAATATAATACTGTAATAGATATTCCTCCAAGTACCTGCTCATTGTAAAGGTCAATGTCAGTGCAATGTGCAAAAACAGTGATCCTTCGTTTTCGCGTCTTAACGCCTTTCAGACTACCATGGTCTCCGCTGGATTGTAAAATACCATACAGGGTCCCTTTCAAGACTCCATGATTCCAATTTCACAGTTTTGACAATTTTTTTCTGACTGAACGCTGTAACCCAATCTTTAGTTGGCACTGTTAATGATAGGAAAAAGAAGATGAGATTGTGTTTACATGTTATTAGAATTCAATAATGGAAACCAAAACCAAGCAATTTTAATTCCGAAAAAGTTACAAAATATAACCATGGAGATCACGGCAAGGACCCAAGCATATTTCTTAAGGGAATCATTACATAATGTGAGGCCACAAATAAATGACATTAAATAAACAATTAAATAAGATAAAAAACATCCTCGAATAAAAAAAATCATTGAGCCACAATTAAATCGCGTCAAGGTTTTTCATTGGAATTTCCATAAAATTCCAATGAGACTGGGATTATCAAGACTTATGGTGCTTCGGTAAGTTAAGAACCTTCTCCCAAAATATCGATAATCTACTCATCATTTTGAAACAAATATCTATAATCTATATATTGTGGCGTCGTCAGTGAGTTTTCACAGGGTACACTTGTGTGTGGGCTATTACACGTCAACTAACAATATACACAATTTACAAATCTCATAAGGATCTATTGCCGATTGCGGCGGCGATAGTGTAACGGTTAGCGGTAACCAGGACTGTTGTACCCAAAGTTCGCGGGTACTCTCGCGATCGAAGCCGCTTGATTTTTCAAAGGGCGGAAAAAACTCGCTTCGTACGCCTTCTTTGGAGGGAAGTAAAGCCGGCTTGTCCCTGTTAGTAGATTTAGCTTGCTAGTAAAAGATCCTCAAAACCTAAATGACGCCTTGAGCTAAATTTCAAACCGCCTGTCTCTTCGCCTTCCTCTCCTTCTGCAAGTTGGTGGGAAAAAGGAGCGTAGCGAAATTTGCGTGGTTAAGACGGAAGAGCGGGCCTGGATGGGCCGCTAGTCTCGCCACGTGAAAATAAGGCAAATTCAAATCTTAACTTCAAACTTGTTCTCTGTATCCCTCACAAATTTATTCCGTGTCCCAAAAGCGCCACACCTCACACTGTGGATGTTTGCGACCAGGACACCCGCATTGGTTAGAGAAATTAGTGCATTCGCATGGTAGATTGCCCGCTACTCAAAATCAGGGATCGATGCAAATGTGAACACTGCGGGTGGACTCCAGTCGCTATTATATCGGGAGCATCATGTGAGAGTGTTGCTTCCCCCGCTTTTTGAGATATCGCAACCGGCGTACAGATTCGCAACATTGGATGGATTGGAATCCGCAAACGGATATCCGCTGACGTGCTCTCTTCGCTCGTGACCACGGCGACCCCTGGTCACGGTCCTTCGAGATTAGGTGCTTTCACACCGGGTCACGTCGGTGCACCACCAGAGAAGCGACACGAGCTCTTTGCGACACAGCTACCGTCGTACAGTCTCGTCGCGAGCCGAGGAAGGTTTTTATGAGTCACGGCTGTGGGCTCAAGCGTGCCAAAAGACAGGCGCAGCACAAGCACACACTCGTAACATTTCACGTTGTCAGACGAGCACGTTTCAGCTTGTTCTACAAATTTTGCCACTAAGTGACTTAGATCGTACTGATTAAGATGTGCAGTAATTTGCAAGATGCGCTTTCAAAATTCCGGCCGCAATGCATCGCGCTCAGGAACGCTCTCACACTCGGAGGCTCAAAAACCAGATTGCGTTCTTTCAGTGATCCGCTAGTCATTAGAACTGTGATTCTACTACGGGGGGAAAAGGGCCCAGGGGGACGGCTCATGCGCGGCTACTGGATAGCGTGAGATAGCCACCAAAACGCCAATAGCTGCAGCGCCGGACTCGACTCTCCTGTGAATTACCTCCATTTAAACCAAAGCTTTGCCACGCAGACGCGCTGCTCGACGGCGCGTTGAAAGGCGTTATGTGGAAGCGGCTCTTATACGACCCAGTGTTGGAAGCGCTTCTGAATGCGCCGAGTGAAGGAGCTCTTAATGACGCCCTCACGGAGACCCACCTGCCTCCCACTTGCAAAAATTGCGGGCCTAAACACATCCCTTTTCGAAATGCCTGTCAAAAGATAGTTCACCGCCTCTTCGATAGTCATTGCCAATTTCCAGGAACGACATGCGAGGCCGAGTTTTCCAAAGATGTGCTGTCCTAGAGAATAACGGTTCATCCCATTAGCCCAAAACACACGTGTGGATGCACAGGCGCTTTCTAACAATCCCAGTAAACGAATCGCGATTATTTTCACGCGACTGTCTTGCTTCGAGGCATCAGCGGGAGCAGGGGTAACATTTCATCGAATTCCAGCCACAAGTGACCGAAGGTCATGGAGCAGTCAGCTGCTTCCAAAATTGGAGTTCTCGCATTCCGGCTAGAATGTTCCAAAAGTTGAGATGACGAGGATCACAAGCTGGAAACTTAGAAAATTTCCCACATTGCTCATCACACAAGAAGAATTTTGGTCGGATTAGAAACATCGATATCGTTGAGTAATATCATGGAGGTGAAACACAGATGAGAGTGTTCTGAAGTCCCGATGCAGTGCGGCCGGATGCTTTCTGAAAGCGCCATTTTTGCCAAAATTACTGCACATCTAATCAGTACGATCTAAGTCCTTTTGTGCGAATTGTGACCAGAGGCTGAAACGTGCTCGTCCTGAAACATTGAATGTTACGAGATGTGTCACCGTCAACGACGTTACGCAGGCGAGCGTCGGTGATATGTGAAACCAGACACGCTAAATCGCCCAGGGCGATAGCGAACGCGAGAATACTCGTCAGCCAACGAATTTAAGACAGCGGCACGAGTTTACC
>BOPP01000008.1:17430811-17446031 GCA_017312745.1 Gryllus bimaculatus
GTCACCCCCGCCGCCCCAGCTCCGCGCGGCCCTGCCGCCTCCACAACGCGATCTCCAGCACCAAAGCCCTTCGTTAACGAAGTCTTTGCAAGCACCTACACTGCATCAACGCCGCCGCTAAGCTCACCGCATCGCCCCCCCCCTCCACTGCTGCACCATCTACGTGTGGATAGGTGAGCGAGCGTCCTCTGCCAGGAATGTTGAAAACGCGCGGAATTAATCCGGGTTGGGGTAGAGCGCACCGCGTTGTGTTGCCCAGGATCAACAGGGCGCACGAGAAGAGCACTTGAGGGCGATACCAAAGAAGGGGAAGCCTTCTATACCAAATACGATTAATGAGAATATGTATTCATACTTTGGAAGTCCAGGCAGGAGACCCAACCCTGCAATATATCTAGTAGAACGGTAACAATTCAGTACAACTCAATTAAGTAAATCATGCTCAGAAAATACGAAATATAATGGAATCGGCTGGCTTCAACTTTATATAATGAATATGTGGATTATTCGAACAAAGTATTTCCCATAAAAATGTTTGTTAAACGTTATGTACATTTTGAAGTAATAAAATGAAAGCGAAATTCGTATTTTTGATATTTGTATTCGAAAAAAAGGAAGCAAACATTTCATATAATTTAATGTACAATAATGTCTAAGTATTTTTTATTAATCCCTGTCAACCTACGCGAAGTCAGCAAATGTGCTCTTTGAAGGTATCTTCCAGTTAATTGTGTTTTCGAGTTTGAGTTCATATTACTTATTCTCTAACAATAAATATGACGTAACCCATCATTTCCCTTACAAAGGTATTATGCTTTCTTCCAAGGTCATTTCCTCATCTGCTTTTATTGTAATAGTAGTAGGTGTCCAGATCTTTTCCTTGTTTCTTATACGTCTATTCTAATCTTAAAATGGAAACGTGACACATGTGGTAAACCTGCAAAGAATACGTAACATTTACTAAAACAGATAAGGATTTCTTCCTGGTACAATCACAATATTTTGATGATAGTACGAATTTTATTGCCTGTACTATCGAGTGTATTCGAAAGTATAATTATTTTTTTAATTACCATTAGTTCTACTCCATTTCTCCCATTGAAGTAAAGGAAGAACATACAACGGTCTGCAGTACTATGTTTCGGCAATTTGTACATTGAAGTAAGTAATAGTGACCACCTGTCTTCGTACGTACATACATCCGATTTGTTTTACACGTTTTACCGAAAAAGTGAGATCGCTGTTTCTAGAGGCGGTCAAATATAATACGATACGAAAATGCTAACATTTCGTAAGTTTAAAATACCTCTTGGTTAAAAGTAGATTAGGGAAAAATAATTGAGTGAAAGTTACAAAAAGGTTTTATCAGTATCGCTCAGTATCATATTTGTAGAAGACATATGCTAGAAAATATATTTGAATGTAATACCTGATAAGCTGCTACCACGTGAATCATTAATGAAATGAATTGTCAGATAGAAGTTGACTGAACTCCCACGTGCGTAATCTCACGTGTAAAAACAGGACAACCCCTTTGCCCCCACATCCGTATGTAGATCAAAAGATGTTAGAGAAACGTGTTTATTGTTTAAAAAACTATGACGAAATCAATAATCTCCACAATTGAAAACACACAATCTTTGAACTTGCAAATGTTTCTATTTTCGATTCGCTAATTTTAACTTAATACTCACACACGCGTGCTCGCGGTACACCAAGGCCTTCTTGAAGTAGTTCTTGACAAAACCAAACGACGCCAAATAAGCTCATTATATTCATTTTACCATTTACTAAAACAGTATTTATATTAAAACCGGTTAATAATTGCAATTTTTAAAACATCTGGGGTTTCATAACCTTTTATTTAAAGCACAACTTACGTGGTTGAGTAGAAACTTCTTTCTAAACGATAATCCGATAATTTAAATATAAAGATATTTGCAATTTTATAATTGACAGAGATTTTAATGAAAATTGATACTGAACCAGACAAATATAAATGTAGTTTCTGCTATTCAAACAAACAATTTCAACAACAAAAAACAGTCGTTTTCCACAAAATTTTGAAAATGTATCAGAGGATTTATGAAAAGAATATCCTCCAAAAATAATATATTTTAATGATCTCCTGAACTACTCAAATAGATCTTAAGCATAAAGTCCTTTCCAAGGTGCAGCTCAAATGCTTATTTAGGTTTATTCTGGTTTATGTGGGGGACCATCACAAGGTGTTCAAGATATACGCTTGAAATAAAATATAAACAAAAAAGTGAAAATAAGAAGTGACCGGCGTGTGAACCAGTGGAAAATAAAGTGTTCAGCATTCATAGTGGGGCACGTGAGAAATTTCCGTGATAATAATATACAATAATAGAAAAGGGCAACTATCAAGCAATGACCAATATAATGAGTGTAGGAAGTAATAGTCAGTGATGGACAATTGAAGATAATGCGCATCAGTCATCAAAGACACAAAATTGAGGTTCTATCGATCACGAAAAGACAATTAAAAGGCGAACATTGGGACTTGGAAGAGAACGTACGTAGCGATGGTAGAGTTCGGACGTGTGGATTATTTGCGGAATATTTCGTGGACGTTATATTTAACTAATGGAAAGAGGATGGAATGGGTACTCAAGTACACAAACTGTTAATTAGTCGTGCCAATAGATTTTTAAGGGACAACAGTTTTTGTTAGGAAATCGAATTTAAAAATTAGAAATTGGAACGTGTCGAAGCAACAAGACGGAGCGGAGTAACGGATGCGGAAGGAGAGAACCACGTGTTTTCGTCGGCCAAGAATGCAGTAGAAACTAAAAGGAAGGTGTACAAACATTTAAATAATTCATGCAGGATGACTAAGTTGTGTTACATTTAGATATAAGAATAATTCATACGAGAGAATCGTAAAATTGTTTCGGCCTTGCATGTGAATGTGTGTTGTAAATATTATATTATTATTAATTATATTATTAAATATGTTGAGTAATGCTGTTAATGGACGCCTATTGATGACTTGTCGTACTCATGATGAAATTACTTTTGGGGTGGAATGGTATTTGTACTGAATGGTTTGGGTATTTGTACTGAAAGGTTTGGGTATTTGTACTGAAAAGTCTTTTTCTTTTAAAACGCTTAGTAACAGTTCTGTTAAAACTAGCTCAATTCCAAATTTTCAGAAACTCTCAATCGCCATTTTCTCATAAACGGCTCCAAATTGTTTCTTCAAACTTTTCGAACAGATAGTGCTAATTTCACGGTTTAATAATACATAAATTTCATTTTTGGGTATTTTTTTAAATTACACAAATGTAATTCTTGAAAGATCTTTCACGCCGTTAATATGCATATTTCCAGGAATTTGTAAACACTGTTGTATTTGTGAATTAAAGTTATTGAAATTACTTCGTATCAAGTTTTTAGAAAACTCAAAAATTTTCTGTGAAAAAGAGCTTCAAACTTCGAAGTACTTAAATACCATTTTCATAAAACCGGTTCCAACTTTTTCAAAGAAAATTACTTTTTAGATAATTACTTTTATACTATTATTATTTTACTGCTCTTTAATATTCTTAAAATAATTTTAGGAAACCAAAGAATTGAGAAAATATAACAAAAATTTACTTTGAGCGATGATAGATGGCTGGCAGGACTCCGTGTGACATGTTCGAAGAGCTAGCCGAGACCAATGGAAACCGAAAAGTAATACGAGAATGTCTGTGCCATTCTGTAGCACCACTAGTAGTAATTGTCTGATGGTATTTGGTCTATTACAACTGATTTTGTATTAGGTTTTTAGTGTTTAACTGTGTTGTAGGTTTCAACTGAGCAGTATATTTTACTGAAGAAACTATGATTTTATGTCAGAAAATTGGAGATCGCATTGTTGAGATTATTCCAACACTTATAAAAGCCTAACTTTAAATGCTCTTTTAGAATATAAGTAAATTCTTTCTGACCATCCGTACCATGGAGTGAGGAAATCCAAAACAGCAAAGCCTCCGAAAATGCTACAGAAGATCCCAAAATATCTCATTTTGTTGATTACGGAGTGAATAACGTAGGGGAAGACGGGATAACGTCGTACAGCGAGGCAATGCCGCACACTTAATTTTTCCGTTATGTTTTGAAAACAAATGAGTGTGATCGGTACTGATAACATACGGCAGTTCCTGTAAACTCGTCAGAGTTTGTTTGTCTACGATGCACTATATGCATTCTATTATAAAATGTTTGGTTTTGTTTGTTTTCCTTACTATTATTTACCTTTTTCACTTAAGAAGTAAGAGGAAAGCTATTATGTACGTATAAATTAGTGGTATTTAAACCACTCAAATTAACATTTGCTTATCAATGTTTTACATTATAACGAAAACCTGGTAACAAGAAAGTTTTGAAGTTATGCTGAAAATTTGCTACGAGATCATGGTTGGGACAATGGCGTACAAAAGTGTACGGCAGTGCGCCAAAATGGTTTTTGTTAACACACGTCATTTTAGAATTGTTTTGTTTTGACAGTCCATTTAACATAAGGAAATTGCAATAGCTGTAACAGGTAAAAGAAAAATGAGGAAAACTGATTCTGAAGCAGAAGGCCACAGCATCCTCAAACACATATGACAAACACGTTTCGAAGAAGTATTTCTTTCGACTCGTCGTCTTCAGATGAACCTGCCAGCACAATTATTTGCGATGACGACGAACTAGATGTCATCGATCCAAAGAGCTTTTGCAGCGTGAAAGGAGTAAAGTCAGTGGGTACAAGGTCCGGTAAGGAGAGAGACAGTGGGCTCCGGTGTCGTTCGTGCTCTGGGTGAATGCATGAGGCGTGCAGTGCTTCTGAATGTGAAGAAAACGTTATCTGCGATTATTGTACTATGTAAATAACTGAGAAAGTGTTAATGTACTTCTGTAAAATACGGATGTTTGTTTTCAAAATAATAAAGTACGATTTCTGTATAATCTAACATTTTATTTTTCGTAATAATTCCCTCCTTTTACAATGTGTATGGTTGTACGGTATTAGCCCACCTGCGGTACGGAGTTGCCGTGGCCCTCGGTGTAATCTCGTACAATGTAGTTTTTTTTCTTAAATGTATTAAAAAATTACCTCAAGTAAAAAGTTAAGTGTTTACTACTAAAGATGTAAGAAATGAGCTAAATTAAGTATCAGTGGTTAAAATAAGATTTTAATCGTCATATTAGAGTACGCCAAAACCCCGCTCTTCCCTAAATGATGACCTTCGGCCTCGAACACCAGGTTTTTGAGTTATTTGTGATCAATGTGTCAGGAAAAAGGCCGATTAGCGGTTCATGTAGTGCGGTTTACGTGTGCGTATGGTTAATTTTGCGTTTTTCCACACATTCCTAATATTTACAAAGCGGATGCGCAATTCGTCTTCTCTACTTTAATTTCTCTTTCTTTTGGCTCTTCACTTTTTAACATTTGCTATGGGATTCCATCATAAAAGAAACAAAGAAAAACTGAAATAAATCGCGGGCAAATTGAAACATGCTGTTGTTGATTACAGATCTTAAAGTGTACCGAGAAAAAGAACTACACATAGAAACGAATAAAAACATTTTATAGCTCGGAAAAAATAAGGTATCTTTTTTCTTAATAGTATATTTACAATCACTTCAAAAAAGATACACTATTTATTTAATTTCAATACAAAAAAGTGTACAATTCAATGAGTTTTCATTGTGTAAAGAAAGTATTTTCGAAAAACAGAAGGAAATGAAAGAGGGAAACCAAGTTTTCCTGGAAATCCGGGTACTGTCCGTGACGTATCGTGGGGACGTGTCTGTGGAGACCAGCTGTTTCACTCATGATTTGCGTCCGCCCGCACCTAGGCACGGGGCCAACGGCGCGTGCCGCGCGTGGCTTAACGCGCAACTGCCTGGTCCAAAATATTTTTTTTCTCAAGGCACTTGACCTATTCCGTCCCTCATGGAACTGGGACGTGATCCAAATAATTAAGCAATCGTCACTGACGTCTAGGGTTCCAGACCTATATGAATTTTTTCCCTTGAGGAAGTGACGTTGAGATTACAGAATATAAGTATTTCGTAATGTAACCTAGTTGATGAACAATCACTGTTGTTCACGGTTTGCAAGGAAAGTCAACTTTTTAGAAGACTCTCATACGATGGCTTAAGCTCCGTCAATGACAATAAAATAGTCAACTCATCCGAAACTTCTCACTCTAAAAATATTCTTTATTGGTTAGCTTGGGTCGTCGTATCTGTTGGGCTTAGACTAATATTTGCACAGTCGTTTGGGCGATAGAATGGAAGTCAAAATGAAATATGCACGCAGAAGGCGTAGGCAACGCCCTTAGAAATTTCATGCATTCACCCACGGATGCAAGCCGTTAAGTGTACTCCATTTGAAATAAAACATCAATAATAAAGTTGCATCGCTAAGCAGAAGCTTTGGAATCAACGATACTCGGGAGGGGGAGGGGTCTCGTATCCTAATCCCATCTCCTGCATGTTAACTGGTGTATTGTGACGTGGTGGGGCTCTCTCAGGCATAATGAATCATCATTAAATCATCTTCATCCGATTACCTGAGTAATTACCTTCCCCCAAATCTGCCTGTCAGAAGCTAGATGAAATATGCGGTACCACGGCACCTATACAATACAGATGATTACAGAAAATCAATGCGGATAGGTTTTTCTAGGTCTCGTCTCTATAACCGATGAGGGGGAGGATACCGTCCCGGAAAATATGCTCACGTGGAAGAGCGACAGGATGGTGAGACGAGGGAAGCCACCAAGAGAATGAAGGGCAACGACAGAGGCCGCTAAAAGGGTCACTAAAGAGACCTAGCAAGTAAACTAGTGTAAATATTTCTTCCGTTCAGTCTAGCATACTAAAAACCAAAAGAATCGGCATCGAAAGGTACGGTTGGGTTTTGATTAATTGATTAGGGATTGCGTGCGCGTCAATGTTTAAGATCATTCGTCCTGTAAGTGTAGTGCAGATATTTTTCTTGGAAAGAGGCTGTGATCTTACTTCGCTGAAGTGGCGAATCAGCTTGCGGGGTTTTCCCCAACAAGGTATCTCCCACTAGCGTGACACCGCCCCAGTCGGGACAGGTCTAAGCTCCCTACAGGTCTCCCAACAAGTGTGGTAGTGTTGCGAACGGAGCGTGTGTGTAAGTAAAAGGTGAGGATAGGAAGAAGGGGAAGAAAAGATCGCGTGCGGTCCATGGCCCACGCGACCGACAGGTTTAAGACGATGACCATCGAAATGCCAGTATTGGGCCAGTAAAGTGAAGTAAGGTAAGCGGGCACAGCCGGGCGCCGGGCGCGCCGTGCCGTTCGCAGGGCGCGTGACAGCGGGGGCGGCGCCGTGACGTCAGCAAAGGATGCTGGCGCTGTACCAATCACCGCCCGCTGACGTTCCCGCGGGTGACGCGCGAGGGCTTCACGGGCCGAGGCGGAGACTCCGGACTTCGCGCGCGCCGCCGCGCCGTGCCACCTTGATTTACAGTTAGTACTCCATGACGCTGCTGTGAACTTTGCGCCAGCGTGGCGCACGGAGTGGCGTGAGGAAGGGGACAGGAAAGGGCAGTGCCCGTGGTTCCAACTTGAAGGTCACAGGAAAAGACTGCGTAACACGTTATGGATTATCTAGCTCAGTTTACTACGTATACTTCTATTTACACATCTCAATAGACGCAGGGTTTTTTTTATGGGAAAGCGAAATGAGTAAAAATCTCACTGGGAAACGAAATTTTTGGTAATTTATTTTTACGCTTCTCGAAGCCACATACTTCATCGACAGTTATAAGTTATTTATTTTTTATTTCTCTTAATCAAATTTTCAATTTGAGGGTTTCGCGTTATTACACTAAAAACTTTCTCTTCATAAAAAAATCGTAATACAACAATTAAAGTATGTGCAGGTGATCGATTAAAACTCACTTTTACCGACTTAGTTGGCACATGCCTCTAACGTGCAGGTCCAGTCAGTGGCAGGATTTTCGACACTAGCTAGATATGTAGGCCGAATTCAACCGTAGCCTGGAGGAGACTCCTGTATACAGCAGCTGGCTACTTTGATCGTTGGTTTTTCGTGGTTTCTCCCATCAACACCAGGCGAATGCCGGAGCAGAACCCTAACAAACGAGACACGGACCGCGCGCAATCTTTCCTTCCTCTTCCTTGTCCTCGGTTTCGTTTGCAGATTTGCAGTACACTCGTTCCACTTGATGTCGGGTACACACAACGATCCCTCAATCGCAACAGAAATCCTTGATTAGTGCGCCTTCCTTCCGAGAGGAGAATGGATAGATGGGAAGAGGAGAGAGCATTCGGGCGTTTTCCTGCCCACAATGACCCGAATCCAGGTCGTTGGGCTCGCCTGCGTAAGGTAGTCACATAAAATGAAAAATGTTTTGTTTATCTTTTGACACATGATAGTTTCAAAATTACTTTCTATTGACCATAATACTGCATATTGTCAGAGTCAAATACGCCATTCGCCGTCGTGTTATTTAATTATGACAGTCATTAAATGATGAAGGACATTTTTTTGCTCGTAAATTTCCAAATGGCTTCAATACAATAAGGAAAGAGAATAAAAGCCCATCATGAATGTCATTTGATAATTTTGTTACTTCTTCGAAGTTTTCGTTCACGTATTTTTTCTTTTCCTTCTATTTTCGCTGCGAGCGCAGAACAGGGCAATTCGCTGCCCAGTGTGATCCGCTTATGACGAAAGTTATCGCTCCGCACTGGAAACCCCAAGTGTCGCCGCAAACCTCAGTGTATAGAGTTCATCGATGAGATGAAGTGTAAATGTCGATGTTATTGAATTGAATGTATGCCTTATTTTACGTGGCTAGACTCGGGCCATTAGGCCCTCATTTCCATCTGACCACGCAAATTTCTCTATGCTTCTTTCTACCATTAGCGGAGAAAGAAGGTATTCCTCGTTCGACAGTCTATTTGAATTTAGCTCAGAGGCTTCATTTAGGTTTGAGGATCTTTTACATGCAGTAAATCTACTATCATGGGACACCCGGCTTTACTTCCCTTCCGCAGGAAGGTACGTACGATTTCCCCCCTCCGAATGATTTCACCCGTAAAACCTCAAGGGTTCGGTCGGGTTTGAACCCGTGAACTTGGGTTTAACAGTCCGGTACGCTAACCGTTACACCACCGCAGGGTTTATTGACACATTTTATTATTTTGTGTTCAGTATTCGTTAGGTGGTACGTCTCTCTAAAACAATTAACACCGAATATCCGACTTGCCCTGGCCTTGGACAGAGCATTTCGGAAGCCTTGTGGATGGTGAACAGCAACGCTGGATTCTTGGAGTTGGCGATTTCCGATCGACTCTATTTGTCTTCTCCAACTCCTGATCTTTCACAACAAACTGAAAGAGAATCGGGTGATCAAGGAAACTCAGAATCTGGAGATACGCATTCATTAGAAGAAACGCAAGCATCCTCGCCATTTATTTCTATTCAGAGGTTCCGTAACCCAGATAGCGCGCTCGCCAAAAGTTCGTGCAAAAGACTAGCAGACCCTAGCAACGACGGTAACTAAAAAAACAATAAAGATCCAAAGACGCGCATTAACTACATCAAATAATGTTACGGGAAATATATGGAATAAGTTACAACATAAAAACTAGGAACAGATTTAAAAATCTCTCATCCAACGAAGACGATAATACTTCTGAATCACCAGTGTCTACACCACCTATTTCCATTTGTAATGTCGATCATTACAAAATTTTAATTACTGACCTAATATGTGAAACTGTTTGTAACAATTTTTTTACCAAAATCCTCAGCAACACTGTAAAAATTAAAACCATCAGTATCAAGGACTTTAGAAGTTTAATTCGTTTTTGTAAAGAAAAGCGAATAAATGTTCACTCGTTTCAACATCCATCGACAAAACCCAAAGAATTACTAAATAAAGGAATACCCATCGATTACAGTGAGGACGAAATAACAAGTGATTTTATTGCCCTTGACTATCCAGTTGTAAGAACAATCTCAATGTACAAAAACAAAATCACAAATTCATTATGTTTCATCCACCTCGATTATAACATTGGCATAAAAGAAATATTCAAAATACACCATTTATTTTTCGCAATTGTTAAGGTTGAACATGGGAACAGACCCCAAATTTTCGTTCAATGTAATAGATGCCAGAGACACGGTCAAACTCAAGATAACCCAGTAATAGTTAACACAGATGTACAAAATTCCCAGAACCACACCGTCATTCACAATGTACGAAATATCGAGACACCTCGTAGATATGTGATCTGCTTAGGAATGCACACTGCAAATTATGTCACGTGTCCAGTTAAAAAATACATCCGTGATTTTAATATTTCACAATCTCCTAAACTCTCAAAATACCGAGTACTACTTGACCTCCAAAACGAATTTCCTAGTTTGCCTACAACTCGCAGAATTAATTCCGCTCATGGCAGAAATAATCGCTCTTACGTGAACGCAATAAACATTCAAAGTATCTTCATACTTTAGACGCTAGTGTCGGACGGGCAGACACACGGACGAACGTGATTGCGTAGGCTTCGCGGCCGGAGTTTGTATAATCTAGGCTATCGGGAACGAGCCACGTCTCAGTAGTGGTGACTGACGTTGCAGCAGCTGTATATTCTGGGAAAAGCCGCAATATGTTGGCCGAAACGTCAGCCGCCGGACATTTTACATTTTACCGAAAAACACTTTTTCGGTATCAATAACTCACTGTTGGTGAAATCTGACTTAAGAACATGTTACAGGGAGTGATTTACTACATATCAAAACACAATTTAACCACTTATTCGGTTTCACGACTCCACAATACGACTTTTGCTGTCGAAAATTCGCCCCTTTTTTGGCAGAATTACATAACTTTCTCTATACGTCATATATTACTCCAGTATGTATATGAGAAATTAAAAGCTGCAAACTATTCAGAGTAAAACTGTATGCTAGTGTCGTAGCGATCTCGGACCGAAGGATCGAGGGTTCGAGTCCCGCCTCGGGCATGGTTGTTTTGTGTTCATCCTTTCGCACCCTATCATCAACACATTGTTACAATAGCGTTACAAGCAATAGTGGTTGCCGATGCCCTAGTAGTTGATGCGACCTTACATAACAAAAAAACTGTATGCAGTATCTTAGTAGTTTGCAGTATTATAGTAAAATACTGTATGCAGCCCCTTGGTATTCGATCGTGTGTCTAACAATCAAATCCAGAACGTATTGAATATTACTTGCAAGACTACATTAAAACAATAAAAGCATTAGCATTTTTTAACAAAATACCTGGTTTACCATTATCTACACACTTTCATTTAGGAACTACCACCAACACAACTAGAATGAAATCCAAATTCCTCGCAACCAAATTTCGGCCACCTTAATGTAACTAATAGAAAAATAAATTTTCACTCTCACAAAAAAACATGATGTATGACCTTCCAATATCTTGTAATTTCCATTTTGGTTCGTTAACATTTAAACTTACAACATTTCCATAGATTATTGAAAGATGCAGGCAGCTACGAGAATACTGATCGTTTTGTGACTTACATGTAGGAATCATTCAATAACATTAAAGTAAACTCGCACGCAGGTTTGAAGCGGAAAAGTATTTCCTTCATTGTGAGGCATTCAATTCCTCCGATGTTCTGTTTTCTCCTGACGAGTGTCAGGAAATGAGGTTGCGCCGGCTATAGAACGGTTACTTTTGGACGCGGAGAAGAAAAGCCTGTTCATTCCCGAAACGCGGATTACGAGAATAACTCGGCTTTCCGAGAAGACCAGTTTTTGCTTCCAGTGATGCACGATCACAAGACACATTGAAAAAGCGTGAGTTTCCTTGATTTACACAGTATTCATTTCGAAAAGCGCAATGAAAATAACACTCGGCCCCTTGTCAAAGGGATACCTGTAAAAGGCAGTGACTGACTACTCTGCTGGCTGATTAGATTAAAGGGGGATTACTACAAACGTTCGAGGCCAGTAGATGGCTACAATATATCGTTGTTACGAATTGTATCAGAACTTACACAACAACATTGTTTCTGAAATAAATTTGAAATACAACTGACGTGACCTCAATAACTGGAGTTTGTAGTTAGGTAAAAGGTATATTTTCTTCTGATGTATCTACGATCTATCATATTTCACCATTTGTACTCTATTCTGTTCATAGCATTTAATTGTGTTTGCGAGACAGCTTTATCTTCATTGTCCGTCGAATGTCTTGGTCTACCATTGCTCGAAGTTCCTTGACAACTACGGAGAACTCGACGTCATCGACTATTCTTCTTCTTCTTCTTCTTCTTCTTCTTCTTCTTCTTCTTCTTCTTCTTCTTCTTCTTCTTCTTATTCTTCAAGAAAGAGGATGCAAGAGAGATTTCCGCTGCCTTCAGAATGTTATAAAAAAGCGGCGTCGTTGAAATAGATAATTATTAAAGAATTAGGAACAATAATAATATATTTTTGTCTAAAATGTGTAGAACAATTATTTGTTAAGCTTTTGCAGAACACAAACACTTACACCAGAAATATTTTCGAAATGTAAGATGTAATAAAAACATTTCTAAAAAATTTAGCGAAATTTAGCGAAGGGTCGAAATTCGTATTGATTGAATATGACTTTTCAGAATGTGAGTTAAGTAAATATATGATCTAAAATCAATGGCCTTAATGTAAGCTCTTCAGTTAACCATGATTGCTTATAGTATTCGTACAAGAATTCTGCGAATGTGAATGGGTGCCATAGTTATTTTTAGAATGTAATTTATAACATTTTCAGGCTGAAATTGATAAGTTTGATTGTCTAAATAAATATTTTGCAGGTAATTATCAGAGCAAATTTTGACTATACTGAGAGCCTAGGAAATCAAAATTGATAACAAACATATCGTAGAATATCAAGGTCAACATTATCTAATAAACGTCAGAAGAACAACACCCACTTTTATTATTCTTCCTGATAGTATTCATTATGCACGTTCGCTTAATTACCATAAACGACTGGCCGGCTCTATACCTAAATACAGCACGCTATCGCTTTTTAATGGCTACAATGTTTTAAAATACAATGCACTACTGCTAAAAAAACAAATAATGATCCGAGAAGATAAAAGACAAAAGGCCTTTGTTGCCCTCTGCAGCTATATTCAATGATAAAACGAATATAAAATGTGGATATATTGTGCATAAATTTCACCAGATGGATCTTTGTACTGACTGCGGTTAAATTTATCAAAAACATGAGAGATTTATCAAGATATGATACATACATGATACACACAAGATGTGCTCAAGAAAAACTGATAACCATATTTGGTTACGAACACTAGTGTGATGCTGACACCACCATTCGCAATAATCAACAGTAGTTATCAGTAAATCTAATCGAATCCAAAGTCTATAATCTGAAATTCTCCGCTCTGATTAGTCCAAGCAATTAAATAATCTAAATACAAACACAATCTAAATCCAGTAAATATGTTGACGCTAGAATCCATGAATAATATCCATCCGGAACAAGCAAAGGTTTATACAAGAAGCGTGTCTGTCCTTCAGAACTTGAACATTTTTCTATGAACAGATATTGAAATATATTAAAAACCCAACAGTGTTATGTGGTACATATTATATAAAATATAATGGCATTTCTACAGAATTCGTTTTATAGGAAGGTGGGGCATAAGATTTAAAAGAATGAAATATGTACTGAAATAAGTTCTCTACACCACAAGTCTACAGATTGGGTTGTTGAACTGTAAAAGTGCCAGCCATAAATTGCCCAACATTTTCAGACTTAAAGCAGACGTAGTAGGGCAAGAGAGACTCACTGGGAAACGCCATTAATTAGTGATGTGATATTTAATTATACGAATCGGGATATGCATAATTATAATACTCATTTGTATAATTTTTCTCAGTCCTTTCCCCCTCTCTCTTCCTATTCTCTATTTTCCTTCCCTCTCTCTTTCCCTCAATTTCCTCCCTCTTTTCCCATTCTCTTTTCGCCTCCCTCTTATTCCCTCTCTCTCTTGCTCCCTCTTTCTCTTGGTCCCTCTCTCTCTTGTTCCCTCTCTCTCTTGTTCTCTCTCTCCGTTTTTTCTTTTTCCTTTTGCTCCCCCATCTCTCTCTCTCTTTCTTTATCTATCTATCTAACTATCTCTCTCTCTCTCTCTCCTCCCTCTCCTTCCCGTGCCGCTCACTTCTTTCTGTCATCGGCGTCGTCCCACATCACACGGCAACCCCAGTGAAGCTCATGTGGATTGGAAATTGCATTTAACTGAAGCGCAATCTTTGCGCAATATTTCCATACAAAGGAGTTACACAAAAACGAATTGCATAAAAACCATCTCAATGGAATAATGTGTAGATGCAACTACTATCATTGAGATCGGTCAAATGGTGTCAGAGTTTATCGATCTCGAACAAACCAATATGTACTTTTACACATACATGTGTGTGTGGTTTCAGATTGTGTAAATACTCCTTTCTGCTTTCTGTACACACTCTAGCCCTCTGTACAACTTTGAACAGAGATGTTGCAGGTGGCCACATGAAGATAATGAAGCCACATGAAGATGTGGTGCATATTTATTTGCCCAAAGTGCACTGAGCAAATGAATAAAAAAAAACAGCAAAAGCAAACAATGATTTTATTTCTGTTTTATTCAAGTTACAATATAAAATGTATTTGTGACTACCATTTTGTTTGTACAAACTAATAACATAAACCTGTATTATCTTATTGTAAAAAAATCAATTTAAGGACCAACTTAGTCAATTTTAAAATAGATCTCAAATTGGAACCCCATATTTTTCAATCATCAACATTTTAAAGATTTTAGTTTAATTTTTTGGATGTTCGGGTATACATGTTATATTGATTTTCAAATATTGTTAGATTAGTTAAATAAGTCTTTTTTATATTTATCATAATACTTAATTTCAAATATTTCCCAAGAGATGTCCACATTACAAACGGGGTTTCGTATACGGGTACCTGACCCTACTACATTGTGTGCATCAGTGCCCCTCCCCCTACGTATCCGCGAGCGTTTCCGCAGGTCGCCCGCGCGGCCTGACGCAAGCGAGCGGCGGAGTGCGTCAGGCGCGTGGGCGCCATCTCACGTGAGTCCCTCTCCCTCGCGCCGATAACGCACGCCGCCTTCTGATCTGAAGCGCC
>BOPP01000008.1:17446550-17461896 GCA_017312745.1 Gryllus bimaculatus
GTGCGTCAGGCNGCGTGGGCGCCATCTCACGTGAGTCCCTCTCCCTCGCGCCGATAACGCACGCCGCCTTCTGATCTGAACCTCGCGAAATAAGGACTTCAAACAATCTCGGCTGACGTACGAAGAATCGCCGTGCGTTAATGATTGGATTTCCTTTGGAAGACTGTGTTAATCGCGATCTTTACTGAAGGAAAACAAAATTTTAATTTGTTTTTGGGGAGACGCTCATGCGTGTGTTAAGAAGAATGCTTTTTAAGTGCATCGGAAGAAAAGCTACCCCGACTCCAAAGCTCCCTGTATGCATATATATTCGTAGCAATGTACACATCAATACAGATATTCCTGGCTTCTGAGGAGCACACACACCATACATCACAAAATATACTCTTAACATTCATCTGTTCTTAAGTTTCCAAAATCAATTTACAATTAAATTTCAATTTCCAATGATTGGGACTCCCACGTCCATAATCCTATACTTCACTCTCTTTTCTACTAAGAACATTAAAAAATATATAAACGTAAAAATAGATTGTACTCACGTCTAGACTTTTTGTGGAATTTCATATTTTTTTCGAATAGATGTTTGGAATTTACACATTGTATAACCAATATCTTTCTTGACATTTTTTCTTCTTATATAGTCAAAAAGATAAGTTGTTCTTTGACGTGACGTGGCAACTAGCGCTTAATTGCACTCCAAGAACTTTCAATTGTATTAGTGTGCTCATTATTTTCAGAATCCTTGAAATGCAAAGAGTGACTGACGGCGAAGTGCCGATAACCTTCTTCTTTTAGACAATTATAAGAACTCAGACTACGCGAGATCACAGTAGATCCCGGTTTGATAAAAGCTATTAAATGTATAAAAGATCATCTTTGTCTCTATTTTCTACAACCTTAAAAAACAGCGTACAGAAATAGTTTAATCACGTGTATTTATTAATTTCGTCAAAACGTGAAGAGGACGAAAATCCATGTTTTATGGGTCCTTGATATCGAAAAATCGAATGACGGCATAACAGCTGTGTGTCTGTCCATCCATCCGTCAGTCCGTCTGACCGTCTGTGCATGTGTGAACTACGTTAGCGGCTAAACCATTTTCACGATTTTCCCAACAATTTTTATTCTCTAATTGATCTAACTGGTGTCGCGGCTCTTTGAAATTGGAACAGATATTTTAATTTTGGTGGGCATTTTTCATGTAGCCCCTGGGACATTAAAAAAAAGGCTCTATCGTTTTTGATTAACTACTGTTGTTTAATAATGAGAGTTACTTTTAAGAGAAAGGTGCAAGTCACATTTTCATTGAAAATTTGGTTTTTCGAAAATTGCAAAAATTCAAATTATTTTCCGCGTCTTTCCTACAATTACAACTACTATGAAGATAGACATTTTTCGCTCAATGAAATCTGTTCCTTAAAGATAGATTTTGAAATAGGTCAGGTACAATTTTTCGAAAATTTGAGTACTTTTAGCGAAATGTTGCGTAAAAATGAGACGAGTAAGTACGTTTTGTTTTAGCACCACTAGTTTCACATTCTATGACGAAGCCTGCTTTGTCGTAAGCGTTCCACAAAGTAACCCTTTCCGACCAATGAACAGTCAAGGTAAGAACATATTTTCATTTATAAGTACTGAAAAGAAAATTGTTATGAACATTACAACAAAAATAAATGAATAAATAAATAAATAAATAAATAAATAAATAAATAAATAAATAAATAAATAAATAAAGTAAATAAAAATTAAAAGATTGCTCCTCAAAGAAATCCAATATAAGGATTCAGTCAGAATAATATAAGGAAGTTAGAAAAAGTTCATATCGACCACGATCGTTTTGGATATTATATATAAATTTAGATGGAGGATCACATAAAAACTTGTAGCACATGAGATTCATCACCGTAGATAGCGCACAGTTGTTTCACTTTACTACGACAAACTGCTCAGTTAACTGCGGTGTCTTTCTGTAGCAGACCCTGAGCGCGCGAGCGCTTTGAGTTAAATGCAGCGAGGGTCATCCCAACACCGAGTCTCAATAAACAATCGCATTTTGTGGGGACCGAGGTTGCGGAGCAAGGGCGGTGTCAACTGAATGGTACGAGGGAATTGCCACGCCTGTCGTGCTAAAGAAGTGGCTAAAACTGGGCTGCGAATAGACACAGGAAACTATCGGGAGAGTCTAAGCGCTGGACGATTTTGCTACATCTGTGCAAGATTTATAAAAATCATGGCGGATCTTTATAATACAATATTGTATTATATTACAGGATATCGCTTATCCAAAGGAGTTGACTTAACAGTAGAAAATGGAATTGTATAGAAGCAAAAGAGTGAAATGAAATTCTTTGAACTAGCATTATTCTCATCATAATATTCATAAAACCTTGAACCTTGGTAAAATGTTATTCCTTGCCAAGATCTTGTCAATGTATACCTTTTAATAATATTTTTCTGGAATTAACCTTTTCTTTTACCCTCTTTCTTGCAATTCCGGCTTTTTTTAAGTTATTTAAGGTCGGTTTTGAACTCCTAAGGTCATATAGGGGCTACTGAAAGTAACATTGGGAGTAATGGTGCACGGACACTCACAAACAGCCATGCCCCAGATGGGATTCGATTCCGTGATCCTTCACGCACGAGGTAGCTAGCACTCTTCAGTCTTCGCGGTCGCGGCTATCAAGGCCGGCAATTTCGATTATTTGGTTATAACTAAATAATCGAAAGAGTAACGCGAATACCCTACATTAAATACACTTTAATAATCAACAAAGTTGAACAAATGTATTTATTACACTAAAACAAAATAAAGATGTGTCAACGAATTTGGGAATGAAAGTATTAAAAACGTGAATTATTGTAAAAGAATAACTGCGACTGAAAGAGGAAATGTTAAAATAATGGACGAAATCATAAAAATCTCTTGTAAAGTTAGGAAATTATGTTACTAAAAAAAGGATAGCCAATACATTTATTTTATTTTGAAAAAGGTAATTTCTTTGCATGTTTCAAAATAATATCACACCAATTCTTTTCAACAGAAGACATTTTTAGGGGATTTGAAATTCACATTTTCCCATTTAATGTGTTCGCAGCTAGTCCAGAAACATACATTCTCCTTTTCAAAGCTAATTCATATTTCTAATTATTTTTAAAAGAATTTTCTTAACATTTTTAGGAATGTTAGGAATCATTATTTTCATAAAGAGCCTTCAAAACAAAAAAAGCAACCGTCAACTCATTTCTTTTACAATAAGAGGATCACCCCTTTTTTTGCATTCCTTATGCTCAATAATAATTAAACAATGTGGTTCGGGATTCGAGAGATTTCTTTGAGAGTACGATGGTGTGCATTCTTTCTCATCGCTCTCGCTTCAACAACTTAGCCAGTCCTGGATGTAAAACATTTACCTCAATTTCGCAGTCGTTTGGATTTGACTTCTGCCGAATTGCCGACTGCTGTACTGCGGATATATTTCGATTTACCCTCTTTATGTTATTACCAACATTCTGCCGAGGTTAATTATCTCATTTAGATTGACACGAATACTTCAGTAGAGCCTAAAGATACATCAGACGAAGCCGCACTGAAACTTCTATCGTCTTTACTTCCGCTTTTCACTACGTTTGTCATATACATTTTTCCTGAACCACTTGATTTCTGAGTGGCATAATAAATGCAATTTTTATTAGAAACAGGAACCAATTCTTTTGAAACTACGTCTTTCCGCTTATCGCATGTTAACATACCATCACCATAATTATTTAAAGTTTCAAGAGCGTGTTACACTAATCTCCTGCTTCCCTCTTCTATCTGAAACGGCATAATTTCTTCTGTTGACATCACACGTTCAACTGAAGCGTTATTTTTCTTTTCAAACGAGGTTACAATCACTTGACATTTCATCAACTACCTTACTGCGGACCAGAACAAGAAAAAAAATCTATCGATATTTCCAGCAGATGTATTACGCTTCTGGAGTTCTAGTCTATTAACCTTTTTTCGCCGAATTTAACAAGTAACTTCGTTGTTCTTTTGGATGAGCCCTCTTCAACATTATCTCCCCCTTCGAAACATTTGCTACCGTTTTTGATTTATCTAAACCGAGAATTATGGTGCACTTTTAGATGGCAACCACGAGACCTGTGTCGTGTGAAGCGGAAATAGTCGGTCGTTTTGCACTTCCGTTCTAAGACGATGATTAATGAAAGTGAACCCGAACGGTCACGGTAGTGTGTGCTGCTGACGTTAAATTCCCATAATGTCGCATTCTCTTGATTTACATTACTTCGACTACAGCCAGCAGCTTCTGGAGAATCTTTCTAGTGTTCAAAGGATCGCTGCTAGAGCTATCCACCAATGTAATAGCGCATCACGGAAATATAGTTATTACACCTATACGTTTTTTGAGCCCCGGAATACATACCCCCTTTACTGGCAATAGTTGAATTCAGAATAAATGATAGGAACGATTTTTGTTGACAAAACCTGGTATCATAAATATTCGTCCTCGCATAGTAGAAACTATTTTGAATCGAAAATCGAACTACAGATTTAATGTAATAGTCCAGTAGACAAAATTGTCAAAGCTTCTCACTCATCTCGCATCTAGCGAAACGAGGACTCAAGAAAGCGTGCGCTGCTCTCTGTTGCCAGAGTTGGAAACAAATACCATTTATCGTCAACAAGTAATTTGTATAGTACATGATACGAGTCACGTGGTATCATATAATATTATTCTGGTGTAGTATCATTTTGCGATATAACTCTATCGTAATTCTGGAGTTTGCACACGGGCAGACGCTCAAAGGTGGTTTCAAATTATACCTGATATAATTTTTCACACCTTGAAAAACGTAATGTGATACTTAAAAGTGTTCCTGTTCGTATCTTACAACACTTCACGTAATTTAGATACTATTTGTTGGTATCATGTTACCCCGCATCACAGACCCGGCCTGAATATGTAATTCGTAATAAGGGTTATCATTCATAACTCGAACTGCAGATGTGGGGGCACATACTAGAAAAGATAACGTAACGTAAAGTAATCTAGTGAGGAAGATGGTACAAAGAGATACCCGATACAGTAATAAATTGAAAGAAATGGCCACATTGTATAACTGTCACCGTCTTTTTTGAAAATATAGTTTAATATATACGTAATAATCATTATTGACAGATATACTATATAATTACTGTCAATATGTAATAATTTAACGTACTATAACGTACAATTTTCATTAATTTTTCAACTTGTCTTGAGCAGTTAGGTGGCTAGATTGTATACTACCATCTGTGAGCAATGATTGAATCGCCATAGTGAATCTCACATTGAAAATAAAAAATTGTATCTTGCATTTGTTTATACTCCTGTGATGCTTCGCACAAGATCTCACGCAGTGAAGACCAACCAAGGAAACCGTAGGAATATAAAGGGTATGTTGAGAAATGTTCTTTAGATTAGACGATTTGTAAAGGAATCCGAAAAGCAATCACGTTATGCAGAATAGTGCGGTTGTTGAACATTAGCTAATTCCTAATTAGAGAATCGCCAACAATCGTGTAATCTATTACTAATTTCCAGTGATCACAGAAATAGCAAGGAAATTAGGTAGCCTCTTGGCTTTTGTGAGATGTCTATGGTTTCATTAGATACCAAGGAACTGCAAAAACGAATATTCTACTTTGACTGGAAAATTCAAATATTAAATTGTGGTATTCCCCCATATCTACTACTGCGCGCAACTACTGAATTCTCAAAATTAGTCACTGCTTACGACACAGCTGACGTCATTCAACAATAAGGCTCCAAGCAAGAGGCCGCATGCCTTTAATTGTTATTCGCGTGTTTCGTTTCAAATCAGCAATATTTTGTCCTCTTGGTACGTAAATAACTATTTTGCTGCATACGTATACTATTCTACATTATTGCAGAATTCGTGAGGACTTTTTTGTTAAAAATATATGATTTATTGCAGTCATACGAGAGTATGTTAGTTATTCTTGATCAATGTGCGTTATACGTGTCGGAAAATCATTTGGCGTGGTCTTGCTCTGCAGTATGTGTGCTGCTATGAGCCACTAGTACATCGTCCCGCATATGCCCAAACCACGAATGTGACAAAATCGAGATTTTGAGATGCGTGCATCTTATTTCAATGATCTATCTTTTGCTAGAATTGCGAATGTATCTTTATTCTTTGGCGAATTACAGAAAGTCACATTGCCACGAAGGTACAGATTTTACTCGTACTTTATTTTTATGCCATAAATACGAATGTGTTACATTCCTGATTTTTTGTCTTGTCATTTACATGTATATAAAATGTATATCACGAATCTGTCGACATCAAGAAAATGTATATCACGACTTTAATTTTTGTGTGTAAATAAAAATGCATCTGTTGACTTTTGTATCATATCGAAATCACGAATGTGACAAAATCAAGATATACAGAGGATTGCAATCGCATTTAAAATAACATTCTAAAATACACATTAATCTAACTATTAATATGGCGTATTGACACACAAATATTCACATATTTTGTAAATATGTAATTTTTTACGGTCTTCAAAATTTAAATTTCCCTTTCTCAAAACTAACAAAATGCTCATTCGTGGTTTTGGCATATGGGGGACAATGTTATTAAATTGGAGAAGCTTATATAGCTAGTACGCATGGAAAAATCCATGTAATCCCTTTTCAACTGTGCAAATCGATTGAGAGAAAACGGTTTATCTTGTTACCTGATGATGGCCAAAACGCTTTTCATCAATGAGGATACGTAACGTTATTAGCCAGCGTGCCTCGTGGCTTCTATTTGGGGACGCTGGCAGGATAGCCTTGCCACAGGAAGAAGGGTTTTCGGTTAAAAGGGAAGAACGAGGAAACGGGAGACCACCGAAAGGCTTTTTGGCGGTGTCTTCCGGTTATAAGAGCTTTTCACTGTTATAACAAGTCGGAGGGTGGTGGGCGTGACGTAGTAGGTCACGTGGCCTCGCCTATATAACGAAGTGTACGGAGTCAGTAGGCAGGTTTTGCGAGGACGGTGGGAGAACCGTGGCGTGTGTTATCCAGACTGCGTCAAATACGTGCATTTATGCGAGCCCAGGCTCGCGTGAGGCTGGAGCTCATTAAGTTTGACGAAGCTGCGGACGCTTGATGTCCTTGGGTTTTACTGGCGGTCACGGGGGAGCGGATGCTTGTGTGCGTGCTCGAGGTGAAAGAGTGTTGCAGCTGCACGATATCACGTGCCGATTCTCAATCGGATAAGATCGTCTGGATCGAGGCAAACCAGCCGTTGGTGCGCCAGAACGGACTTTGTGTCCCAGCGTGACATCCGGTTACGTGAAGCTAGGACTTTTGTGCGCGCTGTCAAAAGATAGAGTGGCGATGCCCAATCAAAACCACCATTCAAATGGTTCTTGGATGCTGCCAGCGACAGGCGATAGTTTAGGTCTATCAGAAGCTAGGTGTAAGTAAGAATTATTAAGTGTATATAGTTTGTTTGGTTTTCTTTAATAATATAATTTGTGATACTGAAAGCTCTGTGTCTGTGGTTCGCTGTGGAGTATTCAATGACGTCACAATACAAGTACACCAGTAGTGGGCATACTTAAGAATATGTTAATAGTTTTCTTAAAATTATTAAGCCACAATAATAAAATCGTTTTGTGAAACTGTGGTTACTGACATATCTCTTTCTATTGACCACTTGTCAAAAATCTGCCAATTTTCAACATTTTCTATTTTTAATTTCTCGTATGCACGTATAGATATCAAATCAATTAATGGAGACAAAGTATGTAATGTGGCGAAAAAACGATTTGGAGGTTTCAACACGGAAATAAACTTTTGAAGACTCCTGATACCGAAAAAGTGTTAGTACGTCCGTCAATCTGTATGCCCGCCTAAACTCTCCTAGGATTTTTTCTCAAAACAACTATTCCCTGGTCGATTTGGCCCGACTCAATCTCTGCGATTTAAAAAAAAAACGTTTTAAATTTTGGAGTACTTGAACTATCCTTTAGTATTTTCTCTCAAATGGATATTCTTTTTTGTCTTTCACGTCGTTAATATTTAATATTTATATACTCGTACGTTATTGCCTAGGGTGTACAAGTCCTCAAATTAAATTTCCAATCTTAAAATCCTTCTGAAATGATCGAAAAATTGCACATTTTCAAAAACATCTCAACAAAACAGTGTTCTCATTTTTTCTTTAAATTTTTGTTCTGATATTGCTAAATGAACTGAATAATATGTATAATGCCAACTTATTGTATACCTTGCTTTTTCAAAAATTACGAATTATATTTTTTTAAGTACTTGTATCTGTCTCGGCGGTAATATTTAATTGTTGGAATTCTTATACATTATTACATTTGTAAAACATTGCTTCAAGAAATTGTATAGGACTTTTTCGAAAACCATAAGTTTTAGATGAAAATGCTTTATATTCTGCATTTTCAGATACCCTCAAATCGTTTTTTTTAAAACATGCTAATTTAAGCTTACGTATGCAAATAAATACTCCATGTACCATTCCAAGTTTTACACTTCTATTACAATTCTGTTACATTGAGATGAAAATTAAGACTATTACAGGATCGAGACTGGAATTCTATTCATCCGAAGAGCGACTGAGGATCGCAGCGAGGAATATGGTCGGAGCAACAACAGAGAAAATAGACCTAACTAATGTGTAATGTGTGGTGCAGCCTTAACGACAGAGCATATCCGTAAATGGATCACCAGAGGTCACTGGCGACTAGGAACTTCTACTATTTGCATTCTTAATGTCATATTTGAAACTTATTAGGAATTATTCAGAATCGGAAAAACAAATTCAGAAAACGCGAAAAAACCTCATTTAGGTTGCCAATATTTAAGCTACTTTTTAGGAAGCAGAAAAGGGGGAAAAGAGGGTGTGGCAATACTTACGAAAAGGCAACAACAGTTAAAGAGATAAAAAATCTAACTACTACGAGAAAACTCTGTGCCATTCTGCTTCGGTGAACTATCGCATTGAGACAACATCGTTGTTCACACAGGGCAGTACTTCAATAGATATCATAGTGTTTTATGTGTTCATTAATTTAATCTCATTAATCTCAAATACATGTTTGTTATGAATAATCACGGTACGCGAACGAGGCTAGCAATGAACCTGAACTTGAATCAAGTCTCTATGAAATTAAAATTCTTTGCAATGCCCGATTTTTTGTTGGTTTTTTTTTGTGTTTATCTATCCAGTGTGAACGAATGTCTTGTGCTTTAGAAAGCCTTATAAGATAAATGATAACTCCCCTTCAGTTCTTTCGTTAATATTACGACACGTGCTAATAGCTTTGTACAGCTAAAATGTTCGTTTATTAAAATTGACTTTAATGATTATTTTTAGGCTCTCACGGTCGAACTGATTCTTTCGCGTGTTCATTTTGAAGTCGAAAAGCCGACAATTCATTGGCGAAACTTGCAGTACACATTAGGGGAAATCAATCATTTCTACCCAGTGTCAGTGATTAACTGTGAGAAAATGGTGTGTGCCCCTTATGATAGGCTAACAATGAGTTTACTACTAAGATGTGAGTGTTCGGAATGTCGATTATGTGTCGCATGAATTCATTTCCTTTAAATGAATTAAAGTTTTCGACTAATGCACTACGACTAATGAGTTTTACAAGTGAATGTCCAGAGATGTGTTAATTTGGACAGGAATTGCAGTATGTATAATTTAATGTAATCGTTACTGGTGCGAAAAAGTACGTTGCTGTTGAATCTTCTAAACTCCGTAGCTTCCTAAGAATGTCTGAGTGTCTGTTTAGGCTCCATTTAACGCTCCATGCTACGTGACCCCAGAAGGTATGAATTATGAACTAGTTAGTTGCACCTCCTCTAAACACGTCAGTGTAGCTTCTTTAGCGGGCAAAAATTAACAATCTTGCGAATATTGGACGCAAAGCACCAACTCGCGCATATAGACAGGCCGCAACAGATCGTTAATTGGTTTCAAAAAAAAACAACAGAAAAACAAATGCCTCTTTTATTCAACCTTAATCATTCAAAGTAACCGTATGTCAAAAGGTGTGCGAAATAATTATAATTGAATGATGATTACTAAACTGATATCACAAATAACGTTGACTAAACTGCACACTTCTTTTCTTTCCTCCAATTTAAATTGATATGCATGACGTTCCACTATCAGTTTTAAAATATGCAAGTTGCAATTATGCTCTTTGCAAATCTGGAACTGAGAAGTATCCCAACCCAATTTATCATGAAACAACCGATATTCCCGTACGCTATGGAAATCACTAAAACATAGTTCAATGGGCTCTCTCGAACACATTTTCTTCTACAGTCTCATTCACTGATAGGGAAGCACTTATACTCGTTTCTTGACAACACTGCACCTTTCTTGTTCAAATATTTGTTCCCCTGATAAATCAAGCAATCTATGATTGAAATTAATCGGTTAAGTCACGTTCAGGCAGCATGTTGAACTTTCATATCGGCTTTTGAATTGTCTACTACACAAGTGGTACTGGTACGAGTATAACCTAAAGATACGGATTTCATCTGATCTAATGAGGAAAGATTGCATTTCCTGCTAAGAATCTTTGTAGAGGATGAAACATGGGTGCACCATTTGTCATCGGAGACAAAACAAATGTTCATGGTATGAAAATGACCACCTATATCACTTTATTAATAGCAGTCAAAGAAATTCAAAACTGCTCCACCCAGGAAATTAGGACAGGAGTGCTCTTACTTATATTATTCACCAATGTAGAGGGATGAATGCTATCAGTGCGAGTGATGAATGCGATCACAAACTACACTTTTTGCGAAATGAAATTCACAGTAAGTGACCAGCACTTCGACGATTTGCTGTAAAGTAGGTACAGAAGAAACAAAAACCCATGTTTCTCAATACAGTCATATCATTCAAGTTTAAGAATTTCCATTACATTATTTATTCTTTGAAATTCCGAATTTTCCAAATAAGCATATTTATAAACTGAATTTATTTTATTTTCCTACAATGTATTACATCAAAGGGGATATATTATAATGATGAAATAAATAACTACGTTTTGGCCTGTGCAAATGCTTCAGATTTTGTAAATTATTCAGATGATAAGTAGTGGTCCTACATGAGCACATACTTTCTTGCATTACTTCGAAATTTGTAATATTAAAAAAATCGAATTCAACGAAAATTAGAACTGCGCCACTCTTTTCTGTGTTCTTTGATCTGTCCTAGGAAAAAAATGGTGCAATTTTCGATAATTTATTTTATTAATTGAATACATTTCAAGCACAAATTATGAAAACTACTTTTTTTAAAACTTGTATGTGGTTTTCTTTGACGTGTGGTTCTTTTAGAACAGATTTCGTTTAAGGCAAACATCTTTTAATTCAATCTCTTAATTTTTAAATGTTAAAATTATGCAGAATTAAAAAATATAGAGAGTTCGCCAGAAATGAGACTACCAACAATTTTATTGCATTTTGATACAAGATGTAAATTTAAAGAAAAAAAGTTGAGTCGTTTTTGAGCAAACAATTGTTTAAAAAATAAAAATTACCTGCGCTCTTGCAGAATTACACCAAAAGTACTAATAGTTTCGAAAAATTGAACATCTGACTTTAAAGTACATATTTCATTAAGGAAAAAACCTCTATCTTTTATATTGTCATAGGAAGACGCCGAAGAAAATAGAACTCTTGGAATTTTCAAAAAATCACGAACTTCAATGAAAATGAGACTTGCGCTAATCTCTTAAGAAGACTCTCTCTTCTTACGCTATCCGAGATGAAAGTTTAATAAAAAATTTAGAGCTATTTTCCAGAAAATTTTGAAAATGTTCAGGTTTCATATAAAGGGGAGGAATATCAATTTTGGTGAAAATCGGCTGAACGGTTTAGGCGGTAACGCTGATCTCAGACGGACAGTCGGACAAACTGACGGACAAACGGACGGACGGACAGACGGACGGACGGACAGATGGACGGGCAGACGGGCAGTCAGACGGGCAGACGGACGGGCAGACGGACGGGCAGACGGACGGGCAGACGGACGGGCAGACGGACGGGCAGACGGACGGGCAGACGGACGGGCAGACGGACGGGCAGACGGACGGGCAGACGGACGGGCAGACGGGCAGTCAGACGGGCAGGTGGACGGGCAGACGGGCAGTCAGACGGGCAGACGGACGGGCAGACGGACGGGCAGACGGACGGACAGATGTTTCGCCGTCAATTGATTTTTCGGTAAGGGAAAGAAAAAGAGGAAAAAAAATAATTATTTTTTTAAAATTTGGGGAGAAGCCTTAAAATGCCCAAAAAGTTTTATGCGCCAAGGGGGAAAAAAAAAATTTCCCAATTTTGTAATCCTTTTTTCAATTGGCAAATCGACGAAGAAAACGTTTTTATCTTTACCTGATGATGGCCAAACGCTTTTCCATCAATGAGGATACAAGTACACCAGTGGTGGGCATACTTAAGAATATGTTAATAGTTTTCTTAAATTATTAAGCCAAATAATAAAATCGTTTTGTGAAACTGTGGGTTACTGACATATCTCTTTCTATTGACCACTTGTCAAAAATCGCCAATTTTCAACATTTTCTATTTTTAATTTCTCGTATGCATACGTATAGTATACATAATCAATTCATGGAGACAAAGTTATGTAATGTGGCGCAAAAATCGATTTGGAGGTTTCAAAGGAAATAAACTTTTGAAGACTCCTGATACCGAAAAAGTGTTAGATACGTCCGTCAATCTGTATGCCGCCTAACTCTTCCTAAGGATTTTTTTCTCAAAACAACTATTCCCTGGTCGATTTGGCCCGACTCAATGCTCTGCGATTTAAAAAAAAAGCTTTTTAAAATTTTGGAGGTACTTGAAAACTACTTAAGCTTTGAAAATTTTCTCTCAAATGGCATCTTTTTTTGTTTTCACGTCGTTAATATTTATATTTATATACTCGTACGTTATTGCAATAGGGTGTACAAGTCTTCAAATTAAAGTTTCCGAATCTTAAATTTCCTCTGAAAATGATGCGAAAAATTGCACATATTAGAAACGATCAAAAATCATTTTCTCAAAACGTGTGCAATTTTTTCTTTTAAATTTTTTATGTTCTGATATTGCTAAATTGAACTGAATAATATGATATAATGCAACTTTGATGTATACCTTGCTTTTTCAAAAATTACGAATATATTTTTTTAAGTACTTGTATCTGTCTCGGCGGTAATATTTACATTGTTGGAATTTCTTATACATTATTACATTTTGTAAAAACCATTGCTTCAAGAAATTGTATAGGACTTTTTTCGAAACTCATAAGTTTTGGGTGAAATGAGCTTTATATTGGGCATTTTCAGATACACTCAAACGTGTTTTTTTTAAACATGCAATTTAAGCTTACGTATGCAAATAAATGCCATGTACATATCAGTTTTACACTTCTATTACTATTCTGTTAGCATTGAGATGAAATTAAGACATTAACAGGACGAGACTGGAATTCTATCAATCCGAGAGAGCGACTGGGATCGAGCGCAGCGGAGGAAATATGGTCGGAGCAACAACAGAGAAAATAGACATAACTAATGTGTAAATGGGTGCAGCCTTAACGACAGAGCATATCCGTAAATGGATCACCAGAGGTCGCTGGCGACCTAGAGGAATTTCTACTATTGCTTCTTAATGTCATATTTGAAACTTATTAGGAATTATTAGAATCGGAAAAACAATTCAGAAAACGCGAAAAAACCTCATTTAGGTGCCAATTTTTAACGATTTTTGGGAGCAGAAAAGGGGGAAAAGAGGGTGGGCAATATCGAAAGGCAACACAGATTAAAGAGAAAAAATCTAACTACTACGAGAAACTCTGTGCCATTCTGCCTTCGGTGAAACTATGATTGAGACAAACATCGTTTTGTCACACAGTGGAGTACTTCATAGAATTCAAGTGTTTTTATGTGTTTCATTAATTTAATCTATTAAATCTCAAATGCATTTTTGTTATGAATAATCACGGTACGCAACGGCGTAGCTGAACTCTGACTTGAATCAAGTCTTATGGAAATTAAAATTCTTTGCAATGCTCGATTTTTGTTTGTTTTTGTTTTTTGTTTGCATATCTTCAGTGTGAACGAATGTCTTGTGCTTTAGAAAGCCTTATAAGATAAATGATAATCCCGCTCAGTTTCTTTCGTCAATATTACGACACGTGCTAATAGCTTTGTACAGCTAAAATGTCGTTTATTAAATATTGACTTTAATGATTATTTTTAGGCTCTCAGGTCGAACTGATGCTTTCGCGTGTTTCATTTTGAAGTCGAAAAGCCGAAAATTGCATAGGCGAAACTTGCAGTACACATTAGGGTGAAATATCAATTCTACCAGTGTCAGTGATTAACTGTGAGAAAATGGTGTGTGCCCTTATATAGGCTACAAATGAGTTTACTTTTTAAGAAGTTGGAGTTTCGGAATGTCGATTATGTGTTGATGATTCATTTCCTTTAAATGAATTAAAGTTTCGACTAATGCACTACGATTGGCAATGAGTTTTACAAGTGATTGTAGAGATGGTGTTAATTTGGACAGGAATTGAGTATTATAATTTAATGTAATCGTTACTGGTGCGAAAGTACGTGGCTGTTGAATCTTCTAAACTCCGTAGCTTTCCTAAGAATGTCTGAGTGTCTGTTTAGGCTCTCAATTTAACGCTCCATGCTACGTGACCCCCAGAAGGTATGAATTATGAACTAGTTAGTTGCACCTCCTCTAAACACGTCAGTGTAGCTTCTTTAGCGGCAAAATTAACAATCTTGCGAATATTGACGCAAAGCACTAACTCGCGCATATAGACAGCCGAACAGATCGGTTAATTGTTCAAAAGAACAACAGAAAACAAATCGCATCTTTTATCACCTTAATCATTCAAAGTAACCGTATGTCAAAAGGTGTTTTGCGAATATTATAATTGAATGATATTATAAACTGATATCACAAAACTACGTTGATAAATGCACCTTCTTTTCTCCAATTTAAATTGATATGCATGACGTTCCACTATCAGTTTTGAAACTATGCAAGTTGCAATTTATGCTCTTTGCAAATCTGGAACTGAGAAAGTACCACCCAATTTATCATGAAAAACCGATATTCCCGTGCTATGGAAATCACTAAAACATAGTTTATGAGCTCTTCTCGAACACATTTTCTTCTACAGTCTCATTTCACTGATAGGAAAGCACTTATACTCGTTTCTTGACAAACATGGACACTTTTCTTGTTCAAATATTTGT
>BOPP01000008.1:17461921-17487309 GCA_017312745.1 Gryllus bimaculatus
TCAAATATTTGTTCCGCTGATAAATCAAGCAATCTATGATTGAAAGTAATCGGTTAAGTCACGTTCAGGCAGCATGTTGAACTTTCATATCGGCTTTTGAGTTGTCTACTACACAGACGGGCAGGTGGACGGGCAGACGGGCAGTCAGACGGGCAGACGGACGGGCAGACGAACGGGCAGACGGACGGACAGATGTTTCGCCGTCAATTGATTTTTCGGTATCAAGGATTCACAAAACATTGTGATTATACGTTTTGTAGGATGTAATTTATTGTATACAAGAACACGGTTTATCCACATTTTCGTTACCAGTGCCCGGCAATAGACGTTTTTCTGTTTAAAATTCTCCATCTTTTTGCGTACGATTATACTTTCTCTTCTTACGTAGTAAAGGCGAGCAAGTAAAACGTATGAACAACACCATTGCGTTCATTAGAGATAAGGAGACTTTGCTGTCACGCAGGGGCTACAACTTATCCCAGCGAAATTAACCAGCGAGCATTTAACCTCATTGGGAATCCCAGTTTCTTCGGCTGAATATGTTTTTCAGCTTCGAGGAAATTCTTGATATCTTTCTCTGCACATGTACTTAAGAAAGCAAAAAAAGGAAACAGTGATGAATCGCATGATGAATCACAAGTACCTATATTGAGTTCTCTTCAGTCAGGCGCTATTGCCCCGATAACATCTGCAAACGAAGACGTAGTTCTACCAAAGTTTTGAACATTTACTTTATTGAAAGACTTTCCTTTATATCATACTAATTCGTAAATAATATTAGGTAAGTATCCTCCATCATTTTATTATAATAATGGTTAATATAACCAGAGCAGTTATCAATGCCTTAGCAAAAGTTCCGAAGTCGAGGAAAAATTTACTCTAATGTAAAACTAAATTTAATTATTTTACTAGAAATTTTAAACTATTTACTAGAAATGTAAAACTAATTTTGGAGCGTAGATTTTAAAAACAATAATAAATTGCCCTAACATGTGCAGTATTTGATATAACGATTTTATCAGTTTTGAAAGCAATTAACGAAATAATTCAGAATGCCACGTCTTGTTATAGATATATAATATAGTATTACAATTGATTTAAAACACATATTTTAGCTTAAGTAAAAATTTAAAACATATTAACATATCATAAATGCAATAAAATGTTATCACTTGTACAACATGCGCTAGACATCTTAAATCACTGCGTTTTGAAACGGTGAACGATAGAGGCCGGGGAAATGGTTAGAAATACAGCTGCACCGCGAACGTAGAACCTGCTATAATATTAAAACCAATTAGTGTTTATTCATGAAATACCAACATAATTATTGTCGAATTTGTCTATTCAATATCTGAATAATCGTGTAAAAAGTACAGTATTCTATTTTAAAACGAGTATACTACAGAATGGCACAGACTTTCTCGTATTAGGATCCTTATCTGTTTCATCTGGGCTAGCTTTTCGGTTTTGTCCCCTCTCACTTCCCGGCTGATACCTGTCGGCAAGGCTAAACTTTTTGGTTGCATTTTCAATTTTTTTTTCAGTGCTCTAGTTGCACAATGGAAATTCAGTACTGCAACAGTACATATTTCGCGCACTATTTAGTGCTTTCTTTAATTTTACTAAAGAAAAGTTCAAATTTTATTAAAATTATAAATTTATTTTAATTTTTATAATCTATTTTTATTTTATTATTATAATCTTATTTTATTTAATATTAATGTTATTGTATTCAAATTTCATTAAATTAAAGTTCTTTAATTTTCGAAAATTCAGAGATTTCAATGTAAATGGTATCTACACAATTTTTAGGTGTCCTAGAATCTATTCAAGGAAATAATTTTAAAAAAAATTGGGGACTGTTTAAAAATAATTATTGCCTTTACTTCAAGCAAATATTGCGCAAAACCTAATAGTTTTTTTCAAAAAATTGTACTTGATCTTATTTAAAGAACTATTTTTATAGAACAGATTACAATAATGAAACAAGGTGGCTTACCAAATTGCCAGTTTCCATCATGCAGGTATGTCACATTTCACATATACGTACCCTGGAACTTGGAATAGTTTCTGAAGAGAGACGTAGCTTATTAAAAAACGTTCATTTAGCTTACTATTCATTTTAAAACCAACTTATGTAAAAAAAGAATATCTTATATTTTAATAGAAAGAACATTTTTTCTTTCACAACTAGCAAAAAAGCAGAAGTGCTTACAAGCATTTTTTAAATTTTGCCACAAAAAATTCAACATTGGCTTGATATGTTCTTCATACGTCTCAATACAATTCTCCTAACCTCTCTGTAAAATTTCCTGGCAAGTTCTTCAGGATATTTTTTTACAATTTGTGGGCTACTGAATGATAACTTGGCTAGTGTGGAAAAATCATGTGATAGGCGCAGTTCACAAACTTTTTATATTTTATTAGGTAAACTCATCGACCGTTTACAGCAGGGAAAACGAATATACCTTCACTACTCACAAATTTTAATTACAAACGATTTGAAATGATGAACACAACGCAAAGTTTGTCTCATCGACCATTGTGAGCCGTAACGTTAGTTTTTGTGAATCAATTATCATTATTTTAATTTTATCGTTTTTTTCTTAATATCATTCTTGGAGCACGTAATTACAAATAATGTAACATTATTTTTTTCCTTGATGCAAAATCCCCATCGTGGTTATAGCTCACTAGAATCTCACTAAGAATAACCTATTGTACAAGTAACCTTTTTTGTTCGCAATAGATACAAATGAAAGCGGAAGTCTAATTTGACTGAAACCTGATATGCTTCCTTTACATCGATGAAGACATCGATTGAAACATAAATTTCATGTTGAATTAACTGTGTTCTTTTAATTTTTTATTTTATCATTTTGTGCTATTACAGTTACTTTTTTAACATGTGAATGCTCCGCAGCTTCTCCTGAACTAAAACGAATGCACTCACTCTCTGTGAGGAAAATTCTAGCATCCGACTGATCTGATTGGTATAGTTTCCCGTAGTTTCTCCGATCACTAGCAGGAGAACAACGAAGCAGTGTCCTAATAAACGGCTATATTTCGTTCCTTATCCTTTAGCCCTACTCCCTCTTAACGCGCATTCACATACTTATACGAACTGTACTGCCACACATACCTGAATACCAGTCCCAAGTGTATCGCCTTTTCCAGCTGGTGGTGAGTTCTGGAGAGGGAAATCTCTGTGGGTCGACCTGTAGGTCGATGCCGGATCTGGCAATTCAGCGAGCGAGGAAACCGTCATCTACACGGATACAACATGTCTTACACGTTTGTTACTAATAACATCAGTAGTTGGGACATCCGGAATCAATATTCTCCATTTTTCGAGAGAGCCCTTGTAACATTTACACTATTTTCTCTTTCTTTCTCTCTCTCTCTCTCTCTCTCTCTCTCTCTCTCTCTCTCTCTCTCTCTCTCCATATATATATAATATTATGTATAAATTATAGAATGGTAACAAGCGTCTAGATTCGTTACGTTCCAATCAGAACAGTTTCACAGGCGCCCCCTCGATATGGACAGTAAGAGAGATACCCCTTCAATATGATTTCCTGAGTGATTTGTATCTGAAATTCTCTGGAAGCAGATCTTGAATTCGTAGGTCTGTAGAAATAAGATCTACGTAAATAATGTATAATACTTGAGGTCTAACGACATTTGCTCTACTCTAAAATATCTTCATAATAAATGTATACATATTGCGCTACTCTACATGAAAAAATGTCTAATGCAAGTAAGTATGTCTACATGCAGAAATGTCTATTGCTTAAATACCTACAGGCAAAGGTGCTTATATGCAAAAATGAATATTGGAAATATGTCTACATATAAAAGTGATATACGTTTGAAAGTTTGTTAGACTTGTTATTTAGAATATAATTATAAATGCATGTTGGAACTCGAAAAATATATTTATAAAATATATGTAGTACGTGAATGGGACAGTTTCATTACAATCAGTCACCATTTAAATTTGACCTAGTAATACAAGTTGTAATGTAAATGCATCATTGAGAATTTCGCCAATAAAAGGTACGTCCATCTTCGCCCTTTCGTCTGAAATGTTAATCAAAATTATTATGTATTAATATATATTTGACTGTTCTGGATTTTATTGTGTTTTTGTTATAATGCCTGGTGTGTTTAAAATAAAAATGGCAAATCGGCAAATCATTTATTTTTGAATATCCTGTTACGATAATGTTCATTTCTATACATTGTTATATAATTTAAATTTATTAATACATTCGATATAATATTTTAACACAATACTCATTAGACATTTCTGTTTCTGTTAGGATTTTAGCTAATTGACATTAAGCTGATAGATTTTGCAGTTAGTAGACATTTTTGTTTGTAGACATTTTAGTTGTGGACATTTAATCATTAGACTTCATGTAGCTATAGACCACATTTTTAAGAGACTTTTTTTCTTTCTCTTTTTAATACAGTTAGACATTTTTCCTGTAGACCTACTGATCGTGAAGCCTTGAATGTGAATTTGTCCCCTGGTACATGATGTTTTCTGAAACCAAATACTCAATATTCTCTTCCGTTCCCTAAAATAAAGTTCGAAAGTTATACTTAGTTATTAATGAACGTGATATTTTGTATAATCAGATAAGTCTGTTTGGATTGACTAAGCATTTTAGAAAGAGTATGGTGAATGACCAATGCTTTTAAATTCCAACCAATAATTCCTTTAATTCCAACCAATTCCAATCGCAAAAACTTATCAAAAATCCATTTCAAATTAGTTAACAGTGAAGTGCATTTGCTTTCTCTTTCAATAAGAAAATAAGTTTATTCTGAGAATATGCACATTATTATTACACATGCATTATTCTGCGGAATCAAATAAACAGTATCAAGTATCTTACTACTAATAACTCTAACCGTTTCGTTGCTACCTATCCATGATATCTCATTATTTAGGTGCAGGGGCTGAGGGTTTCTTTCTTCTGATATAAAATATTTGAAAAATGAATTTGAATATTGATTATTGAAAATATTTGTTTACGACTTTTCTGGATTTAATACTAATAAATTATTATTTTCTTTTCTGGCTGTAAATTTGACAACTAAACTGACATACTATATTTGGTCTTTATTTTATTAACAGACTATTGTTTTGGGGATACCAGTTTTGTATAAAAAATTAAATTGTTTTCAATATACTAAAATATGGAATGCATAAATAGCAACGTTTCGGAAACGATTATTTCCATCTTCAGGCTGGAGTTAATATGTCAAAACAAATAAATACAATATTTTAAACAATACTCAGAATTAAAACAGAAGAATTACGTAGCATAAATGTACACAAGACACTATACGGAAAGCACCTTGATAAAACTCTTTTGAAGTCCCCAGTTAGGAAAGTATGCAATGGCAATATAAGGTTGAGGAGGACATTGCAAAATCAAGTTTAAGACAGAACGAAGTTAAGCATAGCACTTAGTAAAACATGGCATTATGTAAAACTGCTACCCCAAAACAAGATAATATAAATGTATATATATATATATATATATATATATATATATATATATATATATATATAATGAAGACCAAATACAGTCTGAAATTTTTAATACTATTCCCCATTTTCTATCCATTTTGTGAATCTTTCTAAATTACCTTTTAGGCATTTTGTTGCTATGTTATCCTTACGAGATGAGATACGTGCCGAGTTATTCGCAATCTTTGCAATTTTTGAATGAAGTAGTTTTGGTTAGTAAATTTGTCTGGAATTAGACTATACCGCCAAAGACTAAAAGAAAACATATTATTTTTATGCACATTCAGTGTATTATTGCAATGCTCAATAGATGAACAGCTTCTGCTGCTACCGGCCACAATTTTGTATTTACGCTGCGAGAGAAGGCAAACAAGGGGCAAGAGATCCGGATTGGAAGGCGTGGCGCGCGTCACCGCTCTCGCCCGAAGGTCTGCCGGCACTGGTGCTGGGAGAGCTCCTGAGCACCTGGGAGCGGAGACCTCCTTGGGGTCTTCCCGGGGAGGTCCGTGGACGCTGCGCTGCGCGGTTTGCGCAAGTCACCCGGGCTCTTTAACGGGTCCACGTGCGCCCGCCGCCTTCGTGGAGGGTGGCCCGGTGAGTCAGGGCGCTGGGGCGTGGGTGGGGTGGCGGTGGGTGCGGCCGGTAACTAAGACTAATGGGATATGACAGTGAGCGGTCGCTGCGGGATTAGGGCTGCATCAATGGACGAGGGTGAGAAAGGAATACGGGAGGTGTTGAGGATCAAAGGGTTTATTTAGAATTGTGGTGGGAGCGGTGGAGAGATTAAGGTCATGATTGATATTCAGGTACAGCTTGTAAAGAGAACAAGTAACACTGGATCTTGCATGAAATCAGGAGAAGAGATAGTGGCCAGACCAAGTACCTAGTGATAAGATGTGGCTCATTGTTGACCAGATATTGACTAGATGTGGTTCATTATTGTTTGAGATTTGGTGACCAATTAGAATTCAATTCATTCATATGGTCACGAAATATTAACAGCTTTTTGACGTAGATTAGCTTTTTGACGAAACCACTAAAGTTAGTGCACATGCTAACGGATCTGCCTAATACACCTTTTCCAAAGCAGTCTGATTAAACAAGACGTTATTGTTATAATTTTAATGAATTTTTTTACTGCAGTTAATTATTTTAAATAATGTTTTCTTCATATTTCCTTTCTTTAACAAGAATGTTTTTTACAAATATTACCGAGGGAAGGAGACCTTCAACAAATGAAAACTAGACGTTTTGAGACTTGTTCCCTAAGCTTCCACTCGTCTTAAAGATGCGATTCAAAATTTGCAACAATATAAAAAAATTCACCTGTATTATAGTGCCAAGCGTTGAACCATTCTTGAACAGTATTTTTTATTTATTTATTCATTTATTTATTTATTTATTTATTTATTTATTTTATTCTTTTATTTATCTTATTTATTTATTTCTATTTATCTTATATTTATTTGTTTATTTCCTATTATATTTATTTAATTTATTTATTTATTTTATTTATTTATTTATTTATTTATTATTTATTTTATTTATATTATTTTTCATTTATTTATTTATTTATTTTATTTATTTATTTATTTATTTATTATTTATTATTTATTTTATTTATTTATTTATTTTTTATTTATTTTTTTTATTCTCATTTATTTATTTATTTATTTTTTATTTATTTTTATTTATTTATTTATTTATATATTTATTTTACTTTATTTATTTATTTTTCTTATTTATTTTAATTATTTATTTATATGTTATCTCAAAAAAGTTAAAATCTATTCAGTGCTAATGGGAGATATTGAATTGAAGTTACACTTTGATGTCCAGAAACAAAACAAGCGGTCATCTCAGCATTTTCTCAAGGATCAGGGAAACAGAAAGAAAACCTGATCGAAATGGGGGTCGTTGACCCAGAAGCTGAAGTACAATACTTACTACAGATTCTTTAGAATTATATTATGCAAACGGTAAATAATGCCCTAAATGTAGTCGTTAAAATTAATATATTTGTAAGATGCATGTGTATGTGTCAGTATAAAGTAATTTATAAGCGAGGTTCGCGCAGTAAGTTTAACATTACGCAGACCCGTGCGGAAGAGGCGAGCGGAACCAATAGTGGCAGAGGAGTGACGGCTTAGATATAACGAGCAATAAAAACTGTTACTTCAGAGTCGTGGTTTCCGGCCATTAAAGCTTGCAATACAGAAATGTGCATCTGTTAAACTAAAGAGAGAAGAAAGGTGCGAGAACATGTGACAACAAAGGACAATGGGAGGAGCGAGACAAATAGGGTACGAAGATTTGGCCCATTGTATAAGCAACGGAAAAAATGAATAGAAGCGTATTGCATGAGGCGAAGAGAATGAAATCCCTATTAATGTTTTAATGAGTTAAAACTAAATTTGACCGAATGCGAACAATATCTTTGTGGCAGTAAAACATACTTTTGCCTGCTAGTAATGCCCCTACAGGCGGCTTCGTAACACATTAAAAAAATTACATATAATAATTTCAGAGAACTCTTCAAAATGGAAGGTAGCTTTGTAGACCGCATGCACTTGGGACGTGCTTCTTCTTTTGAGAAGAAATTATGCATGTAATTGCACACGGCTTTCCACATCAGATGCGCATCTCATGCGTCTTCACCATGCATTTGCTCGAAAGCATAAATTGTGTGTACCCTTCGAAGCGAAGAGTTACTGCATCTCTCTGGAGCTAGCGAAGGCACATCCTGTGTTGGCGCGCATGTAGATTGAATGTGAAGTTGTGGAAAGCGATAGTACCCAAATAAATATTTCGGTATTCATCGAATTACTAGGGCATGAGGTTATGTAATTCGAAAATGATATAGTTTTTAATTTAACTGTTGCTAATAGATGCCTTACACAAAATATAATGTAGATACATTACAATTTAACGCAAAGTAAATTTTGTCAAAAGTGTTTCTCAATTCTGAATTATTAATACCTTCTTTATGAAAATGATTATTTTACAAGATGTTCTGTACAAGAGAACAATAAGTAAATATATTGGATAATTACATACATGCATAACTTATCATAATATTGTTATTTGAATAAGAAGTGGCAGTTAAGCAAAAAATGAACAAATATAAAAATGAAAAGAAATGATACATACAAATATTTAAAGGCATAATACAAATAAACAAAAAATAAAATAAAAACACAAATTGACAAATACAAATATGATTGATAACAACCTACAGGTGTGCCTACAGAAGGGCGAGATGAGATGGCAAGTCAGAACACGTCAAAAGACGACATAGTGTAGATCGTCATACCAGAAGCCTGGGAGATGCGAGGACGAGAGTAACGGGGACAAGAGACAACCTCCCAAGGGTCCTTGATCTCCGCAGGTACTCGGCCGCGGGCGGGCTGAACACCGGCGCATTTCTCACAGAAAGATCAGCCTTATAAATAGCCGTGTCCTTCCGCCGCCTTTAAGCCTTCGTTCGGAAACTAAAGTCGTCTCCGAGGTCACGGGAACCACAAGCACTTTGCTCTCCTAAGCAGCGTATCGCTCAGGATTACGCGAGACAGACGCGAAGTCGTTGACCTTCCTCTTTCGCGGCTTATAGGGTGTGGGAGGCGGGGCCTCCTCGTACTCCGTTCCCATTGTTATGTCATTAGAGATGAATTTGTGCATGAACGGACTAGTTATCCACAGTTCCCGAAGAGTTCTGACTTACAAGAACGATGATACTTTCTAGACGAAGGCATCGTACGGCCTAGTATTCAGAGTAACGGGAATGAATAATCCAACAAAAATAAACTCCCCTGGAACATCATTTCACAGTTATAGAGTTATTTTGAGGCTTTAACGAGGCTGGCATTACCTTCTCAAAGACAAAATGAGCATCAGTGAATTTCGTTATTTCAGACGATGATTTAATAGGTAAGGGTTGGCATTAGTAATAAATAAATTAACTGTTCTCAAGGTATTCTTGAAAAGCAAGTGTTTCCGTTATGGGTCCGCCTTTATAGATGATTTTAGTTGATTTTTCTGACACAATATGTTTTTTAAAGAACGAAACCACTAAATAATACAAATGATATTTTCTAGTCTTCTGTGCAAAAAACACTCGATCATCACAACTCAACACATGTGAAGGAAAAGAAAACAAAAAAATAATACTTATAAAATGGTATATTGTGAATGTATATTGGTAAAATAGTATAAGGTAAATGGGAACCGTTTCAATTGCCAACATTTTGCAATATATTATTCCTTTCTCATGATTAATAACCTAGAAATCAAACAGTTTACTATTAAAAAAAATTAACCATAAACACTAGTCCACATAAATATACACATAAGTTAACAAAAAATTATAACCCAAACATGTTCCCTTCGAATGTCTCCTCCGAACATATGCTAGGGTCACATAACACACATAATATGTTTTACTATAGATTTCTAGAAAGATATTGACACAAAGTATATTATTTAAATGGAACCTTACACATGTCTTTAGTCAACGATAACGAGCTTTAAGAGAAGAGTTCATACATTTACATACTGCGTTCTGTTACATAACAATACATTTGAGAAATGTAGAGATTTTACGATTACGCCGACTTTTACTATTCTGCCAATACCTCAAGGAAACGCACTGCAAGGCCATTCTATTCGGAAGCGTTGGTATTATTCCTTTACAGTTTGCAGACAGTGTATTCATCCATGGCTATGATTTCAGCCTCTCTCTACGAAAGCTGCGATTAACTATTTTGTAATGAAATACTACGAGATTTGTGCAAATTATCGATCTTCTAACCCTTAACAAAGCAGAGAAATAGTATATAGTGGGATTTGAAATAATAGACGTATGTACATTAACAAACAAATCACTTACTTTCTTTAAGACTGAAAACCGCTAAAGGTGCAAAAAAACACGCACAAATAAAACTAAGAAATATTGGGAAAGCACAGAAACAAAAGACAACTTAACAATTCTACAAGACACGTAAGGAACTTTACAAATGACCTCAAATGTGAATTGGGGCTCTTAAATTGATAGACGTAGTTTAATAAATTGAAGTTTTATAAAAATACATTCGAGAGTGATATCGAGCGTGAAGAGACGAGTTCATAACAAGATTGCTCTGTGTTGCAAAATATTTTAAAGAAATGTACAGTTTGTACGTCGCACACCGGCGGCAATATTCATCCATCATCCTGAAGGTTGAAACATGCTGCGAGGCCGTTGTGTTCCGTTACGCTGATACTGTGGAGCGGAAAATAGAGCTAGGAACCGACATATAGGAGAAGCATGAAGTAACATTCTTTGAGATTTGAGTACAACATTGAATTCTTATCCCTTAATGAACGAGGAGTATAATGGAAAATAGGATACGCTGTGCAATAGTCGACTCATGTACAGTAACAATCGAAACACCTCAATAACATGCTGTGGAGTCGCCAGTTTCCCCTCCGAGGGCCAAATGCTAAGGAACAGAATAGCCTCGCAGCGCCTGTCACCTCGCTTTCTTTGCAGTGGTTGTGAGATATTACAGATGTTGTGCGTCATAAAAACTACATTTTTCAAAAATATTTTGCAACATATGGCAATACGCATATGAACTCGTTCATTGATTAATTGATTGTTTTTGGACGAGTCAACGGCTATGTCATTTGTTCCATACGTGTAGTGTATGCATTTTTATAGCGTAAGGTTGTGGTGATTTTCCCCAGCTGGATGGCGAGATCCGGCGCCAACCTACACGGCAGCTAGCAGGATTATTCCCCACCAGGTTCTCCCACCAGTGGGACACCGCCCTAGGCGGGGTAAGATCTAAACTCCGATTGGTGTCCCGAAATGTGTGGCAGTGTAGTGCATGTAAGTGTGTGTAAGGGGAGAGGATAGGACAAGGACGGGAAAGCAAAAATAGCGCGCAGTTCGTGGCCCCTTTTAGGGTACTTCTCCGGCATTCGCCTGATCTTGATCGGAGAAACCACATAAAACTGATCAGAAAATCCGTCTGCTAGATATCACCTCTAGGCAGCGACTGAATTCGACCTACCTATGCAGCAAGATTCAAAAATCCTGAAACTGTCGGAATTCGAACTCTAGAACCTCCCAGTCATAAGCAATGACATCAATGTATGCCCTGAGCAACCTAAACTGATATATGATCCCGTCGCTTTTCACGCACTCTTCATGAAGCCTATAAAATTCAAAGTTGTTTCCTCATCTCTGCAATAAAAAAGTCTACAGGATTATTAACGAGTTTCTTACGCCTCCTTTCATACACTTTTTTTTAGTGAAAAGCGTATCACATTATCTGGTACAGTTCAGGAGAAATATAATGGAAATATCATAATCTTAGGTAAGTCATCAACTTTTCTGAGCTTTTCCTGTGCTTCCTTATTCAAATTCCTCTCTTTGATTCTACAAAAGAAAGAAATTGAGGTATTTTTTAATCATTGGGAGCAATGTTTTACTCACTATTATCTTATGCTATTAGGAACGATTGCAGGCTGGTAGAAAAACGTGGACTCCAAAAGATAATGTGTGATCAAAAAACACATCTAGTTCGTTATAGGGAATTAAACATACGGCACAAGCAATATTTAAGATCGCAGAAAAGTGCCTCCAAAACCTTTCATCGAACACGTTGCGTAAGATTTCACACTCTGCGTTCGCTACTAATAGGCAACAGGTCACGGCGAAAGGTCTTGGGAACGTCTGGACCACATTTGGAAGAGGCGATTGCATCAGACGCCGAGGCGCAATTTCTCGAACGTTCCGGGAATCGCTGGTGGAACCAGCAGCGGCAGTGGAGACGCAAGCTGGGAATGTAGTGGCAATAATGGTGCAGTGTTGCATAGATAGAGGCATGTGCGTATTTGAAGATGCAAATGATGGCAATGTTAAGAATGGATGATGCCAGTTCCTAGACATGTAGCCTGGAAACAGAACAGATCTCGAACAGACTAATGGTTCAGAGGAATTGGTGATTATGATACATCAATGATTATTGAGTGTTGGTAAAATAGAATGCAGGGAAAACTGGAGACTCCGATAAAACCTGCCGCGAACCCGATTTATCCCCCCCCATAAATTCCACGATTGGATTTGAATTTGAAGACGAACAATGTGGCGACTAGACCACAGATCGTTCTTAATGATAGGGGTGACTAGAGGACTCCGTAGAGTCTAGATTCTAGGTGACTGCGCCCACGTTCGAGGCAATGACCGCAGCGATGACGTTGCTTGTGGTTGAAGTGACCGCAGAGACGTCGGCGCCTATGGACACTGACGGCGACAATGTCAGAATCGGCAAGTATCAGTGATTTACTGAAACAACGCGCGTACCCAGTCTAAGATGAAGAGACCACTACATATCTGGGCCCACTTCAATGAAAAACTGTATTCACAAAAACAATATGACACTAATAAATAAAAATAACATATTTTATAGAGAATTAAATTAAAACTTAAATGATACAATTATTAAATTAAATTAATTTTATTCTGAACCTTTTTCAGTGTAGACAGATGACTTCAAAAACCTCTCCCAAACACTCGATTTTTTCGAATTGTCTGGTCAAAAAGGGGAAAATCGAGAGTTATACCTATTTATCATATTTACTATTATAAAAGTTTATTACCTGATGCAACGAGGCTCTTCTTCAAATTGATCAGAGTGACCACTCCCCCTTCCTCTGAGCGCGCGCCTATGATGATAGTTTTGATGGAAGTGATTGCGACGCTTTGACGATAGTGCAGCAAAGAATGCGGCAATGGAGGTGGCAATGAGGGGATAGGGGAGTCAAAGTCGATGGCCAATCAGCCTTGGGGTTTTGGTGACAGCGACGCGCACAGGGTGGCGGCGATAGAGGCAAGGGCAACGACAATGGTACAAGAGACGAAGTCAATTGTCAGAGAAGTGGTGACGGCTGTGGTGACACAGTCGCAACGCAGTGGCTGTGGCAACAACGTCGTCGCCGGTGCGGAAATGGGGGCGGCAGCGGCGGCGCGGCGACGGCAACGGTGACAGCGGACGAAAGCAGCGGCAGAGGAGCCAGAGCAGACGAGCCAAGGGGGGAAGACGCGGCGGCTCCGGCGTTGGCTTTGCGGCGCCGCCGCCGTGGCAGCGCCGAGCTCCCCGCCAGAGTCAGTGACCAAGATGCCTACGTGACCATCTCGCTTGCCGCTCCCGCCGCCCCCGCCGCCAAACGAATCGGATCGATTCCACGCTCGCAAGCTGGTCGTAACTGGCTCACGCTGGGCCGCATCCACTATCACGTGGGGCAAAGAGCAATGCACTCATTACATGGCACACATTAATTTGTATGGTAATAAGCACGTGAATTGTGAACTACATTGCTGTCAGGATTAATACGAAGATGGTGGTTATGAACGGCTAACGATCAGTTGAATCCGCTTTTAAGTGGGACATGTTGCCACCCGGTGACATTATCTGCGGGTCCCTTTTAAAGTTTATGATAATGATGTTTTCAAATTTCTTAAAAAGAATAATAACATTTTAAACGCTTTTAAAAGAATACTGTGTTCGAAAAGAGTATCACTAGATATTTGTCAATACCTTGTTATACACATGAAACATTATATTTAATAAATTGTAGATTTTGTTTGCTCAAAAATGTAAATTGAAACTATGTATTAATCTTTTATTTATATAATATATAATATATATATATATTATATATATTAATATATATATATGATTTTATTTTAAAAAAACTAATGAATACAATAAACATTTAACAAATTTTTCATTTTAAGAAGGCCATATTAGATTAGATGTAACATTGCATTAATACGACCGAACCTTCACAAAGTAGGTGAACTAGATCATGAATTATCTTTCAAATTAGATATGATAATTCAATCCGAGTAGGAGTGTCGAGGTCAAGTACCTTTTTTTGTTAAAAAATTATCTTTAAGGTCACTTTTAATGATTGATACACTTAAATTCTAAGTTAAGGGGAAGGGGGAATTGCTCCCTTCTCGATAAGACAAATAATTTTATAAGTGATTTTTAAATTATGTTATTTCCGAGTATGTGAAATGAAACTGGAGAAACTCTGTAATTCACAAGCATAAAATATATTTGAAATTTACAAATACAGTTATTTATTTCTTCTTTTTGATTTAGATTTTGCTTCTATTGAGAAAAGTTCCAAAACTTTCACCCTATCCAAAAGATGAATATAATGAAATATTGCGTAGCATTTGTTACCGATTAAATGGCGTTTTTCGTAGTGCAACAAACATTAGTACTTAACATAGATTAAAAATGAAAGAATTAACGAGCAAATATTAAAGTTCTTTTCGTTTACAAAAGCTGTCTCACGAAATATATTACTTTGACGTAATATATTTACTTTTTAAAGAGAACTGTCAGTGGCACTTTATATCTAGTTGAGGAAATTCGGAGCTAATAATTCATTTGAGAAAAATTATAACACTGAAATAAAACTGACTACCTGTACCCTACAAATAGAACTGAATTACCTCGAGGAAGAAACATAACCTCAGTTACTATTTTTGACAATGCATCCCAGCATATTCTTATACTCTTTCGCTCTCGAGAAAGGTACATTATGTTATTGTTGTTGTTGATGATGATGATGATGATGATGAGAATGATAATGATGTTATTTGATTCAACAATGGAAAAACATGAAACAGCCATGAGCCCACTATAAATCCAAATTTTTCCCCACAGACGGAGTGGTATTTGAAGCGCGGGCACCTCACCAAGAGACGCCCACAAAAGGTGGACAGCGATCGTTGTTCTCTTCGGAGTTCCCTTTCTAAACTGATTTTAACACAGCGACTCGGCGTCTGTGCATAACTTGTTGAGGCAGGCTTATCAGTACGAGATCTTCTGTTCCAGGAGCCTCCCTGAAGCGTTTGTTTCGCTGAAGCGGCTGCGCGGCCCAGTGCGGGAGGGGCGACTCGTTTGCGCCGGGGTCACGGCCGCCGGAGGGGCGGCGCGTCGCCCGCGGGCGCTCCTTCCACGGCCCGCGCCGCCGCCGCCGCCGCCACCACCACCGCCGCTGGCGGCGGCGAGTTGCTCAGAAGAGCGCTCGCGGAGAGCAGCTGGGAATCCGACAGCGGCGGCAAGATCACAAGAGCGGCGGGCAATAAGAGCGAAGGAACCAATTGAGGAGCAGACTGGTGAGTTGCAAGGAGACAGAGTAGAGGGTAAGCAAGAGATATGAGAATTGAGTGGAAAAAAGTTCGTAGAAGGAAAAGCGGGAGGGAAATGAGGGATTAGAATCGAGGGCGAAGAGAAGGAAAAGGAGATGAGAGAGCATTGGTGAAATATGAGTTTTGAAAGGTAATGGAAATATGCAGAACATAGAAAAGGAAAGAGGATGATAGGAACAGATGTTGAGAAGGAAAAATATGAAAATACCAACTAGAGCTATGAGGTGTAAACTCCTTCCCTGTAGTAACTAAAAGTCTGCCTGGAATTGATGAAAGAAAGTAAGAACAGCAATAACTGGTGAGAACAATATTTTGAATGGGGCATGTGCTAAGGAAACTATAAATTCCCAGTCTCAACAATTCTTGAATTGATCCAGATGCTGGAATATCCTTAGAAAAGAAGTTGACAAAATGATAAGATAGAAGATATCTCCTACAAGTTGAGAAATGTTGGTATAAAGATGATTAAACTAACATAATTCAACGGCATTGTGTACAAAACCATTAAAAATGCTTGGAAAATAAAGTTTTACTACAGTGATANNAAGGCTGTTTGATAGGTGAACATTTTTAAGGGATAATTTTGACATACAGCGACGAGCTAGACGCTCGTAAGGAGACAATTGCTTTTAATGGAGTATTTCCATTAACGTAATTTTTATATCGTCTCCGTATCGTACTCCACTATTTATTATTTACTATTGAGGAAAGGAATATATTTGTCTCAGTCTCCAGGAGTTTTATGAGAACCGTTATCGCAAGAGAGTTTTCTTTCATTTGCTATTTGTTGTATCTTTTCTTATATATCTGTTAAGGGGCATGTCATTGTGAATCGATCAAGAGTGATACTACATGGACCATTTTTAAAGAATGCCTGAATAGTTTGATCTTCAATTTAGTCCATTTCGTCCGAAAACATTGCCACTTCCTGGACTTGAATTTCTCAAATGACATCATGAGCTTGAAACAGAACTTTCTTAACGCTTTCATTTTTTTATAGTCGGCCTCATTTTGGTGTCACGTTACCCTGAAAATGGGCTGCCCGGGTAAGACGATAAAAACTATTTCCAAGCAACATAAGGTAAAACATTTTGAACAACGTGACTGACCTAATTTTTTTTCTACTACAGCATAAATATTTTGGATTCTGAGCATTGCTACCCGCATCCAAAGTAGACAACTGTTTCATTAATATGAAAAAAGTATTTCATGCAGGGAAATACGAAGTTAACAGACTTAGAAATTGGGATTCATGGTCCTTTATAATTTACTGCTATTTCCAGAGATACAAGTAACAAGCAGAACGAAGTCACTATTGATTGACATATTATTGTTTATAAATCTTGAATAAATGTTTGTAACAATTGGTTTGAAACCTTTTATGAAAGTCGTTCTACTTATCGGTTCTTCAAGTAGTTGTATAGTTTTCTCGTGACAGGTGTTTGCATTCGAGGAGCATTAAAACGAACTCTGTTTATGATATGGATACACTTTTGTTCATTGCAACAGGTAAGAAACCAAACTTCTTAATGAAGATCATTCAAGGTTGCCTGTTATCGTTAGGTCCAGAATACTTGTAAGTTTTAGTTATCGGCGTGTCCTTTATTTTTATCTCTAAGATTCGAGGGTAAATTTGATTGATTTTCAGACGGCCTTACACAGAAGATACGACTAATTTTCTTTTTTTAACTCGCAACCATCCTGATACAGTAGTGGAGTAACTTGGCTTCGTCTGTCCTTTCGACACTCACAGTTAGACTCCTTCAATCAATCTGACATATGAGATGTCATTCGACGCGTCTCCGTCTCCTGAAGGGGAACTGATAATTGTTTACGGGTCCATCCAGGAGGAGGATCTTAACTCTAACCAGGAGAGATTGTTCAGGCAATCAATTGATGTCACTGCAGTCTCTCTGTCCGGGAGGTCATAGACTCGAATCCCAACAGTCGCAGGATGTTCGGCAATAGTTAGTCAGCTAGGTCGAATTCAGTCGCTGCCTGGAGGAGAATTCTAGCGGCCGACTGCTCTGATCGGTAGTTTCCGTCGTTTCTCCGAACACCAGGCGAATGCTGGAGCTCTACCCTCACAAATAGGCCACGGACTGCGCGCGATCTCTCCTTCCTCTTCATTGCCCTATCCTCTTCCCTTACACACACACACACACACACACACACACACACACTAACACGCACTGCACAAGCACATATGCTGGGAGACCGGACAGGAGCTTAGAGCTTGTCCCGACTAGGGCGGTGGCCCGCTGGAGGGTAATACCTTGATAGGGGAAATTCCACTAGCCGACGGTAGATCGGCGCTGTATCTTGCCAAGCAGCGAGGGAAAAATCACCGGCATCTCCTGAGCAAAAACATGCTCTACACTTACGAAACTAATTACCCTGCTAGTTGACGTGCCCGGAATCACGAAAACAATCAATCTATCTAAGCTTTAAAAATGACCGCAAGGCAAAGAATGTACCTCAGTTTGTAAGAATAGTGTGTGATTAGTATTTCATGTACCATGACGCAGTATTAAGAATTTATTAAAGCTATTTCACAGCAAAAATGTTTAAATAAGTTAGTGAAAGTGGAGGAGTGAAAGATACGAGTATATAAGAAAATTGACAGTATGACTACAATAAACAAGCAAATATTCTAGAAAATAAAGAGGCAAAAGTAAAATATCGAAGTTCATTTTCCTCATGAAGACAAATTTGGTCTCGTAACACATTTGCTCATTGTATATGTGCGAAGTTCGCAATTTATCTTTTACAAAAGGTCGTTTGTGTATGCGCACTGTTTTATGTACCGCGGAATAACCACGCAGCCTACTACCAGAATACATGTCTCATTTATAAATTGTAAGTGAAAACTAGATAGAACGTGGAGTTGGTAATTCAGTGAAATATCGCGCACATGGTTTCTCTCATTTTGCCTACGTTGCAACGCCTTCTGGGGAAGCTCGTGTGGAACGGGCACCTAACACTAGCATTTCCTTGACAATAAAGTGCAATGATATATATTTAAAGATCTCAGGATCATAAATCTAGAAAAAAATATTGTCATGATGGAAAATTACAAAACTACATTTGTATTGACTAATATCCATCGAAATAGTTTAAGAAAAAGGAAAAATTCCACTCAGAATGCTTCCAGACATTTTATTAATTTGAGATATTAAAATTAATTTACGATCCCTACGTTATTACTTTTGTTAATATAATATAACAATCTGTATCTTATCAGGGTCGATCGATTTTCAGAAAATCCACATCTATATAATTATTATTTCATATAATGATTACATTCATTAGTGTAAACTTGTCAAAATTTGACATTAACTAGAAAGAAAACCAAAGAAGTGACACTTTTGTAAACCCAAGCATTTAAAATACTTTCTCTGTCTTCTTTCGACACTTCTTCCTTGTGTCCCAAACATAATGAACCAGTGTTTCAGAACAAATGGAAAATAGTTTTGGTTTCAATATATTTATTTCAATTAATCCAAGCAGTGAATTCGGTGCTTTTTTGTGTACTTGTAGCAGTGTCTCAGAAGAATTGTAAATACACATGGGACAACTGAACCGGATAATAGTGTTATTATTCAGGTAAATTGTAGACAAAAAATCTGTAGCAAAGCTCGGCACGGAATCATATTTCAAGCATTTAGAGAATAGAAAAAGTAGAGAACTCATCGCGAAAAAGAAATAAATTTTCTGTTGTAATGATCACAATTGCACAACAGTTGTAGCATATATAAACATATTTCATACACGCTTGTTTGCGCCATGCAACTAGCGTTCCTTCAGGACCCTTTCAGACCTGGTGTACACGATCGGGTACGAAACTATGACAGCATTCAATAGATCGATTGAAAATCGCAAAAGAAAATAATGAACAAATGAAGGAAGATAAGCTGTTAATTCTATTAATTTTAATATTTTATTAAAGTTCGGTGTTCATACTACAAATGCAGTTAATTATAGCCAGCGATAACAAATCGGGGACCCCTACCTATCATTTGAATCAAATATCATGTAATTTGGCTCAGTAGAAAACTAAACCATTAACTAAACTTCTAAACGACTAGCATTTTAAATATTATTATATACCTAACGAAATAGAAATCTTATTTTCTTCTTACTAAGAATGTTCCTAAGATTTTTTTTTCATTCTTGCCTTTTTTCGTTTCTATAGGGTCAGAGCTAACGTGAGCTTATTTTTATTAATTTTCCGCACACTACATTTTTACACTGATTTGGCGATAGTTTTTGGCCGGGTGCCCTTACTGACGCCAAATAAGAATCTTCGTAAGTATATCCATATAAATGTAATTATGTAATAATTGTATAATATCAAAACACTATTTTTGCTCGTCTAAAGAGGAAAATATATGTTAATTACTCAGCCTTTATGTGAATATCATAAAAATCGTTTTAAGCTTTAATCCTCATTTCATTTTGGAAAAAATCATGCTGGAACTTTACTCTTTTTCAAGAACGTAGTTTATGAGGAAAAGTATTGGAATCAGATCAAAAAAAATTGAGGTCGAGATTTCGGTGTTGGTTCTGATGGTCCCTTGGACGAATAAATTTATTCATTATGTTTTCATGGAGAGATGTGTGGATGTATGTGCATATCTGTCACGCAAAAAATATGACAGACGATTTTGAGTTCAAAGGAGTCAAGAATTACATATTTTAATTTTTTTGACAAAGATTGCAGATGATTCAGATAGGAAGGCGATAAACACAGGTTTGTATTAAAAAAATTAACTTGCTTTATCTTAAAACTATGGGAACTGGGACAATGTGATAAGGCATTATAATGCCCACCCGACCGCAGACTCTTAAATTCTATTACCCTGGCACTTTGTGGAGAGAACAATTTGTGGAAAAATAAATTATATTTTAAATAAAAATTACCAAAACTCGTAAAATTGTTCAGTTTGATCTAACCTACAAAAGTGAAGACAATGGAATCAGCTGCTAGTCAAGTTTAGAATATAAACTTACTAGTAAACTTTTGCATTTCCTTCAAATCATGAAAATATCTAACTTCTGCATATTTTCATATGACGAAAGGTTTTGGTGCGTCACGCTTCCCTTCCTTAATATTAGTAATTTCACATAAACATAGGTGGATGAAAGTAATAACCAGGAACATGAACGTCATCCATTTTTGAATAACCTTCAGAATTAATATTTTTTTTACAAAAAGAAATTTCTAATGTGATATGCTCATTCTCAGGAAAACTACTCCTGGAGTCGGAACTCAATATTTTTTTTTCTAAATAACGTTATATCGCAGTATATTTCTCGTCGATAAATAGTGTATCTCCATATAAATTTGGCATCAGCGCTGATGAAACACGAACAAATTCAGTATATCATCTCTTCAAATATAATAAAGATAAAGGTTACTAAGCAAAGGCAGACTAAAGCCGATAAATACGTAATTGCCGTGTTCTTCACCTGATACGCCTCATCTGACTGTAACCTGATTTTATAAAACCGCGTTTAGTAGGAACGGGTGCCGATTGAAACCTAATATTCGAGTAAATAATTCAAAAAATTAAAAATTTGAACATTTCAAAAAATAATTGAATAAATCAAACATTCACATCATTCTCAACATTCTCATCCTCTGCAAAATGAGACAATTTGTGACTTTATGTTGTATTTTGGAAGGTTTCTCCTCCTTAGCACATGGTATAAACATTCATATTTTTAAAACAATGATTTAAAATTTGCGTAATATTCCCACGGGTTCGACTAAGATGACGGTTTTGAGGATTCACAAGGATCCATTGACGCAACACACTATATATGTGCTACCAGTGAATAGGGAATTATTCCGCAGGGGTGTGTCTCTCAGATATAAGGGGAGAGTCTTAGGGATTTGAATATTATTGTAAAAGAAGGTGACAGTAGCGCATGCAATCAGCATCACACGCTCCGCTGCAACACACGTTGCCATCACACACAACTCGTGAACTGTGTCCTACGGGCTAATAATAAAAAAAACCAACAAAAAAACGCCCATGAATGTGGCTTCGCTTTATTAGAAAATGCCAGGCCAAATATAAAATGCCACCTTTCCGGAACTGGAAGTTTACCTCGTATGGTGTACCCTCATTCCGCACACGGGTGATCCGAAACGTGTAGATCCTCAAATATATGTAAAATTAGGTTGGCTATGCAATTAGATCTCGTTGGTTAATGTACTTCTGTTTGATTTTAAACGCTTAGTGATTTTATATTTAAAATTATATTTCTTGGTTTTGATATCTCGCGGGTCTTCTTAAGAAACTAAGTTAGAAAATAGATATATTCTTTCAGATCGCGTCGAACAGAAAAGAGAACCTTTATTCGATTTATTATCAAAACACAGGTTAATATCAACATTCAATAGTTTTTGAAGGATTAACCTACAGCTTGTTTATAGTCTTCCGCATCTTGTGCCAATTTTAGAGTCGCAAAAATCTAAAAACTGAAAAGTCGTGTTCTAGTTTTCTTTCCGCACAACATACTATAAATGAAGGACGGCGCTTCAGCTTTGCCTGTGGCGGAGGCGGTGGAGGAAACGATGGCGTTCCCCTGGTGGGGCAAGGGTTACGCATCGCGAGTGAAAGTGTGTTTATTCCTGACGAGCCGTGCCAGTGCACAGTTTTGGCGCCCTCAGCTGTTCCATGGGCAAGTAACAGTTTAAATCTCGACATTACATTCTTAAACACGAATACTCTTTTGGCGTAGGGTCCTCAAAAAATATCATTCACTCATTGGGATTTCCCGCCCACTAAATGTGCTAAAGTAACAAAGCGCCGCTGAAGTGCTAACGAGTTGCGGCAGGTCGCGATCTGACGTCTCAAAGACGGTGCCGCGAAGGCTACGCGGAAAATGGGAGACTTGTGTCCATGCTCCGAAGTTCCCAGTGGAACCAGCTTCACCCGGATGTCCACATAACGGCGACGGGAGTAAGGCTCTCGCGAGAATGTTGCGAAAGATGACGCCGCGCCGGAATTGGAGTGACGGAGATGGAGAGTCGATGGAGACAAAAGTAAACGCGGAACTGGCCGCAGCAGACTATTTCGAGCAAGTAGCTCGGAAAACAAGATCACATTTTTTTTTCCTGGAGCTCCTGTTACCGTTTGAGCTTCTCCTTGTATTGCCTACGCCTCGAGCGTTTTTTACCAGTCTTATAAATAGGTCACACATTTTTGACATGTAACGATAATAACACTGTGTAAATTGAAAAGCTAATAATAAATGTGCTGCAACTAAGGGCGATAAGCGAATATAAGGTTATATTACTACTGGACAAAATATTACTGGATATTTATTAATGATAAAGTGTTGAAATTAATAAGAATTATCAAGTAATTTGAGTTGAAATTATGTTAATTATATATGGGTAATTCCTCGTGAAATCGGCCGCAAAGGCTAAACCCCTTCCAATTGGACGTATGTACAATTTGTCACCTCTGATGATATATTCTTGCAAATTTTAATTGAGAAGATAAATAATAAATAATGTGAAACTACATAGTGCCCCACATTGGATGGTAAGTACCCCATAATCCAGAATATTGAGCTGTTTATTAATATGTCATCTTACTTTCTGCTACAGATATCAAAATAAATGTTAGAACAGTCATACGACAGGTCTTATAAAATTGACGAACACGTCCATTGACTTTCCCTTGACAATAACGAAGCAAGAGGCTGAATGATTGATGGCTCCTTCGGTAAAATAGAATGCAAGTCACGTAGGTTGTGATAAGTGTATTCTGAGAACCAGGAAAGCCTTGTTCAAGGGAAGGTCTAATTAGCAGCTGTTCAGGGAAGATCAGAATTTCCCCTGTGACCTCTGGTTGAAGGAGTTAAACTTTGAGATCCCAGGGAAGTTGAGAAAGCCCGAGGCTGCTTGATTAGCGAGCAGACTCTGCTGAGCGGAGGATGGCGGCCAAGGAGACAGAGAGAGCAGAAGAAGCAAGGCGGGTAAACTGGCACAGACGCTATTCCAACGGCTCATCGCAAGCCTCATATTGGATGAATGAGCGACGAGCAGGGGAAACACGGGGTGGCGGGGAAGGACCGTCTACGCGGGCTCTCCCACGTGCGCACCTCTTGGCCAAACAAGGTGCAATTCACGAACAAGCGAGGAACCTGAGGAATGAACGAGGAGCGGGAGGACGGCCTCACAACATGTTCGTTCTGTTGATCTTTCACGTCAGTCAACTCATGGGCATCCACACATTCATTGCGGCAGCCAGGGTTTCCAGAGCACAGGAGGCTCATGAGTGTTTAATGAGTGTGTCGATACTGTATAGGAAATAAGTGATTTTATTAATAAAATGTATTTGCAATTACTGAAATTGATTTTGTATGGAGGAGAACTTTAGCGGCCAGCTGCTCTGATCGGTAATTTTCAGTATTTTCTCCGATTAATACCAGGCGAATGCCGGAGCAGAACCGTAACAAACAGGGCATGAACCCCGAGCGATCTTTCCTTTCTCTTCCTCGTGCTATCCTCACCACTTCCTTCCGCACATTTCTACTAGCACGTACTACACTTTAGCACATGTCGGGAGACCAGTTGGGAGCTTAGAGCTTATCCCGGCTTGGGCGGTGCCCCGTTGGTAGGATATATCTGGTCGGGGGAAAACAAGCTGACGTGTAAGCTGGAGCCGGATCTTCCCATTCTGCGAGGCAAGATCACCACCTCAACTCGCGATAAAAATCGTACACTTCACATACGGGAATAATGATCATAGCAGTTGACAAGCTCGGAATCACAAATCAATCAAAAGTTTGAAAGATTTACCTTTCGATCGCTGGTGAAGGTAAATTTTCAAGTTAAGAATTATTAAATAATAAACTAATTCATTAAAATCGAACGACTTTACATGTTTTAAAATGAGCATTTCTAAATCATGAGAGCACTTTTTCATGAAACCATTCTTTTAGGATATTCGAAACTTTGAGAGGCCAGACCTTCCCGTCTGTGTATGAGGTAATTAGAGGAGGTCTGATTTCAAGAACAGTGCTACACCTTCTTTTTCTCCGTCGTGCATTTAGATCGGTGATCGCGATCTCACACTCTCTGCTTTCAGTTGTATTAATGAGCTGAAAATGATGAGTGATACGGACTTCATCTTGGTCATTTTACTTTAGCCTACTCAAGTATTGATTCTTATTTATCGAACATTGCGATGAAGAGCTCATGATCTCTACTTACTGATTGGTGGATAGTAATTAATTTAATGAATGCATCGAGATTAAATATGAAGTACCAAAAAATAAAATTACTTTGTATTTAATTTCATTATTCCAATCAGAAGACTATTTCGGCAGGTAAAACATTCTCTTCAAGAGCAGCCAGCACTAAAGCGCCATTGCCCCTCGCGCTGTAGAATAAATTGAGCAGCGGTACATGCCACCGGTTGCCGGCGCCCACGACCGCTGGTCGAGCCTCCTGGCCACAGCGAGCGGTACATTCGCATGTTCAGCGGCGGGCGCGCCGTGAATTTGCACATCGCGGGAGACAAGGGCTGCGTTGTGGCCGAGCGAGACGGGCGCAGACGGCGGCGCGCGCCCCATCTGGGAAGTCACCCCGGCGGC
>BOPP01000008.1:17487751-17537236 GCA_017312745.1 Gryllus bimaculatus
GGAGAGGTGACGTCAGCGGAGACGGGGGCGAGTGCGGAGGGGAGAACGACGGGGCGGTGATGGCAGCAGAAACGGCAACGAGGAGCGGGAGCGGCTGCCAGAGGAATCGTTGCGGGATCACGCGCTCCTTCCGAACAGGGCCCTCGCGTGCGCTGGCTTATCGCAGCGGCCGAGACGAAGGCGTCTGCGCGCTGGGTGGCCGAGTGGGGGCCCAGAGGATACGGACCAAAATCAACAAAAAGCCGGGGGAGCTAATCAGAGGAGGCGCATAAGTCTTAATGACCAACGTTGTTGTGGAGACAGGTGGGCGAGTGGGAAAATGTTTGAGATTCTACAGTCACGCCTCATGCGGGATATTGCTTGAAGGTGGAAGAACGAAATACCGGCTTAGGCGGCTCAGGGCATCAATTGATGAAGGTCGAATTCTACCTGGAGAAGAATTCTAGCAGCCGGCTACTCTGATCGGTAGATCAGAGCGGCTACTCTGACGGGAAGGTCTTCGCAGAATCGCGCCATCCTGGCGGAAGATGACGCGCGATAAAAGTACACACTACACTTACGGGATAAGCTGCATTAGTCAATTATGATCACGGAATCACTAATCAATTAATTAAAACAAAATGAGGATGAAGGTTGAAGAGTGACGTAAGGTCAAAAATTGATGAACAATTCAACTGTGCGACCAAACGTTAATAATTTATATCTGAAGTTGTTTACATTTTCGCTCTCTCTCTCTCTCTCTCTCTCTCTCTCTCTCTCTCTCTCTCTCACACACACACACACACACACACACACGCGCGCGCGCGCGCGCGCATTTAGAGATGCGCATTTTTTTTTTACATTCCCACGTATATTTAGGAATAGGGGAATAAACCTAAACTTAAGCACCTGCTTCAATATTTTCTTTAAATGTTATGGTCAATATCAGACTCCCGGCGCCGTCAGCATGTAAATAACTTGCTTCTCCAGGAGTGTTTAAATGTATCACATAAAGCGAATGCTCGGTGTATAAAATCACAACTGCGTGTTAGACGAGTGAAGTTACCAACCATTCGTCGTTTGTCTGCATTAACTGTCGTTGTTTACTATCAAAGCTTGATGACCTTCAGGTCAACGTTTGGTTCCTAAAACAGGTTAATAATGTTTGGAAACACGCTTGGTCCTGTATCATATGTTTTCTAATTTACTTCCAGGGAAAACTGCGGAAAAAAATTCTCAAATTTATTTCGAGAAATTTAGAAAATATATTGGTTATATTCATAGGATATTTTACTTTAGCACAATACTTTTCAAGGCAGGCTAATTTGTTATGAAAAGTAGGTTATTGTAAACCAGTCGAACCCCTATAATTTCATCGCGTAAAAGAAAGAAATGTAGAAAAGTTACAAAAGAGAAACGAAATATATGCGAAATAAGGAAAATTGAAAACCGAAAAATATAATTTCATGACGTTTAATACTTATTCTCCAAGACTAATAAATTTCAGAAGTACAAATACAATCTCTATTCATTGTGAGCACAGATTTAAATATGTTTCTGAATACATAATTGACATATTTGATATTTACAAAGGTCTAAACGTAAGTGTCATAAAGGATTAAAGGAAGAATTCTGCTACTCTCCTTATTTTTAAAAAGTAATGCATCACATATAATTAGTATTACTGACTTTTTGTTTGCAAAGGGACACAAGTTTCAAACGATTGCTATACATTACTTTTTTATTGTACTCACCAATATAAACATTTATAAACACGTAGTTTTTGCGCTAGGGCAAGACATTCTTGAAGGTTTTATCACAAACGACATAATGAACAAATGACGACACACTAACGTTCATTCGATTACTTTACTTCGTTAAAATTTAGTGTTTACAGTACAAAGGCGGCTAAAAGAAAGTGATATCACAGCTCCGGAGCACTACCTTTCATTTACAGCAAAAATCACGATATTTGGTTAAGTAGAAACTTCAAATTTGGTTGGGTTCACTTAGAAAGCTCAAATTTCTTTCGTTATCGTTAATGCTTTAAACATATAGATATTAGTTTCATTACCCTGTTCTCCCCACATCCCTTTGAAAAATCATGAGCATATTCTTTCAAAGCATCAAGAAACCAAACGGCATCTGAAAGGTGACTTCATATCCAAAACCGCATTAATTTGAGCAATACATTTTAAATCATTTATTACTGGCCGTGAATATTATTCCACATCCTTTTCATTTTCCAATTTAAAGCGCATGCACATATATTACGCCGTTTATTGTTATAAAGTAAAATACTTTGAAAAGGAATGTTGCAGATGATGAACGCAAAAGAGAAAGAGAGAGAGAGAGAGAGAGAGAGAGAGAGAGAGGGAAATGAAAAAGAGTTAGTTAAGGTCTTGAGATGAAAAAATAAAAAAAATATAGATGGCAAAAGAGATATAGGGTAATTAAGGAAGCTATAAACCGTATCTAAATGGTCTTGAACCAGTTCTCGGAAAAGGCGGATGGGGAAAGTGTTGGCCTGCAACAGCGCTGTATTTCGCCGCGGCTCCAAAGCTGCCGTTGCTGAAAAACTGTCCATATGACATCCGCTAAGTAGTACCTGGCACATTATCAATATTCTGACACACTTTTTCTAGATCATTCTTTACCCTCGTTCTATAACAGGCCTGTTATAGAACGAGGGTAACACAACAAACGATGTGCACATTTGGAGAGTGCAGAACGCTTGCTACCTGCAAACCGTCCAACTTTCAACAGTAACTTGTGTCGACGTATATCAACCATGTACTGAGATGATAAACATGCACTGCATGTTAATAAAGTGCAACATATACTGTCCAGTGTTTCTATCACGGTAAGTGCCGGTGTTTGCATCGTAATAATAATTCTGTGTGGTTCCGCGAACTCCACATTAGTGATCGATGAGACAATACGGAACAAAACAGTAGCCCTTGAACGCGGCTATAATAAACAGGTACTTTCATAGGTGCATATCTAAACGTAGTACACAATACAACCATAGCAAGTAATCACGAACTATTACCGCAACAACAACAACAACAACAACAACAAATTGACTGTCGACATCAGCAATTTAAACAACAACAAGGACCATGTCTTGAGAAAACAAACACATTCAAGCATGACGTCCCCTGTAACAATAATTGCATCAATATCCTTTGCAGCAGACCGACCTCCAAACTTCTCATCCTCATCAATCAGACCAAGGCAACGCACATCATTTTTTTGTGGCAACTGCCAATCTAGATCAATCCAACAAACGATGTGCAGATTCATCTCCAAATGAGAATCCTTAACGTCTGTTAAACTCACCAACTACCTAGGATACTAATTTATGCCTAGACCAGATACGAAATCCTTGTAGATATTGGCAATAATGATGGCTACCCAACATCTCCTCAACAATACGAATCAATGTCTCCAATGTTCCTACCCCAGCAGATAACCATAAAACCTTCTTAGAACTAAACCAAATCCTAAAATCCGGAGTCACCACCGAAGATCGACTTCAATTCACAAAGATTCAAAGCACATCAGCAACGATTTCCTCACATTGAATTCTCATCTCGACATCCACTCCTTAAAACATCACATGTACGCCTTCTCTAGCAAAGCAATTCTCTCTGCTATAATCCGCAATGCCCCTCCCGTGTATACAGAAGAGCATCTCCTCAGTGCCTTATAATCATTACTATACCTTGTAAAGTAAGCCAAAAGAATACATACAGATCAGATCTCCAACCATTAACTTTTCGAAAATATGTACTTTATGTCTTGCCATAAATCTAATTTGTCGCCTACGTCACATGTCAAAAAATAGTAAAACGTTCATTTTAATTTGAGGAAGAATAATGAGTCTACGAAACAAATACAATCATTTATTTTACATAACCTACTGATAGTAACAGTGCTATTTTCATAAATAAAATTCCTTGAAGATCTCGAATATGCCATGTATCTAATTATGAGTGTCATTTTGAAAAATATGTACTGGGAGCTTGACAGTTGTAAAATATGTCGTCGGTTAAGAATAGCAGGAAATCATTATTTGCACAATCTCATCAAATTTTGACGGAAAAGAAATGTGTATACAAGATTCCCTTTAAGCGTGAGCCCATTCGTCTCTCACAATAATAATTTTAAAGAGAAAACCTAACCAGAAAACGTTTATATACCAAGTGTGGCGAACATATGAGGATACATGGAATATGCTCTCGTGATCTCAGGGACAGAAATATTTTTAAATGACAATATATTTTTCTAATGACGCGCCCAAGAGATGCCGAGCTACATATTGATGACTGTTGTTGCTCGTAGCTAGTAGTAAATTACTTCATTTAACACTTTTAAGGTTACATAGGTCTCATGTACCTACAATACCTGTAACTATTTAAGGTTAACTCCTACCTTAAATAGTTGTAGGTATTTCTTGAACTACGCAATTATAGTTAATCGTAGATATTGCATTTTGAGAATTTTAAACACATAAAATAATTGCTGGAATGCGTTTTTGTAACACAGCAATGTATTTTCATAAATGTAACAAATTGAAGAGGATATCACGCATTGAAATATCTATGTTAAAAAAATTGTTGTAATTTGAAATCATGTACACTTAGCTATGGACAGTGTCATGCCGAGGGTCTCAAGATATTCCACTAAAATATCAACCACTTCTTAAACCCCTCGGATATTTTGCTATCAACACTAGATCGTTAGCAATTACCAAAACAGACACCCTCCTTTCCAATAGTGTGTATCTTCACTCGTTTCCAATTTTTTAAACAGGCACTTTATAATGAGATTAAAAAAGGTGAAGATAGGTTCCCTGTTTCACTCCTCTACGAATTGGTTTCTCAATGCCTTTGGATGGGTGCTGAAAGACGGTGGAAATGAGCGCAAGAGTGCAATAAAAAATAGGAAAGGCTTCGGGGATCCCTTTTCTGGACAAGGCCTACTGAATCGCCGGATGAGGAACTGTGTCGAATAGTGGGGATATATGTATCACATCACCAACACCACTGTCTGCTTTCTTCGTGACACTGCTTCATGCCGAATTTGAACATTAGCGAAGCATTGTTCGGGGATAAACTCCTTTTGGCAGTGAATTGACCTCGGATCGAATGCGTTTGTTCATAATATCCCAAAACATACTCAAAAGGGGTAAAGTATTTATGTGCAGAGGATACAATTTTAATTTTTGCTCCTAAAGACACATGGCTAATTTTGATCTCATCCGGTCCTTGAGCCGTGGCATTTTTATCCCGGCTAGACGACTTTTAATTGTAGCGTCTTGCACCGCATATAAATTGGTGTCGGAATGCTCTTCAAGTATCGTCACTTTATCACCCTCTCTTAATTCGGAAACAGAATCGGCTGCGTAGTACCCAAATGTATTTGCCATAGGTCTCATCCAATTGATCCCGTAATTGAATATTTGTTGGAGCTCATTTAACACCTCTTGCGAGCGAGCTCATGTTCTACATTACTTTGAGAAGTAACTCAGGTTCCTATCTAAGTTAAAATGTTACCATTCCAATGAAATGCAGTATTAGAGGATGGTTTATTACAATTAGAACCACGAATTATTCACTTCTTCAGTATCAGGGACCCACAATACGAGTTTTCCTGCCAAAATATTTCAATTGTTTGCTGTTCCATTACAATATTTTCTCTCAACTGCGTTAGTGTGGAGTTGATGAGAAAGTAAATGAATTATGGATATGAATGTAACTAAAGGAAAGTGTAAATACACACAGAGTCTCAGTGATACATGTAGAATTCAATCATAAGCCACTGTCTATGACGCGAAGAATGAGCATTTACAATAAATATATACCTCTTTCACGCGTCTTTTCTATCTGAAGAAAGAGTAAAAGCCTGAATGAAGTCAATATATTGCACTTATCAATGTCCAACCATTACATTTGAATATCGTTTAAAACACTGGTTTCAATTGTAACGATATTCGAGAACTCTTTTACTGGCTTAGTTTAGTTCAGAGCCAGCTTTGCTGCTGTATCTGCAGCAACTCTGAACGGGAGATGTTAGGATTCACTACCGGACGGTGGCGGATTATCGACTCTAGCTGTACAGCTAGGTCGATTCCAGCTGCCGTCCGCAGGACAACTGTGGTGCCCGACTGCTTTAATCGGTGGTTTTCCGTCGTTTCTCCGAGCACTAGGAAATCGAGCAGGCGAATTCTGAGCAGTACCCTAACAAACGGGCCACGGACCTCGCGCGATCTTTCCTTCCTTGTCATAACCTCTCCTCTTTCACAAACACACTTTCTACTACACTACCTCACATGTCTGGAGACCAGATGGGAACTTAAAGCATGTTCCAGCTAAGACAATGCACTGTTGCGGAGAGATACCTGTAGCAGTATCACGCCACCCAGTAGGGGAGAAATACCGCTACCTCAAAATATTCACCTCACTAACGGGACTAATGACTATGGAAGTGGACGTGCCCGGAAACACAAATCTATTAACCGAGAGCTTTTTTAGTTTCAGAGAGAGAGAGAGAGAGAGAGAGAGAAGGTGAGAGAGAAAAAAGGGGAGATGATCAAATTACGAAAGGACAAAGTATCTTAATATTTTACATTAACAGGCTAACTTCCCAAACAACTAATAAAAGACATGACCTATTTGGTGGAAAAGATGGGCAAAACAATGTAGACTGTCCACAAATCTTATCAAAATGAGGCTACATGATACAATTATCAAAGAATACGCATGCACATCTTATCGTGTGTTGCTATGCGACTTGAACATGTCATATCATGGAATACAACGTACACATATCGTCAGTACCAGAGGATATGAATCACGTACTTGGGGATGATAATACATACAGTGAAGGTACAACAAAACGAAAATCAAGTAAGTTTGAGTACGTGTCGACACACAGTAATCTAAAATGTTGTTATTTACTTTCCTCGCCTTGCATTTGATACCCGGGCTCTTCAATGCTTTTTGGGAGAACATCGAGGCATCTACCTAAAATTATCAATCACGGTTAACCTACATAGAATAAATCAGTATAAATATTACACACTTCTAGGGCTTGTAGGTCGTAAATGAATAGGTCATAATTTTTTCCCATGAATAGGTCGTAAATTTCATATAACGTACACATATGACATCTGCCTCTGATTGTTAGGCAACTCTCTAATCGCCCGCATTAGGCAGGTTCACGAATAATCTCTTTGATTCCGTCAGATGCCTTCGAACTTCGAGAGTTTGGCTAGCGATCTGCCGAACAGTAGTGCATGTGGAGTTGCCTAACAAATAACTGCCATTTTATAATCTCACATGCTCATTTAGATAATATGCAAACCAAGTCTAATATGTTTACGATTGTCTGTCTGGGCTAAACTCTGGGATGACTAACCGACTTCGATGTGATTTTCACTGTAAGGTGGAGTGTTTGAGCGAACATAACTTAAGCTTCTCAAATACATTGAAGAATCAAAGAACAGGTACAACCACGCATATTGAAATAAAGAGATGTGGAACCAAACTGAATACGGCACTCCGGTCGGCAACGACTATATAAGACAACCAGAGTCTGGCACATTTGTTAGATCAGTTTCTGCTACAATCGCATGTTATCACGATTTAAGTGGGTTTGAACGTGGTGTTAGAGTCGGAGCGATAGGCAGAGAGATGGGACATAGCATCTCCGAGGTCGCAATGAAATTTGGATTTTCCCATACAACCATTTCAAGAGTGTACCGTGAATAACGGGAATCCGGTAAAACATCAAACCTCCGGCATCACTGCGGCTGCAAAAAGATCGTGAAAGAACGGGACAGACAACTACTGAGGAGAAGCATTACACGTGACAGAAGTGCAACCCTTCCGCAAATTGCTGCAGATTTCAATGCTGGGCCATCAACAACGTACCATTCAACGAGACATTATCGATATGGGGTTTCGGAACAGAAGGCTAGGGATCACATTCTTTCATTTAAAGGAAAAATAAATACAATACGTTCAGTAGAAAGTCCAAAAGAATCCATGGCAGAATACCTTATTTTTAAATATATAGTTTTTTTACTCATTTACATTTTTATTCCAGAATTCATGAAATTTGGAAATCGTGATCAACAAAACGAGAAAAGTTACCGTCTGCTTGAGATTTCGTAAAAATTACCCTATCCTCTTCCTACACCTTACAGCAAAATAATTAAGTGTGCACTTTCAATTTTTTGTTAATATTCCGAAAAAAATTAGGAAATCCTCCAAAAATTAATTTTTTCTTGAATCCCTTAATTTCGTACTAAATGTGTTTTTCCATCATTTCAATGGCGTCATTATGCTCTTAGTAATTCTCGGTCAAAATTGTTACCGGAAGTTGGCCGGAAGTATGCAGCAAAACATTGGTTTACACGGTTTGACTGCTCGATAGTGGTAGCAACGTTGATCGTAGCGTTGTCGTGAGGATCGTAGCGTCCATGGATGTATTGGAAGAGACACTTCCCTTTCAATTTGGGAACAAGATACTTACATTTGGAAATCGTAACTTAACTATCATCAGACATTTTACTTTCATTGCCAATTTATCCCACAAGTAGGTCTGTCACCATTCTGATAGTCAATTTTCTCTGGCGGTTTACTCTAGAAATAGTAACAGTGTAGCGCGTACCGCAGCACAGTAACCAAACGAACCAATCCCAACAGATAAGATCAAGGTCTGCTGCGGAAACGCTTCCTTAATACTCCCGAGCACCGCCAGCAATGAAGAATTTGAAATATAGACAAAAGCAAAGTAGATTATCTCCTATTGCTAAGTATTTTTTTGAAAACTTGTGCGTTCGTAAGTTCGTAAAAATATTTGAAGGGAAGTGCCGGAATATAGGCGAAGTTGTATTTTGTCATTGAAAAGAAGTGCAGAATGCAGGCCAAGTGAATCTGAGAACTATATGTATGAAAAAACCTTGGGAGGGAGGGTTCCTCCGAGCGATTACGTACGTTTGGCAAAATATGCAGCCTCAATAACTACATACCCATGGATCATTATTAGGCATCGGATGTTTTGGAAAGACCCTATTTATCGTGATGAGTGTATTCAAATCAAAGGCTCATGGTAATATGTGGACGCACTACTTTTATTTTCGCATTTCTACTTTCTCGCGTATTGCTTACGCAGTACACACAGTTTTGTGATGTTGAGAAAAAACAGCGATTATTTGACAGAAAAAACTCATTCCGGGCCCTCGTAACGAAAAAATGGATAAATCTTGTTCTTGAATGTAGTGAATTACTTCATCTAACACGTTTCTAGTCAGAATCCATGTTTTATGTGTTCTTGAGTCCGAAATATTGGCAGATGAAAAAACCTCAGTCTGTGAGTCTGTAGTCAGCGCGAGCGCCAAAACCGTTCAGACTATTTTCTCCAAAATTATTGTTCTAAATATTATTAAAATTGATATGTTCTTCAAAATTGATAATCGATCTGAACGAACTTGGGGCCGAGTTTCAAACGCATATATTATTTTTGAGGGCACTTCATATGAAGTGAGAGCGTAAGCTTCCGCGGCCGGAGTCAGTATTTACTAGGCTGTCCGGGTGACGCCGCGTCCATGGCGAAGCATTTCGCATTACGCCCTGAGGAAGGTCGCAGAATGACGACCGAAACGTCGCCACCTTCGCCATGGACGCGGCGACACCCGGACAGCCTAGTAAATACTTCATATGAAGTTTCCATTTCAAAATTTCCTCAAAAATAGCTCCAATTTTTTCGGTTTAACTTTGTCTTCGGGTAGCGTAATGAACTATTAAAGATGGCTCGTCATTTTAGTTTATATCCCCGGTTTTTTGAAAATCGTAAATGTTCAAAAATGTTCGGTATCTCTACAATATTCAAGACATTTTTTAGTGAAATTCATTTTCAAAGACAGATATTGAAATAAGGCCATATTCAATGTTTGGAAAATATAAGAAACTTTCGCGTAACTTTGCATGAAATGTAGACAATTTTAAACAATTATTTTCTCAAAAACTACTCCAAACTTTTTCTATCTTCTTGTCAGCTCGCACGTATAAAAATGAGGATATTGATGATGGTCTCATTTTTGGCGAACACTCTGAATAATCGAAAATTGCAAAATGTTAACATTGCAAAAGTACAACATTGAAGATTGAGTTTTTTACTTAATGAAATGTATTCTTCAAAATTAGATCTTTAAGTAAAATAATGTACATTTCTTTAAATATGAGCAATTTGTGTGTGTGTGTGTGTGTGTGTGTGTGTGTGTGTGTGTGTGTGTGTGTGTGTGTGTGTGTGTTTTCGAAATTGCAGATTCTAATTTTTCGCACTTCTGTTGCGAGCATCTATCAGGAGTTTTCAGATTATGATACAACAAAGGGAACGGCGCGAAATGCCAAGTTTCACGTTCTCAGTATTTCGCGGTGTTTCTGACGAAATTTTCGTTTTTCGAAAAATCAGTGATTTCAACGAAAACGAGACTCGCTCCATTGTTTTAGAGTACTTTACGCTATGGATGGGAGAAGTTGAATTACAAATTTTGGAGCCCTTTTTAAGAAAAAATTGAAAAATTGACTTTCGGTAAAGTACCTCAAAAAATTACAAGTCCTCAAGTTCCTTAAATTTTAGTCAAAAAACAGTAAAAACTGTATGTGATTTAGGTAGAAAATTATCTTCCTTCAAGTCGATCGAGGAATATCAATTTTGGAGAAAACCGTTTGAACGGTTTAGGCGCTAGCGTTGATTACACACAAACGAACGGACAGACAGATAAAACGTTACGCCGTCAATCTATTTATCGGTAACAAGGATCCACAAAACAGAGGTTCGGACTACACGACGTGTTAGAGGAAACAATTTACTACTTATTACAAGATTCATCCACTTTATCTTTACAAGGCCCGACAGTATTTCTGTCGAAAAATATAATACTATACTTTCTCTGACGAAAAATATAACATTATACTTTTTCTTCTTAAGAAGCAAGAAAATGAATTTACATATAGAATAAAATGAATTTACCTTCTCAGTTAATATTATACTTTCTTTTTACCCTTCCGTAGTTGGTGAGATGAGAAGTACTTGGTAAAAAAGTATGCTTATCTGTATGTCTGTGTAACAATATTTGAAGTGACATTTATATTATTCTGCAATGAATACGTGAGTGCTTTTTTGTACTCACACTATTGCAGCTTTAATTATTATTTATTTATTTTATAGGAAAACTGTGTTCCAGAAATTTTAGAAGGTATCGCCACACTTCGCCGGAACTGAGAACGAGATCAACAATAGTGGTTTCGGAGTCAAAACATTTGAAAGCAACACCCCTTTAGAAAATATTTATTAGATGCTTGAAACAATTTTTGTACAAAATATCACCGAATACTCAAACAACTAAAGAACATGACAAAACTAGTGATTCACTTGAAAGCAATATAGTATAGAGAATAAAGAGGTATGTTCAAACAAAAGATATCCGTGAAGTTACTAATAGATACCACTGCTTTTAGTGAAAAATTCACATCATAATAGTAAAATTTGATTTCTGGATTTTATATGGTGAAAAACATCGGGTCTCAGTCGACAGCAAATAAATTTAAAAAAAAAGGAATTGCCTTGGAACTTGTGCAGGAAAAATCACATTTTTGAAAACAATAGAGGCGGTAACTTCTTCCGATCTCCACTTCTGAAGACAGCAAGCAGTGATCGCCGTTCTCCAGTAACGGAGGCTCGTAATCTTCTGACTGAGCTCTAGAAAACGTGATGTCCGCCATCAAATGAGCCCGTAGCGGCGGAGGGGGAACCTCGCTCGCTATAAAAACGGGTCGCGCACGTACCACGGCAGTCACTCGCTGACCGGAGAGCAGGGAAGTTCTGTTGCACTTCGTTCGTTTCTTGTCTGTGGTGAGTTGCGACAAGCGCCATTCGAACGAGCAATTGAAGTTTAATTGTTGAAAGAGTGCGTCTTCTCCGTTCAACTACTCGTTTCGACGTATGTTTGAACTCGCAGGAAGTTAGCAGACAACCGAAACGACGATTACGGAATAAGACGCCAGTGAACAATTTGTGTTTGGTGACCGTGATTTGGTTGTCGTATAGAGGAAAATTCACCAAAATGTGTATCCCATCTCGCGCTGATGAGAGGAATGCCGTTGAAGTGCGGTCAGGGTTGGATCAACAACAAATTAGGAACCAGAAGAAGAAAGCAATTCAAGAACATCAAGCCATCATGAAAAATGATCCTGCATTGGCTGAAGTAGCATCAAAAGCAAATTATCACATCAAACAAGATATATTGGCCATATCCACGGCATACTACAAATTAGTTCTAAATGCCTTGTCAGATTTGGCTACCAAGTTCCAAGATTCAAAAATGTACAGGTCAGTAGTAGTTTTATTGGTATCATATTATTGCATGGAATTTACATCAGAAAATGTGGTAGGGTAGGGCCGTGCAGATGTTTTAAGATACTCCCTTCGTTTTAGTCTTCTTCTAAGAAAGCGGAATATAATAGATACAGTAATTAAATTTGTTCAAAGAATTGTCTCTCGGACTGGGATTTGAACCCGAGTCTTCTGGTCCAACTAGGTTACAAGGTTGTGACATTTATAAATAGATACATTGTTTTTGTAATTTTTATTATGCTGATGACGGATACTAGACTCGGTGTCTAAAAACCATATATAAAATTTTTCGAAGTATTGGAATTTTCTATAGTGTAGGAAAGTCATCGTTGGTACTTGAAGACGAATGAGGGTGGTGTATTTGTATTCCCGCTCTCGTTCATCGTATTATTTGATTGGATGCTGGTGCAGAGGTCACACGGTTGCGCGGTCAAATATTTCGAATCAATTTTACGCATTGAAAAGTTAGTATTGCATTGAAGGAATAATCGGAGTGAGCATTTTTATTATGTTGATTGATATGTAAAATATGAGGTTTTGTACTATTTTTAAGGGTTTAAAAAAATTCAGGGCATCTTTTATCAACAACAATAAATAACATCAAAACTAAAAATGGAATACTCACATCGTATTTCAATTAAAAACTCTTATTTAAATTAAAGTCAAGATTACAGAATCTATGCTCTCATCTCTAAATACTATTTTAATATTTGTGATGTTGTTTTTGAAAAATAAATAACATTAATGTTTCATGTAGTCCTTATATTGTTCTGTTTACAAGGATATTGGTACCAATACACATTTCTCTTGTGTTTACAGGATTGTCTTCTGCACCACACAGCCTGCACATGTTGTAACACTTATTGCTGTTATGACTGTTGCCACTCTTATTGTCCCTGGGGAAAAGCCTGATGACTGTGTAGCAAGCAAATCTGTCAAGCCATCTCCCTTCTTTTACTTGGTGTATTTGGCCTCCTTCATGATGCATTTCGGTGCTCAGATGTGGATGACTTTTGTGTCAGGTTTGTAATATTCTTTTTTATTTCATACTGCTCAATTATTCTTGGATCCTACTTGTCTTCAAAATATAATATTTTTTTTCAATTCATTTCTAGGACTCTCTTTGTATTTTGCTGTTCCTCGTCATACATTTGGAGAAGTTCAGAAAGTTTTGTTTCCTAAGTACTTTGGAATCAACAGTGTTTTGAGCTTATTGACAATTGTTATGTTTGTGAAGCTCCATCCCAGTTCATCTTGGGATTTATACACTGGAGTACAGGTTAGTCAATAACATACAGCTTAAAATTATTTTATTTATGAACTGAATACATATAAAAAGTTTTTAAAAAGAACATCACCACAAAGTCAAAATAGTTCTCCTTTCAACTCCAATGCTATAACTGTAAATTTTGTAATGCCATCATATCAGCTAAACACTATTTAGTTGGCAATTAAATGCTTTTCAATTAACTATTTAAAATGCCTATTTTTTTAAATAAGATTTTGAGTGGGAAAAAATTATTTTATTTTATTTTTTGTCATGGTTTAGGTTGGCTGCATGGCCTTCTGCTTCTTATTGGAGCTGATCTTACGCCTGTACTTCGCTCCTCCCCTTCTGAGTTTGATTGCTTCCAAGAATGCAATGGAGAAAGCTGCAGGAGTTGGACTGGAAGTTGGAAAATATGACCCAGGTCCATTGGCTCACTGTCCTCATTACCTGAAGATTCACAAGGCCTTTAGAAAGGTCCACATGATCATTGCCATGGGCAATCTGGTCACCATGGCTTGCACAGCTGTTCATCTTCATTACCTGTCTGAAAAAATTTGTAATGCTCTCATATGAGTATGCCTACCTATATTTAATTATAATTTAATAGATCTGATTATTCATTTTTCTCATCATGCATTATACATCTCATATTAAATGTCTCACAATAATAATCTTGCCATATCATCATATATCACAATAAATTTTCAATTTGGTTTCCACCAAATTTAATAATATATGAAGTTGGTTCTCATAGAACTCTAAATAACATACAATCCAATGTGTAAAGTACAAATGGCATGAAAATGTTGAATAAATCTGATTAGTGCTAGTGAGAATGATTAATTGGCCTTTGTGTGCTTCATAATTAATTTACCAACTGTAAAATATTATTTATTCACATTAATTATTACTTGCTACTAAGAGTGAAACTGTTTTTTCAGTGATAAAGACAAAAAGACTGTGAACTCCTAAAATCAGTTTGCCCTAAATGCTCTCTTTAAGGGATGAAGTCTGTCTTTAAAATAATCCCTAAATCTTTTCGCTTTGTTGTTCCAGAAATATTGATGAAATAAGGTTTAAATACACGTGTTCTCGACAATGATAATTTGCCATCTGTACTTCTACACAGCAATCTCAGTTTCATGAACATGAGATAAAAATGAGATAGAGAATGTAGCTGTATATTTCATATTCATACAAAATAAATTTGTGTGACTACGTGAGAGTAAATCTTAGAGTAGCTGATGCATATCCTCTTATGAAATTTGAGGTGTCGTCAACAAAATTTCCATTGTGTTTATAGCTGAAGAGCTGACAGTGTAGAGATGACACATTGTTGAATTTGAATGAAAGTAATATTGTGCAAAATTTAATCTTCCCTTTTGAATATATAATGTTCATTTATGTTAAGAATAATTATACATAAGCTGTCAAATTTTTTTTTTTTGTTAGCTCTTCAGCTTTTACTTTATGCTGATATCTAGTCCTTACATTACTTTTTCATGTGGTTATGTGTGTTTCTGTTGTGTGAGTGCAGAAAATACTGAACACTCTCTTAACTTATTTTCATAATTTGCCAGTATTATTTGCACATTAATTTAAACATTTTTTACTGAATATGAAAATAATTGTGAATTGTAATTCATTATGAAAAAGAAATTGTTCTATAAACAGAAAATTTTTAAATGGCTAATTTTAATTTCTCCTTTTACCTTCCAAACCACCATCCAAACAATCATAAGGTTGTTTTATTTTTCTATCAATAGAAATGTTTAAATTTCCTTTTTCAGATGATACATAATTTTGACCCCTTTGAATATATTAAAATAATTTATCGCTATTTTCTTCTGTCAAATTGATTTTGTTTCTTTTATTTATCTTGCATGCTCAACTACTTGGTTCTTGTAAGTTCAAAAACATAATGACTTACATTTCTGTTTCTCTTGTCAAAACCGAATAATTCATTTCAGTTGTAATGCTAAGTAATTAATTTTTAGTTTGAAATAACTGCACACGAGAACTGAAATGTGCAATTACTATGCTGTCTTTCTTAAATTTATATTAATTTAGTGATATTCAAGCTACATTCAATATTTCAATTCTCTGTTCTGAGGCATTTTATCCTAACACAAACATACTTATCCCTAACACTTCTAATTATTATCCAAAATAAAATGTATTTAGACCTTTTTGTAAATACTGCTTTAAATAATAGTGGAACAGGTATGATAAGAGACATTCTCATGTCTATTCTTTGGTAGACTACTCTGCGAGATTTATAACATTTAACTATGAGAACCTGAATTATCTTTTTTATGTGTTTGTGCAGATAGCATTGGGAAAACTAAACTACAAATAAGGAACAAAATCCAATTTTTTCTATAAAATTCTAAAAATGTTTGCTTCCTATTTAAAAGTCACTTACTGCAACCCTTAGTCATCCTCCTTTATATGGTGTTTCAAAATAATTTCCATTAAAAAACTATTCAGAGAACACAGTAATATTTTACACAAATGAGTAACCTGATTAAGGAAATCAATTTAGATTCCTCTCATTTCCTTATATCATATTTATGTTCTTATTTTTATCAGCATAATGAATGTTCTTAATCCTAGTATCCCTATTTTCCTTCACTTTCGCGCGCTTAAGAAAGAACTTCTCAAGAAGAGAAAGTTATGAAATGCTGCGCGAGAAAATGGCGAATTTTCGGCGGAAAAACTCTTATTACACGGTCCTGTTAACGAAAAAGTGGATAAACCCGGTTGCTAAATTTAGGGGGGAAACTCTCTAACATGTGTAGCCAGAATCCATGTTATGTGGGTTCTTGATAGCGAAAAATCGATTCAGTCAAAACGTCTGTCCGTCTGTGAACAACGCTAGCGGCTAAATCGTTCAGCCGATTTTCTCAAAATTGATATTCCCAATCGATCTGGCTGATGTCGCGGCCCCTTGAAATTAAAACCGACATTCCAATTGAAAGGTGGTACTGTAAATAAAACCCTGGGACGGTTTGCAAATTTTAAAAGAAATAACTTCATCGTTTTTTATTAAAGTTTGTTGTTGGATAGTATAAAGGAGGTTTTAGAGAATGGTGCAGGTCTCATGTCCGATGAAAACCCTGATTTTCCAAAAATTGCAGAAGTTCAGAATTTTTTCGGCGTCTTCCTACTAGCTAGGAAGATATATCTTTTTGCTTAATGAAATCTGTTTCTTAAAGATACATTTTGAAATAAGGTCATGTACAATTTTTCGAAAATTTGAGTACTTATCGCGTAATTTTGCGTGAAAATACGGGCGAGAAAGTACGTGCTGTTGTATTAGTTTTCTACAGGGGAAATCCACACTTCACAACAGTTCTGACCTCTTAGATTTAAACCGTTGTATATATCCATTCAGAAGTCCGTGATTCTAGACTCTTGTAGCATTGTCCAAAGAAAACTTGGAAAACATGATGTGCAAAAGACAGTAAATGGTCTTGCATTCTTAGCCCGAACAAGCCCAGAGTAGGACGTTTGCCTCCAAGGGAATGAAATAAAAATATATTATCACATTATAATTTCGATTATTTTGTGGGAGGATTTGAGACAATTATTGATAATGAGAAATCTTAATTTAATTCGTCAGGTATTTACTCAGAATTTTGTCCATGAACACTATTTTAAACTTTGAATTTCGCGGTTCAGATGTAGTGGGATGTTCCAATTGAAACGGCGGGAAAGGTTCGGAAAGAAACCAATCGCTCAGTTGCCAGTACAATTAGAACGGCGTTTTGGCAGTGGCGGAACAAGAGGGAGGGGGCATGCATCCCCACCAAAAAAGCCCCAGAGTTTTCGTTTGTACTGTTTCTTACGAGTGTTTACAGCTCTTGTGGCCGTCCCTCGCAATTCCAATCTCTTGATCTTCAATCGTGGCGCGGAGCACCTAAAGAAAACCAGGAGCCCCTCATTTCAAATAAAACTTTCCCTCCTCCCCAATTCATTTCTACATGCATCAGAAATAACTTATAGCATTAAATTATATTAGTGATGAATACATTATTTATTTCTTTTGAATTTGGGGCCTGGGGCAAGTTGTCCCACCTGCACTGCGAGAGCACCTTCTGGTGCTCTCGCTACACTTGCAGTTTACTCCCCCCAAGAGACTAGTTAGAGGCTTCTCCCGGCTCGGACGGTGCTCCGCTGGTAGGAAATACCTGGTTAGGGAACACCTTGCTAGCCCACGTGTAGGTAGGCGCCGGATCTTGCCATCCAGCTAGGGAAGACGGGACAACTATCGTGGCGCATCTCCGCCGTGGGGCTTCATTTAAAGTACGAATACTCATTAATGCTATCTTTAAAAAACATGATGTAAATATAAACTATGTCAGTTTGATTTAAAACTAATGGAGCTACAACAGCGTATTCTCACTTTTTTGGTTACTTTAAACATTTTTTGAACATTCAGAATTGATAGAAAGTAAGACCTATGCCATTTTTTAAGCATTCTTTTTGCTCTTTCGTAGAAAAATAATTAGAAAAATGGTATTTTTGAGATTTCTTTTTTTATAAATGACCTTTTCATCAAACAAATCTTACCTCACTACTATAATTCATATTTTAAAAAAACATTCTATTTTCATCATCCTTTTGCAAAAATGTTCCTAAATTTTAGGAAATTTTGAAAATAAGAGTTAAACTATGCCAATTTTTGAAAGTTTGGTTGAAAGAAAGCAGGACCTGTACCGTTTTTACAAACATACAATTTAACTCTATTTGAGACATAAATATAAAGAGAAAATTGAGTGAGTAGTTTTCCTTTTGAGTGAGAGAATATCGAGTGAGCAAAAACCTTTTGAAACTGCTATATTTCTCTAAAAGTGTCATCCAAACTACTAGTATTTTCAAAAAATGTACTTAACATTAATTAAATATCTAACTTAAAAATACTAATGTTCACAGATGGACGGATGGAAATAAAATCTTAATTGTTTGGACTGTAACTTCCGAACAAAAGTGAAATGAAAAGTGAACACAGCAGTAAAAATTATTTTTCCTAATCATGAAATTCTTAATTTATGCCTAATCCTTGTCCTTTAGTATGATTTGTCTGAATAAGCATTATTAAAGCTATCCTGGTGTGATGAACCATCATTAAAATGGCAATATCCTATATCTTATCATAAAATATTTCATCACCATGTGGCTCCGAGCTCCAATAAATGGAAATCCATCACTTGGAAAATTTATTGATACAGCCCTGGACACTTCCTTTCTAAAAGCTTCAACAAATGTTTCCACAATTGCCATGATGGACCACCCAAGCTATCTGGTGAGTGCCAAGCCGGAGGTCCATCCCCGACTACTACAAGGAGCACAGCCAAAGAAAATGACATCAATGACATGCCCCGTGCCACTGTTGCTGCTGAGGAAGCAATGGATGAATGGAGCAACGTGGTAAGCAGCCACCACCATCCAATCGTCAGTAACTTATCTCTCCACCCCTTCTTTCTAGTGTTTATCATTTCTCTCCTTCCCAGTCTCTCCCTGCATAAGGCAGTCAATAAATATTATTCAAACTTGTTCACATTTGACACCTCATCACCCCTTTCCATTCCCAATGCATAATAAACTACCCCAGTACTCCATAAACCAAATTCATCTCCCTGTGAATATGTTGTAACCGATCAGCTCCTGGGACAGCATATCACATCAATTTGTAAAACAACTTTCATCTTGGCAGAAAAAATATAAATTTTTTCATATTTTGCATTATGACTGCACTTCTTACAACTGTAATGTAAGAGTAATAATTAACGAAGATTATTTTGTGTGAATCAGTAAAACTAAATTGTGGGGACCTCTTAATTATTTACGGTTAGTTATGGTCTTGAGATATGAAATCGTAACACACCATTGGTTGGTTGTAAAAGTTTCTCAACTATCCTTCCAAGCATGACTTCTTGCATTAGATGACATTTACAGCTCCATTAATACCATTTGTTTATCCAAAATAGCTACTCTAGTATAAATGTTTGCATATATACAAAATAAGAATAGTTATTACAAAGAATGATGAATTTTGATTATTTTTGCAGAGAGAAAGAAACAGAAAACACAAAAGAAGTAAAAATTTGGGCAAAAAGGTGAAACTTCATTTGTAACATTAGTTCAAATTTCATTACAGTGAAATCATATAACCCAAAAGTGAATTGATTGGAATATCAAATATTTTCATTAATCTAAGATTTTTGTTATATTAATGTTTCTTATAACATTTCACTGAATATTCTAAGCAATCCTTTTATTTCCACATTTCATAGACAAGAGACAAGGAGGATTGTGACTTAAAGGAGAATTTTATTTCTGAAATAGCCTAACGAGGAGAAACAACAGATTCATGAAATTATAAAAATGTGAAATTTCAAAGAAAAGAAAAGAGGAGCAGGATAGATATTAAATAAAAGAAAGTGTTCTCTTATCACAAGTTATTAATGATAAATTTTCAAATATCGCAAAATAATGGTGTAAATGGGAATGCATTTAAAAGATATCTTCAAATAAGCTGTGAAAAAAGAATTTTAGCATGCAGATAATTAAAGAATTAAGGCAATGAAATATTTTTCTTTTTACGTGAGAGGCATTCACTTCAGAAAATTTTTGTAACAATATTACAATAGTAAGTGATGTACCAATTTATTTGTTACTGTATCAGGCAAAACTTGCAAGTTCATAGACTTGTATACAAATTACCAAACTGCTCAAAGCCCTAAAAATAAAAAGTCAGTTCCTGCAAATTTTCCACACAGCGACAAATTTTCAAATTTAAACATGCTACAATCAATACAGTAAGAATACAACACTCAACTGGAGGCTCAAAGGCATTATACATAAATATCGATTTCAATACTTAACCCATGAGCAACAGACAAAAATGTTTACTACTTAATGAGCATTCCGGCAACTCTCTCATTTATATGTACAAAGAACATTTCACAAATCATTCCATTAAAACCACAAACATATTTGCATGAGCCACTAGAATAAGACTGAAGTGGGTTCACACTGCACCAAATTGTAAGAGTAGCAAATCAAAATAGTCACTGTCCACTAGGACACTAGAATATTTTTGGACACAAAAATGGGTTGAGGCCTCAACATAAAATTAAGAGTATTAGAAATAATGTTAATGGTATCTATTAACACAAAAAGACAATCAAGCATGTACTTTTATATTACATAGTTCAATTTCACTTCATTTACAAACTTTCACAGTAAGATTTTCATCACAACTGTTGAAAATAGTCTTGGGTTATTTCTCTCACAGTGGTTAAATGGAACCAGAAGTCATTGGCAATTGAACCAATTACTGCATCTGAGAGAATTGCTGCAATGTTAATATCTCCCAGAAATTTTCACCATTGCTCAGCTGAGGTCCATGAGGGCTGAATCCTGGGAGGGCCCTGTGGAATCCTTTTGAATCGAATCAAAGATCAGCTGCAGCTCAGGGGTTGACTTAATCTGGGATACAAATTCACTTAGATGTGGATTCTTGTCTGAAAAAGAAGAGAATGAGATACAAATGAGTAACTTAATCCCAATCAAATTAATTGTTTAATGAGCTCATGTCACACTTTTTACATTTCACCATTCCATTTTACAGCAAGCAATGCAATACTTCTCTGTTAATTTATTCACTCCTGTTTTGAAATTTTGTTGAAACCCCATTTTTACTTTCCTGCCATTTACATAATTTTCCACTGTTCTTGGGTATTTCAACACTTTCTTCTGTCATTAACAACTGACATGAATGATAATTTCCACATTTTACTTTTCTCACCTTGCAAAACTGACTTTAAAATTTATTTCATTGGAAGTAGTAGTTGTCCATATCTACTTCCATCCCTAGTATTAATTGCTGTGACAATCAGCAAAGGAACTTTGACTCTGTCTCGACACTGAACATAGTAGATAAAAAAGCAAAAACCTTGAAATATAAAGCAGAAAGAGTTCATGGCCAAAACTACAGAAATAAATATTTAATACAGTTGCAGAAAGGCGGCGGCAGCAACAAGCAACTACTTTATATTTTTTCCAAAAGTTTAATTTGAGCGGAAAATTAAAAATGGGATAAATAGATTTCTAAAATGTATTAAATAAACAGTTATCCACATACAAAAAACTCCTTTTTTTAAACTTTTCAGGGGACTGGAAGAAAAACATGTAAAATGCAGGAAAGTTTACAATTGATAGGCTAGGAGAGTTTTTTCATTATTTACTAGAATGATGACTGCTTTTACTTTCTCGCATTTAACCCGCAACAACAGAAACTATTATAGTTCGACAAAAAACAAACAAACAACAACTTATTAACGGGCCTTGGTAACGAAAAAGTGGATAAATCATGTTCTTGAATATAGTAAATTAATACATCTAACATGTGGTGTAGCCAGAATCTATGTTTTGTGCCTCCTTGAAACTGGAAAGCTATTGATTCCAAAACTCCTGTCTGTCTATGGTCAATGTTAGCGCCAAAACCATTCAGCCAATTTTCTCCAAAATTGATATTCCCCAATTGACCTAAACGAACTCTAGGCTCTGCGAGTTTGCTACATGTAAATGCAAAACATATGTATTAATTTACTACATATTGGTGCAGGATTTATCCATTTCTCTTTATCAATACGAGTTTTTCTGGATAAAAATCAGTTTTTGGCCACAACATTACATAACTCTCACTGCACTACATATATTTCTCCATATAATTCATGAGAAAGAAAAAAATTAAGAGAAAAAAAAAATAATGTAACAGACAGGAAGCACTTTTTACATCAAATTGTAAATTGAGGGAAGAGAATGCATTGAAAATACATTGGAGCTACAACAGCTCATACACAATATTATTTCATGATATATATTGGGAATGGATTAGGCATTAGTATTCACTGTGAACCAATGGACACATGTTTTGCCATCAATTAATTTTTCGGTATCAAGGGCCTACAAAACATTGATTCTGACTACAAAATGTGATAAGAGGAAGAATCGTATTTACCCTAATATAAGATGACCCCCATGAGGCATCCTGAGAATTTTTTTCATTTTTAAGGTAGTAATAAAAATAAGAACTAGAAAAAGTAATAATGACTAGAAAAATTATATTAAAAATCTAAGTTTTATCTGTGCAACTGCTGTTTTCTTCTTCTCCGTCGTCGTCATCATGCAGCAGCAGCAGCAGCAGCATCATTGACGTCACTCTTTACTTTGCTCCTTCTTCACTTGAATTTTTTTCTTCCTGATCCTCTCGCAATACGTCACCTTCTGAGCCATACATTAGATATGCAGCACTTTTCGAAATCCTTCACAAGAGATTCACTGGAGATCCTATTTGAAAAAGTAGCTATCCATTCTTCCAACTTGTATACCTTCTTAATTTCCCTTCAGGAGTACAGTCATAGTTTCCTTGAAAAAGTCAGTCATTAAAGAATTATCGTAGATGGTCTTTTAATTGTTTGTTAACAACATGCATTAGTTGAAGTTAAGCTGCCATCACACCACAAATTATTACTAGGTCTGTGTTATTTTTTAATGTCAGTTCCCTAACTTCTTACTTGATGTGTCCCTTGAATGTATCTAGTGCCAGCATTGCATTCTTTTCAAGCAAATAGCTTGGCATTGTATTCCAAACAACCTTCAAACTATCAAGTATCAGATTGTTGGTAATCCACCCTTTCTCTTGCCACTGGAAAACAAGCCCTGTTGGTATTCTTTTCCTGTGTAGAACCACACATGGAGGCAGCTTCCTGCTGTCAGTAAGAGCATTCAACATACGTGTGACTTTGGGCTTTTCATTGCCAGTGCTTCTGATGACAACTCTTGTAGCACCCTTGGTTTCAAATGTTATTTTTGACAGCATGTAAAAATAAACAGACATCTTGTCAGCATTCCCCTGTCAGCTTTGACAGAGCAGATAGCCATGTTCTTTCTGTAATTTGAGAATATGATGCTGAAAATCGATTCATTTTTCAAAAGCTGCTGGAAATCACCGAGCTAGCATTGATCTTAGCCATAACAACAACAGACTAGCTTTTTACATCATCCAGCCCATAGTAGCATTGAAATTTTCATCTTGTAGAAGATTCTTCTTTATTTCAAGTGTCTTGATTCAGGTAATTTCTTGACAGAAAGGGAAACCTTCATCGTTTCTCTCACAGGTACTCCACAACTTGCTGCACATGTTGAATTTGCATCTTCTAATTTGTCTTTCATCTGACACCACTAAGAACATTTCTTTCAGTGACACCCAATTTTCTTCCAGCTGCATTGTGGTTAGTGGTCTCAGCTTCTTTCGCAAGCATTAACTTACACTTTGTATCGTAATGGCTGCGCATTCCAGTTGTCGACTGCAAACTCCTTGATCCCTGTTCCTCCACAGTAATTTGGTCACAACTTTCATTCCTTTTTCTGTTGTGTTTTAACTTACAATGTCATTTGTTTGATCTCACTTTAAAAAATACTGGTCTGAATCAGAATTTCACGTTTGCAGTGGACATGACAAAAACGTTTGAGAATAGAAATATGTATTCCTCACACATCTGTGTCTGAAACACAACTACTCAGGCATGGACTGCGAGTTTGCATGCCTCAGGATGAGGAATCAATCACTTCAGTTTTCAGCGCTAATGTATTAATACTACCTCGTGACGATTCCCAGACTGCCTTTCTGTTGGAAAGGGAGTTGAGAAATGGGTGATGACAGATGTGACTGTCAGTAGCTATGCACAAGGCTATTGACGTGTGGTCTTTTACACTCCATTTGTTCTCCTGATACACTCTGAAAGGAACAATACCATCTGCACAATACTGCTGTGATTTGACATTCTGCATTGTGTTAACTGAGGGAGTAGATGAGCTTGGACAGACAGGGACAGACAGTGATTCTCACCCACTAAGCTTGTTCTGTGAATATATGATGACCAGCCTTTATTCTTCAAACGAAGAAATTACGAAAAAATCTTCTCTCATATTCAAGTAAATATCGTAATACACTATATATACAACAAGATTTATCCACTTTCTTTTTACCAGGGCCCAGCAATAAAGTTTTTCTGTTGAATAATTGATTTCTGATTCATGATTACAATACTTTCTCTTCTTATGAAGTAAGGCTACATTTGCTTTATTTGAAAGTTGTCATGAATTTAGAAAATAATATTTTTAAATCTAATGAGTAAAATGATCTCTGAATTGATTTTCAAAAACAAGCTACAACTATACTACTACTCTGGGTTTTGCCCTTAGAACGAAAACCAATGAGTGATATGAAAAAAATAAGCTATTACATCTTTCTCAAATTTTTAAAGCAAATGCTTCAAACAGTATGAATAAAGAATGTGAATAATTGCTCTAATTTTGAGCAATTTCTCCATTGGTGAGTAACTGCTCGGCTGACGAGCAATAGCTTACTTTTCATATGAACAAAATCGAGAATTTGCTTCTAATGTGAAGCATTTACTTTAAATTTTCAGAGCAACCTCTGTTGGTAACTCAAAAGATATTAAATGGGAAGAAGAGAGAGATCTTATACACAACTGTTGTGAGGTTTTAGGTAGTGAGTGAATAAATGATTAAAAATTTCCAATGATTTCTCCAATAATGTACGCCAACTGGACTTAACCTTCTTAAAAAAAAAATTATTTCTGCAAGTTCAATAAGGTCTTTCAGGATTTCTAACATTACAAATTGACATTACTGATGATGTGGATCTTTCAGGGACCTTGAAGTAGGAATTATTGACAATATTATGCCAACAATACAAATTCCACTAGACAAAACAATTGTTATTAGATATTTTAAGAAATTTGAGTTGAATGAGGGAGGGAGGTAATAAACATTATGTAGTTTAGGGGGAATGTTATTTATATCCCAGAAATCGTAAAAGTATTTGTTGAGAAAATTGGTATGTTTGAACTAAATTAAAAGTGTGTGTTTGTTATAAATCATCTAAGGAATTGAAGAATTTCTGGCTGTGATAATTTATTAAAGTGTGAATAGTATACCACTTAACTTAAGACAGTCAACACCAACAGGAACAAGGCCACGTGATAAGGTAGACAAAACAGATGAAAATCCACCAATCATAACAGATCAGTTAAGAGAGCAATTACTCAAAGAGAAGAAAATGTTCCAAGTTTTACAAAACTTTTTATTCATAAGAAAAGAAGCAAATGCTTATTAAAAATAGTTCCTACTTGTACTTGTGAGCATTTGCTCTGGAGTACTTATTTTTATTCAAATCACCCAATAAGTAGAGTGCACTTTTCTAGTAATTTTCTCAATAACTAATTGAATGCGTTTTTCTTGAAAGTGATAAAATAGCTTATTTTATTGATATATAAATTTCGTTTTATTCAAAAGAATCTGATAAATCAGGTTTTAAATATTAAAAGCTCATACTAAAGCACCTCAATATTTTCACCTTCCAAGTAAGAAGGTTGACATCAAATCTCAACAAAATGTTTAACATTGAATTATGACCGATTTTTTTCACTTGATATAATGTGGAAATATACCTGCATCAGGAATTGTTAGTAATGATGCAACAGCTCTCATGGCAGATCTCTTCAGTTCATCCTGTTTCTCATATTCTTGCTTCACAGAATTTGCTTTCACTTTCATTGTACAAGTATTACGAAGAGGATCCACTAAACGTTCCAATCCTGAGAAAAGAAAATTGTCATTCACCATAAATAAAATAATTTTAACAAATATCTTGAAATGTTAATTTTTAACAGAAAAAGAAATTATCAACCAATATAGAACAAATCTTCTCTTCCAATGAACAGTTAAAATGCAACTTGAGAGATATGCACAACATACTGTACTCTTTTGACCTCTCCCTCGATCTGACTGCATGTATAGGATTTGCAATGCCTACACTTACAATCAGAAAAAACAGTAATTTAAAAGTACTTTTATGTTGGCAAATGTTATAAATTGAGGCACAAGGGAAGAATGTTTTGCTTTGAAGTGTAACTTATTTTATATTTTGTGATAGAACAAAAACAAAATTCAATACCGTGTTCTCTTCAAAAAACATAATTTCAGTCTAGTAATCTTCATTAACATCAGTTTGGTTTTTTCCTGAAAATGGACCTAATAAGATTATAGTAAGTATAAGATTAAGTATAATAATTTTCCAAAAGACTTGAACAAATACTCCAATGCAGATCAAGTACCAAGAAACTTCAATACAACTATAATAGTACTACAAAGACACTTCTTTGAACACATAAAATTGTCTGAAAAGAGGTGTGATGTGGACACAGTCTAGGGTGAATATAAAGAAAAATAATTACGTTGCAGCACTGCAGTTGGGCTGAGTTGTGCAAGACGGGCAACCATAAGGTATGTTAACATTTTTATGTCATAATGGTCTTTCAGTCCATTTTCTACATGATTCAGGAACTCAAAAATGTCCAACCGATCTAAGCATGAATCCAGCAAGGTGTACATGCATTCAAATGCTGCTTTGCGAATGTCTAATCCATCATCCACAGTATGTTTAAAAGGACCCATTTCCACTTCTCTAATTAGTTCTTTCTGTAAAAGGTCATAAAGATTATAAATTGTAATTTTTTAACCAACAATATGAAATTTTTACAAGAAACACTTACCCTAACTTTGGTTTCACTATACAACTGAGGTAGAACAGTATCTAGAAGATCACGAACAAGCATCGGCTTGTTGTGAGCAGCAGAATTGAAAGCTACCAAGGCCACTCTCCGAACATTCAAGTCAGGATCCTGTAAAGTACTTAGGAACTGACCAATACATTGCCTTAGCAAAGGGTCTATTGCTTGAGGCTGAAACCAAAAAACCAATATGAAATTTTTTAGACAAAAATTAGAAGAAGAATCAAAGATAAAAATACAGCAAAAGACAGCATGCAAGCAAAAACTTTGTCTATTAGATCACTGATCAAAATGTTCAAAAAAACTTATTTTCATGTTTAAAGTTTAGACTTGGTTCACAGCATCAGTCACGGATTACATAGTCACACTCATTGAATAAAAACAATTGATGATCAAGTACATTAAATATTTATTTAGTTATATAGCTGAATTTCCTAAATTAAAATGTATTGATAATAAAGGAAAATAAGTTGACAACTTCTTTTCATTATTCATGATGCTTCCAAGCCTAAAGCTCTATCATCATGCAGTCAATATACTCCTAAGTCTTTGTCAAATGATGATGATGCTGATATTCAAAGCATCTCACACTTTTCTATGAACTTAATACAATTGATACATTCTTCCAAAAAACCATAGGAAAAAAACAACTATAATGTATATTCAAATAAATTACCTGATCTGAAATTGTGAACTTCACAGCAGTAACAACAGTAGTTCTCATAAGAGCAGATTCTGAATTTAGTGACTCTTGGAGTTGGGGCAGTAAAGCAGCTGGATCTATAAGTGTCAACTTGCCCAAACATTCCGCAACAACATTGCGAGTACCTTCCTCACTGCATTCACAATGTAAAAACAGCTGTTGCCAAATGGCAGGAACAAAAGGCTGCAGGAGTTGAACTCCACCGGGAGACCCAGACTGACATGAAATGATCTGTGAAAAGTAACAGCTCAAAATAATTGCAGCAAGAACAAAACTAAAAGTTTTATTTTGTTTGGGAAAAATACATTTCTTATACAAAATGCTATCAAAGACATTATTTTGGTAGGAAAGAGTGCTGACCGAAATGAATTGATGACATAACAGTTTAATTAATTTTACTGATATTTTTATTGTTTTAGTTACACTATTGAAGTGTGAGTTCAGTGTGTAAATAAACAAATGAAGTACTCCAGGACAAGTGGAACTAATAAAATTAAAAGTAAAGACTATTAATAGCTTCACTTCAGAACTTTTTTGAATGTTATAATGATCAAATGATAGCTTACACTCCAGTGATAAACAAATGCTTTATGCTCTCACTTTTATTAAATTGTCTGAAAAAGAAAAAAAAGTTATCTGCTTTAGGTTCCACTTACCCTACTTCATGTGTTACAATAGTTCAATAAGTCACTTGAAGTTGGGTTAGAGGATTCATGACAACTGAATGCTCACAAATGTATTTTTGGCTACAATGCAAGAATGATTATGTGCAAATTTTAGCAAACAATCATCCAATGCAATGGGTAATGAAACAAAAATTTGCTTTCTTTGCCCCACCCTCTTATGTTGATGGCTTTGGCTCTTCATGTGATGTGTCTGTGTGGAAAGTAATGATTGCCCTACTTTTGACACACTTGCAAAAATGGCACACATCAACTTCACTATCAGAGTCCAGTTCAAGCCATTACATCACATTATGTATAGACAACTCCCAGGCAAGCAACATGGAACGATGCACTCATTCAGCAGCAACCTCCAAAAATGCTGCTGAATGCAAATAATAGATTCAGGCCTGCTGGAATACTTGGGACAGTACAAGGGAGATCACATCAACAATACTGTCAGGAGCTGCATGGTGTAAGTACCAACAGCCATGAAGACACAGCCCTCATATCGAACAACCTGATGCTGGAGGGATGTCATCTGGCCTATGGTGTGATGTGATATGCAGCCACCATTGTTGATGAGTACCAGCCCAGTTCTCTTGTGCTCCACATTTCATCCGACCTCACCTCCCCCTCTCTCTTTCTCTTCTGTCACTTCACAACAGCAAAAAACAAAGAGCTTATAATAAAATTCTTAGTAATGTTTCACCCAGCATGCCCCATTCTCCCCTCAATCCCAATGCACCACATTTGGCCAATACTGCCAATGATGACTATTCCTGAAGACCACCAGCTTCCAGGGTGGAACACTATATCTATCCCACCACTGCCACCAGATGGAAAGGAATAAACAGATAAAGTTTGGGCACAACAGAGTTTGCTTCCTGAGATTTGGGAAGCAGCAGACCCCAATGTGTATCATAAAAGGAAAGAAAATGTTTGCAGAGCAGTTGTTACTGTTGAACAGCAGAAGCAGTTATGGAACACATTTGGGAAAAAGTATTCAAAGGTGTACGAATATGTTTGCCAAGGATAACAGAAACATCGGTGAAAAAGTGAATAACCATTAGGAATAGAACAGAATTAAAATAGTTAAGCAAGTAATTTTGGAATAACCATGTGTAAATGGAAGGTGAAAGGAATCTGGTAGTAGCCAAGATATAATGGCTTTGCTGGGTTGAAAAGGAATTAATAGAAAACATTATGAACAAATAAGTTTTGTGATAAAATAAATTTTTAGCCTACACATTTCAAAGCTGAACGTTCTCCAAATTTTAAGGATGAGTCATGTGTGACCTTAATGAATGGGAATATTATTAATGTTTTGTTGATTAAATGTTAAATTGGTTTATATTGTTGTTAATTGGATATATTTCAATTTTTGTGTTACATAAACATTTGGGAAGACAAGATGTAAAGATAGCTCACTGGTTGAAATTTTAAAGTAGATTAAAATTTTATGAAATGGTAGTTATATTTGCTGAACCAAAACGCTGCTGAAGAAAACTACACAAAATGGTTTTCCAAAATTTAGCCAGTACACAGCTTACGACTAACAAATGAAATACTCTCGCATAAAAATGCAATTTTAACAAAAACATGCTTCATAAATACTACAATATCATAATATAGTATATATTGAGTTCAACAGTTCTTTACATTCCAAGAATATAAAAAAGTTGCTGTTCAATAACGCAACATGGGAATAAAAATATTTCACGGTAAGCAGCCTCTTCCATAGAGCCTTGTAGTTGCACTTCAGTTGTGACACTATGAGAATTCAGACAGTACACACAGTATGAGAATGGGATAAAACCAAGTATTTCTATTTTACAGTCAAAACTGAAACTGTTTCAATGGTTTATTAATTTTCCCAAGGTCCCGGGTATCCCACGAAACCATAGACACCTCTCACATTGCTGGAGGGTGTAATGTTTTCTTTCAATTTTTTCACTTATTGGAAATTAGTAAAATAAATAGTAGTAAGCGTTTGTTTCATGTCATCCATTTCAATTTCATGAAAACTTGAGTTGAATACAAAAGAAATTCAGTTAGAATAATTAACGATGGGAAAGTTATATAGTTAGCCAATTAGATATTATAGTCATTTAATTATTTATTTACTAAAAGAAAGCAGTATGGCAAAATGCATATAGGACTATGTTAGCACAGTGGATGTCATTGGCTTCCCGAGAGGAAAACCACCCTTGGTAATTGAAGTTCATAGTGTATTCAGCCATTTGGCATGTTCCTCATCAAACTTCTGTTTCAAGGACAAAAGAACTGTGCAAAAACTGTGAAAAAAGTGTGTGGAGGGGAGAAGTGTGTGTGGAGGAAAGTGTGTTTGTGGCTGTAGGAAAGGTGGTGTGTTGTGTGAGAGGGAGGAAGTTGTGTGTTTGTGTGTGGAGGGAAAGTGTGTTGTGTTGGCAGTTAGAAGTTGTGCGGGGTTGTGGGAGGGGAGAAGTGGTGGTGTGTGGTTGTGAGGGGAGAAGTGTGCGTGTGTGTGTGTGGAAGAAGTGTGTCGGGTGGTGGAGGAGAAGTGTGTGCGTGTGTGTGTGTGGAGGGAAAGTGTGTGGCGTGGTGTTGTGTGGAGGCGAGAAGTGTGTGCTGTGTTGTGAGGGAAAGTGTTGCGTGTGTGTGTGTGAGGGGAGAAGGTGTGCGATGTGTTGTGTGGAGGGGAGAAGTGTGTGCGTGTGGTGCTGTGGAGGGAAAGTGTTGCGTGTGGGTGGAGGGGTAGAAGGTGTGCGTGTGGTGTTAGGGAAGAAGTGTGCTGCTGTTGTGATGTGGAGGGAGAATGGCGTGTGGTGTTGTGGAGGGAGAAGTGTTGACGTGTGTCTGTGTGAGGAGAGTGTGTGCGTGTGTGTGTGTGGAGGGAGAAGTGTGTGCGATCGTGTTTGTGGAGGGAAAGTTGGTGTGTGTGGAGGGGAGAAAGTGTGTGTCGTGTGTGGAGGGAGAAGTGTTGTGTGTGTGGAGTGAGAAGTGTGTGGTGTGTGTGGAGAGAAGGTGTTGTGTGTGTGAGGGGAGAAGTTGTGTTGTGGGAGGGAGAACTGTGTGTGTGTGTGAGGGGAGAAGTGTCATGTGTGTTGGAGGAGAAGGTTGTGTGGGTGTGTGAGCGGAGAAGTGTGCGCTGTGTGTGTGAGGAGAAGTTGGCTGTGTGTGGGTGGAGGGAAGAGTAGTGTGCGTGTGTGTGTTGAGGGAAAAGTGCTGTGCGTTGTGTGTGTGGAGGGAAAGTTGGCGCTCTGGTGTGTTGAGGAGAAGGGTGTGCGTGTGTGTGTGTGAGGAGAAGTGTGTGTGTGTGGGAGGGAGAAGTAGTGTGTTGGTGTGGAGGCGAGAAGTGATGTGTGTGTGTGAGAGAAGTGTGTGGTTGTGTGGAGGGAGAAGTTGGTGTGTGGAGGGAGAAGTGTTGTGTGTGGGAGGGGAAGAAGTTGTGTGTGTGCTGGAGGAGAATGTGTGTGTTGGGGAGGAGAAAGGTGTGGTGTGTGTGGAGGAGAAGGTGTTGTGGGGAGAAGTGTGTGTGTTTGTGGAGGAGAATGCGTTGTGTGGGTGTCGAGGGAAAGGTTGTGGGAGGAGAAGTTTTGGAGGGGAGAGGTGGTGCTGGGGAGAAGTGTGGTTGGAGAAGTGGTGTGGGGAGATGTATGTGAGGATGTCGTGTGTGTGGGGGGGATATGTGGTGTGTTGTGTTGGGGGAGATGGTGATTGTGTGTTGGGAGATTGTGTGGTGTGTGTGGGGAGATGTGTTGTTTGGGGGAGATGTTGTTGTGTGGGGGGATGGATGTGTGTGTGTGGGGGGAATGTGGTGTGTCGGGGAGAGTGTGTTGTGTTGCGGGGAGAGTGTGTGTGTGGGAGATGTGTGTGTTTGGGGGGAATGTGTGTGTGGGGCAGATGTGTGTGTGTGTGGGAGATTGTGTGGTTGTGTGGGTCGTGGGGAATGGTGGGGGGAGATGTGGTGTGGGGAGATGTGGTGTGGGGGAATGTTGTGTCTTGGAGATGCTTTTGCTTTTTATCCCTATTATTTGACTCCAAAAAGTAATTTTTAATATCAATGTCAAAAATACTCGACATCCTAAATCAAGTCAAGAATAGGGACATGTCTGCTATTTTCAAAAAATGATAAATGATTTTAGAAAATGTTTTTAACACATTGTTTTGCGTTTGATGTTGATAGGTGTGCTTGCACATCGTTGATATTTTATAAAGAAGTTTTATTAAAAAAAGTCAAAATTTTCAGAAATCAAAGAGAAAAGTCCACAGAAGGGGGAAATTTTTCATTTTAGGAGTGTCTCACTTCAGAGTAGTAAAAGTGAGAATCCAGTACACCCTCAGAGAATAATAACTACAATGAAGAGCTGTGAAGGGGTATTGGAGAGGGAGGAAGGTAAGAAGACGAAGTAAGTGTCTTCATATAAATGCTGTAAAATTATGAATAAACACTTGCATAGAAATTGGATGAGACTCCTCCCCATCAACTTTCCTGCAGTTCCATCCCATGCAAATGGAATATCTACAAAACAGTGGGTATTTCACTTGGTTGCACATGCAAACTTTGCCGACAATTTTATTTTTATGGACAAATTGAAACTTTGCTTATTTTCAAGTTTAGAATGAGGAGCGGACCTTAATCCTTCAAGATTAATATAAAACATTGACCCTGTACAACACACAATTACCTAGGTATTTTATCTGATAACACTTAAGGAAAGTCACCTCAAATCCATTGGATGGGTATATAAGGGTATCTTATATTGGAGTTTCTGGAAAGCACTCATTTTGTCACTTAAATATACAATTAAATTCATATTGCCGCTTCATCTCATTTCACTATGTTAATACCTTTTTAAAAACTCCATATTGCTACACAACGAACATCTCAGTACTCAGCAGATTCAATACCATCTCCAATTGTCACACCCTCACTTGAAAATCAAACTTCCCTTGTTCCTTCTATTATGGATTTCCTCTTCGACTGGTCAGCATGTACTACCAGTTTAAAGAACTTCCATAAGTTGTACTAGATTCTCTACTTCAACAGAGTAATGTTACCCCTATCAAGACAAATGATCACTAAGCAGAGCACTTGAAAATGACTAAGTAACAGAAATTGCATTTGCACAACTATATGTTCACCCATCCACACATGCATGAATGTAAGCAAACACTCACACACTTCCTCTCCTCTTTAACAATAAAGTTTTAATTCTGATTATATAGGTTTGGAAATTTTGATGTTTTGATGCCACTGTCACCTTCTTAGTCATTATTAGTAAAAACGGAAGATAACTTAAGGTGATGATTATTTTAACATTTCCTACTTGGAAGAATTCCTGAATACTCGATAAAAACTACTTCCCCTTTGCTTTGTCTTTAGACTGCACTGAGGGTCTTTGCCACATGAATTTGAAAATGAAATAAGAAAAAAAATCTGGCATGTAAGCCACTTTTTAAGCCTTTTTTTAAAATTTAATTTTAAAAAAAGAAAAGAAGTATTTATTTAAAAAACGTAAATGCTGTGTTAAAAAATGTGAAATGGAGAGGGGGTGGATACCAAATTTGATGGGCTGTTTCTGTGCATCTGCCAGAGCTTGACATTTTGTTACTTTCAATGCAATGAAAGCGTGGCTTCTTTTACCATGGTTTCTGTCATGATTTCAGAGTAGTTGAGTCAATATGTATCTTAAAAGTTGATCTACTGAACATGGGGAAAGTGGGGTGCAATTTACACTGCAAAGTTTAAACTTGGCAGAGTGAAGTTCGCTGAACAGTACAGGTATCGGACAGCTAGGAGGAAGTTCGATGTTGATGAGAAGAATGCGAGGCAGGTGTCAAGACAAAACTGCTTTGGAAAATACCCACCTTATAAAATGTGCATTTCGTGGCAAAAGATCCATAAGTAGAAGAATTGTTGGAATAAATGGCCCAACAGTTTTGCCATTTCCTGAGGGATGCTTCAGTTGGAGGGCACCACAATTGCCAGGAAACTCTGAATCCCTCGTAGTGAATTTCCAGCCAGTCACAGGTGGGTGTGGCTGTGCATGGTTAGATGTGGACTCTGTGGTGTCAAACAACTAAAGCTCAAAGAATGCTGCAAGCTTATGAGGAAAAGCTGTTAATATTTCAGAGGTAAGTAATCAACATACAGAAGTAGCATGATTACATCCTGGGGCAATTGGGAAATACAGATCAGATGCCACTGTAGTTCGATATGCCTGATGCTATCACAGTGCATCCCACGGGCAAGAGAAGTGTTCCAATAAGAACTTCGAGAGCAAAGAAACAACTCTGTAGTTACGCTGATGATAACAACAGATGACCACAAGTTGCCACCATATGTTGTTTTCGAAAGGAAAACTATGCCAAAGGAAAAGTTTCCTTGCAGGCTAGTGTGTGTACAGGAAAATGGATGGATGGATGAATGAAACCCTTGTCCTAGGCTGGATGAGGCATGTGTGGTTATAGCGGGCTGATGTGCTGCCTAAACAACAATCAATGTCAGCTTTGGACAGTTTCCAGCTTCACACAACCGAGAACTTTAAAATGCAAACAGAAGGAGAACAATGGGGATCTAGTAGTAGCACCAGGTGGCATAACCAGGATGCTGTAACCTTTACACGTGGCAATTAACCAGTCTTTCAAAGTGCATATAAGATGTTCATACCGCACATGGGCACAATGAACTGAAGCCACGACTCTGGTCGTATCAAGTAGCCCACACTGACTGATCTGTGTCTGAGGATTTTCAATGTGTGCACATCAACTTCAGTAAAGCTGGTCACCATAAGTTTTAAAGAGTACTTTTCGAATAAGATGGACGGGAGAGAGGATGATTTATTATGGAATGTTGCCAAAGATTGTGAAAGTGACAATGAATCAGGGGGTGTGAGTGAATCCAAGTATGTGTATTTGTAATAAATAAATTTTACTTTCAGCTTAAGATTTTGTTTTTTAACCAATGTTTGTGAGTGTGTTTCTTTTTTAAATAAAAAAATATTGGGAATAAGCAGCACCACCTTTTCAAAAGTCACTTTTGAGGAGAAAAAGGTGCACAAGCAAGTATTGTATCTCTTATTACAAGTTTCTACTGTTCTTCTTTCTCGTGCACTGTTGAAATAACAAGGAATCATTGGAAATCTCGTACAAAAGTCTGTAATCGCATTATTAGCATGTTCTACTTTATCATTTAAATTTCTCATAAGACTGCAAATATTTCAGAATTAGTCAATGTAGTATATTACTTTCTCCTTTCACATACTACAATTTTTTTTTCAAGATAATCAATTAACTTTTTTGAACATTTAATTATAACAAAATTACAACCCAGACATTCAAAATGCCCTGAAGATTACCTACGTCATAACAGTATTTAATTGATACTTACTTCTTTTAAGGAGTGTAAAAGAAGGTACTGTCTCTTTGGTTGAGCTTCGATTTCTTGTAGGACAAATGGTAAATATTGAGGCAAATTTCCAACAGCAACACTTCCTAAAGTATATGAAGCAGCTGATTTAACTTCCTCTGAAGGTGGTGAGAAAGAATTCAGAATAACTTGTTTCAGACTAGTAATACTGCTCAAGTCACTAAAAAGACAAAAGTAATTGAGAGAAAGATTACACCACTTGATACCAAGGAAGTTAATAAATTTGACTCTGGTTCCCACAAAGACAAAAATAGTCACAGAGAAACATCAAACAAAATGGCAGTTATAATGTTCTTCACACATTTAAATTAGTGCTATTCGCACCTTTTGAAAAATTACTTACATGTGACGACCTATTTCACCAATAATGAGCAAAGCAAAAATATGTTGTGAATCATTTCGAGGATTCTGAATGTCACGCATAAACTGTTCTACTACTGCAAGTGCCTCTTGTCTCCAGGTGATTGTTAAAGCAGCAACACATTTTGCAAGTGAGTGGAAAGCCTGCAAAGTTTTAAAGTACATTAAGTTTTATCATGGTTTACAAATCTTTAGAATATTTAAAATTAAAAGTCCATTATTGCACTGATTACAACTCCTTACAATTATTTATGGTTATGGTTATTTATTCATGGTGAAATGTGATACAAAGAAACTGAAATGGTGGATGAACAAATTTCTAAACAATAGGAGGAAAATTTCTTATTATACATCTTACCAAACTGTCTCCAAATAACACTACAAGAAAGAATATTTTTATAAATGCATTACAAGAATACTAAGTTCACACCATTTTACATTCCTGTTAACCCTTAAAAAGGTATGTATGATAGAGCACTTAAATTATTTTAATTAATCTTTTACAATTCTTCCAACATTCATTAAAGCAAAACTTTGTAAACATTCTAAAATGTAAATTGTGGCTTAAAGTCATGAAAACATCTCCAATTAATTGGTAATAATAAATAAATCATTGAATAATAACCTGCTTATGAAGAACAGGCATGGGGCCAGTGCCAGAAGCCATGTTGCTCTGTGTCACTGGGGCAACCAGCATCGCCAAGAGGTCTCTGTAACCTAAACCTGGGAGACCAGCCTTCACCAACGCCTGGAAGAACTCTAACATTGAACTGAGGGCAGCTCCTGCAACACAACTTTTGCTATAAAAGGTATTTAAAACTAAACAAAACAAAAATACATTTTTTGCTACATAAACATTATTTACCCTGCAGGAGAGGAGATTTTGCTAAAATGAGGATTTCAGGCAGAATCGCGTCTGACACCCGAGCAAGAGCTGAAGGATGCAATTCCGCAATGGAAGTAAGAAGCGTGAGTGTAAGCTGAGCTATGTGAAGATCAGCCTCAGACAGCAATGGTGAGAGCTCAACAATTACCTGAAAGTGTATTAACGATTTTTTACTTGGCTATACACATAACTTTAAAACCATTACTCCCAGACTAGCATTGTATGCAAGCCAACACAACAAGCAATTAATCCAGAAACAATACCTTATTGAGTAATTCTGGGTTCATTGAATTGCTGTAGTTACGAACAAGTGTGTCTAGTAGAGTTAGAGTTCCCAGTTTCAAAGCCCTTTGATTCTTGCGAAGAAATGAACCCAGAATAGGAATGGCTTCTCCCTGAAAAAAAAAAAAGAAGAGAAGTAGCAATTAAGAAACATTTTTATCATGAAAATTTAAGCTTTTAGAAAAGAAAGAAAAAAAAAAAAAAAGAAAGAAAGAAAATGAAAATAGAAGACAACCATTATTGGTCTGAGGTCAATTCGCAGAGGAGAACCAGCTACTTTAGTGAGTGCTTTAACAGTAGTTAATCGAGTTATTTCATTCCTAAGTCGATCCAGAAAAATGGGCAAGCATGTATGTAGTTCACCCTGCAAAATAAAATTTTAAAAATATATATCACACTTTTATTTATCATAAAATATAAAATAATTCCTTTTGTTGTCATGAAAGTACCACTCACTTGCAAATAATCACCCAGATTGCAAATAATTTGGCCCATACAGGAAATAGCTCTCTCCTTAACTTCTTGATCAATATCAGCTGCTTTGAGTCTTACCAAAGTACAGTGGTACAGTTCCAAAGTGAAAGGTGTGAAATCAAAATTGCTGGGGGTATCTAAATTAAACATAAAAATGGTAAACATTTCAAATTATAAGATTCTGTAAAGAAGGAAAAAGTACATTATGTGAGTAGATTTTAAAGCATCATACCCAGTGGACGAATAACTTTCACAAGTTGCTGTAAAACTAATAATGCTTCTGCTGTTATTTTGTAGAAGCTGTCACCAACAGCTGCAAGAACTGGAGGTACCAAAACAGCCATATGACTATGAAATACTTCAGGTGCATGAGAAGTAAGCAGACAATGCACAAATGCCAGAGTATCTATCTTCATATTGCTACTAGAATTTTTGTCGCTGTAATATGGAGAATATAAAAATAAACATGACGCAATCAGATTTACATTGCAATTGTTTCTACATGGTAGTCATTTAAATGAGAATTTACCCCAAAGAATATTGGATTCCAGGAATCAGAGCTGGTATATGGTTAGTTAATGCTCCTGGTAAAACTATGACTAATTCTTTTAATAATGCAAAACAATCTTGACGTGTCTTTATGCTCTTTTCTTTCATTTGGTGATGTACAGCCTTAACAATAGCCGGCACCTGCAATGGAAATACAGTGCATGAATACACTCATTTACTTTTGAATTATTGATTGATTATTTTGTCACATTCAGATACACTTTAGAATCATTCCATGAATGTATTCTTCCACCAGCCAGATACGCTCTGACACTAGTAGATAATGCCCAGTGCCAGTTCAGCAAAGACATTTGATATTAGGGATGATTTTCACAAGTGATTTAAGTTCATTCCAAAATTGACACTAAGGAAAATACTGTAAGAATTGCTACACATCATGTTGAAAAGCACGAGAATATTAAAATTAATTTTCTGATCAAGAAATTATAAGTAAAGACATGCATATCAATGGTAAATGGAGAGTCCACAATCACAGAATATTAAAGAGCATGATTAGAATATGCAAGATTTGAAAAGCACTTTTTGTGAATTCTAGCAACAAATTTGCTTTCATGCAAACATTCTTTGGTTGCATGAAAATAAAAATAGAAAGTATCAGTCCCACCATCCGTAAACCATTACTACATGTTAATTTACCATTACTACATTAAATTCATGAAATGAACACAAGCCATTACTACATGTTACTCACTGACTTCACCTACAAATATGATTTTGCAGAAATCAGTGTCAAAAAAATTACTCACATGACTGAACCTAAACATTCTTGCAGAAAACATGCAAAATCAAATTACAGAGAAGACAAAATTTGTATCATCAAAGCATGTGTGGTTAATGTATCACATCTAAAACAATGAAACTGAATTACCTGAGCTTGTAACATACAAGTGGGACCTTCTTCCTGATCCATGCTGTCAGGGTCTAGACTCACACCCACTGTTGGCCTAGTCTGCCGCAGGAGAGCCATATACGCATGAAAGATATCACTTTTAACATTTTCTTCGCGTTCTGAAAATAAAGAAGAATATTCTCCTCCAGTTATGTTAGTTTGAACAGCGTTTGGAGATGGAACAAAATACAAAATATGGAAACAAGACTGTATGAGAAAAGAACTAGTGCTAAAACAGCACATACTTTCTCACCTGTACTTTCAAGCAAAATTACACGAAAAGTATATACATTTTTGAAAAATTGTACACGATCTCATTTCAAAATCTAACTTAAAAGAACACATTTCATTAAGGGAAAAAATCTCTATCTTTGTAACAGTAGTTGTAGAACGAAATCAAAAAAAAAATATTAGTTTTGCACCATTCTCATAAACGTCCTTCAAACAACAAAATTTAATCAAAAACAATGAAGCCATTTTATGAAAATTTTGAAAATGTCTCAGGAGCTTTATGTAAAATACTTCCCAATTTTAAATATTGGTTTCAAATTCAAGGGGACGCAACATCAGCCAGATCAATCAGGAAATATCAATTTTGGAGCAGATCGGCTGAACGGTACAGTTACCAACAATGTGCACAGACAGAGACGTTTTGCTGTCATTCAATTTTTTGGTATTGAGAAACCACAAAACATGGTTTCTGACTATACCATATGTTAAAGGATTTTTTCCTAAGTTTAGCAACTGAATTTACCAACTTTTTACTTATTAGGGCCATGTAATAAAATGTTTTCTGCCAAGAATTTGCTGTTTTTTGTTGTTTTTTTGCGTAAACGATAGCGAGAAAGTAAAAATATGAAGATTGGCAAACAATATGGAAGGAGAATCAAATGAAATTAAAAGCAGAAGAGACAAAAGACAAGAAAGGTGAAGGGATGAGAGAAGAGAAAGTAGAAAGTGATGAAAAGAGAGAAAGACCTATAGAGGGAGGGAATCATTGGAATGGGGAACAAAAAACATGAAGAAAAATGAACAAAAGAGAAAAAAAAAATTTTTTTCAATTCAATCCTGATACATATCATTTGAAATATTCCTTCCATATGGAAATATCGAGCAGACAAGACGTTAGTTAAGGCATAAATAAAAATTGAAAACCAAAGTTCATAACTTAATGCCATTACCTTCTTTTTTCATTTATTTACTTAGTATTCAGTGTTCATTTATTCATTCAAATTTACCTTTGAATCGTGCAATGAGTGCAGGAGATACTGTTTTGTAAAATTCAACCAGAAGTTCATGCCTAGTGGCTATGACAGCTTCCATACACTTGGCAGCAGATCTCCTGACTTTCCAGCTCATGTCATCATCATCTGAATACTCATCATTTTCATCATCATCTACTTCCTCTTCAGTTTCCATAATGACACCGTCTTCACCTTCTTCTCCCTCATCATCGTAGTTATAATTTGGATCATACGTTATGTATTGTAGGCACAAATCTGTAATCTATAGGAATGTAAATTAGTAAATATCAATGTCGAACATTCTTTCCAAAATATTGTTAGTACCAGGTAATACATTTTGGATTTCCACAAAGACTAGGTAATGGCTGACTTTTCTCACTAAACATAGCATTATGTTTTCTGAAACTTTTGTGCTCCTACCTAACCTTATTTCGAAGGTAGTCAGTAGGCACAAATATAACAAAAACCAAAATAGCTATACAATGTGAAATATTAATATAGTGCAACAACAGTCCAATAGTGTCAGAACACATAGCATTTAACTATATACTCAAGCATAAATCAGGCCTCATCACAAAGGCTTAGACAACTTAATAATTACATAACATATATGATTATCTACTATTGCATTTTCCTTTCAGATTTCTTTACACTAACTCAATATCTATTTTTTGAAATCCATTGAACCTTAACAAAGGAATTGATAAGGCAAAACCTAGGCGGAGAGAAGATTGACAATTAACTAGTCTCAAAATCATTAGCCTTTACAAAGAAGTAAAAATTAAATGCACACTATTGTATTACCTACATGTTTTTACCTAGGTACATCAGTAGGGCTTAATAGGACAATAAATCTGAACTCCAAATAGCTTATCTTTCTTAGGGCTAACCTTTTCTGCTTCTGATTCTTAAGAAATAATGCACTAAACATAAAATTCTGTAGTTTAAGCTCTTAAGACTATTGTTACATAATTTCTATCAACACTTGAATCCTAGCTTAAAACTGAAATTACCTTTCAGACAAAGGATTTGCACTTACAAGCTCACTACAAACTACAAAGTGAGATTTTATTAATCAAGTTTAATAAACATGGACACAATAAGAATATATGTAATACTGTAATCCATATAAGTAATTCTAATTTTTATCCCGAAATTTGTAAAAAAAGGAAAACAAATATTTAAAAACTCACTTTGTTTCTTATTGCTATGACAGGAACAGAAAAGGGTCAAGTTACTGTGAGCTGGATCAAAAGTGTTTCAAAAAACAATTCAAAAAATATTACAGAGATTTTCAGACTAAGAAGGAAGGTATTAGCATTTAATAGTTTAATACCGACATTTGAATATGTATGACATACAATTGTATTTTGAACTGTATTATCTTCCTTATGAAAAATAAACGAACCTACAGAATCAAGAAAAGCATTTTACTCATGAAATAACATCATTCTGCTAATTTCAGAATTACAATTGAAACCAAATAAACTACCTAAGACAAAATGAACGTTTAAAAGTATTGCAAAGTACAATGGACTGCAGAAGTCTTTCTGTAACAAAATCATTAATTAAATAAGGATAAGTTTTTCAATTACACAATTCACTGCAACCAGCAAGAAGTGAAGACAAGATTTGGTTACATGTTCACTGAATATTTAAGACTTTTTTAATTTCTTTTCAAGTACTCAATCTATTTCCCAATGCCTTTCAATGAATATAATAAAAACATTTCAACATAATACTTACTGCACTAATATGTGGAGTTATTTCCTTTGGACAACGATGAACAAATGCTTCAAAGGCTTGAAGACAATACTCCCTCAATTCATCATCTTCTTCACGACTATACTGAACTATTAAAGGCATAACTCTCTCAATGTGTTCACCAAATCTGTGTCCAGCTTGCCGGCTAAAAAAAGGAAAAAAGAAATACTTATCTATTTCCAAAAGATATTATACTTGATTAGACATTATAAATAAAGACCATACCAAATAGCTGCAATGCATTGAATGTAAGTACGAGTTGTTGAAGTGTTTGAGTTACGTGACAAGCCATCCAAAAGAAAGTTAATTAGCTTTGCATACAACTGATGATTACAAGACATCACCAAGTGGCTCAGAGCTACAATTGTCCTGCAACAAAATGATATAATTGACATGAATAGTATAAGTAATTTTATTGTTAAAATATCAATGAAAAGTGTCTGCTTTGAAAAATTGTGTGATAGGAAGTAAATCAGATAAAAAATGATTCAAGTACATCCTCTCATTAATATTTGTTAATAATCTAGTGAAATAAATTTTCACACCAAAATATGTGAGATGTGTTTTGTATTAGAAACTTACTTAAATTCAAAATAAAACTTTTTTCAATAAACGATCTTGCTTAATAATTATTTTCATTACGACTAATATCAACAAAAAATTCTCGTTACTATCTAGCAAGTATCTTGAAATCAATCAAATATGACAGAAGAAATACATTTGTTAAAACAGAAATTGTATGGTAATATTTTAATGATATGATGAATAATTTTCAACAAACCCATAACAGTTGACAATAAAAGTATATTTGTTTATTTTCAGTATTCCTGAATGATGATTTTCAATGTTAATTGGAAGATACTGTAAACTACGAATATCATCCATTACTATTATTAATAGTATTTTCATACTTTTTTCTGATAAACACTAATTAAAGAACAGAATTTCAGAACAATTTTTGCATGATTCACATCAAGCAAAAATGGTAATTTAAAATATATTTTGCCAAACAAATACTTTTTGTACAATTTCAAACCATAACTTTGTTATAACTTCCTAAATTTTGAATTTTAAGTTTGTTATTCTCTACATTATAAAATTTGTATTTATTTCTGTTTTATACATCGATAAGTTTCCTCTTAAAAAAAAAAACAAAAAAACAAAAAACATTCCAAACACCATTCTGCCAAATTAAATTAGAAAATGTTTCAAATCATTTCAAATATTGTAACACACTAATCTTCAATAGCATGAATGCAAGAAAAAGTAAATGTGGAAACATAAAATACATATATTTCACCTTTTTCTCACTGCCTGTCGAGGTGATGACAGCTGAGGTAGCAATGCCGCTAAAATAGTGGTATGAAAACTAATCAAAAGCCCTCCAAATCTTGACAGAAGGTCTGCAAGAATATCTAAAGCTTCAAGCTGAACTGAAACATCTTCTTGCTGCCAGTAAAGAATATTTATTTCAAATGGTTAGAAGTGTAACAGGAAACAAACATAATTAGCAATGAGAAAATAAATTTAAAAAAAACAAGCTTAAATGAATTTATTTACCTTGTCAAATGTAAACCCACTTTTAACTTCTGGGATACTATTTTTCACACAATGTCTTTTGGGATAAGGAATTGGAAGACTCTGTGGGATAATTGGGAGCAAGGTCATGGGTTCTTTCACACAAATGGCAAATGAAAATTTGCAAATAATAATTAATGAGACCCCAAAAAATATGTATCACTTATAGCAAGGACATAAGAAAATCTAACATACCTTTTCTATAGCACTACTTAGTCGGCCTGTGATGCGCTTACATACATTTGCTGCCAAAGCACTAGATGCTAAGGGCAACTCGCTAATCACAGTTTTTAATCCAATGCTTGATATATCTCTTAACTGTTCTTTCTCTGAAACCATGTTTCCACACAGTGCATCCACTATTGTTTCCACTTGATATTCTTTTACTTTGTTGACCAATGGGCCTAAGCTGATAAAATTAATAACAGAAATGTGAAGTCATCCATGACATCAAGAATCTTTAACATTCAAACTAGTGGTTCCTTACCATTTAACAGCTAAATTTTGCACCTCTCCATTTTTATCTTCGAGAAGGCGTAAAAGCATTTTTACAACTTTTCTCTCAGAATCATCATCGAGTTTAATACTATCTTTTTGTAACTCTGACATCAAATCATTGGTGGCCATGAAGCGGAAATCTTTATCACTGGAGGTCATCTAAATAAATTAATTCATTAGTAATAAAACTGTCAAATGTGCTTGCAGAAAAGAAAAGGTGACAATTGTCACTTTACACCAGTTAAAGGTGGAAAAAATACTACAACAACTGGAGGGTATATGTTGTATATTATAAAGACCAATTACCACAATATTAGGCACTGAAAGCATATCCAGAATGAAAATTATGCATGGACTACAAACACAGAATGATTATAAGGCAACTTACCTTCTCCAATAAATTGGCAATTTGATACGACACACTCGCCATTCTGCTGCTCAAATATAGATGAGACTGAAGAAAATAATTCCCTTAGTGCAAACAAATCGTCGGATGTACTATCCGACTTCTATTTAAACAAAATCTTGACAATTAACCGGCACTTCAGCAACTAATTGTTCCATTAGGGCCAAAGAGTTTAGGTTTCAGTCACTCAGAAAGGAAAGGAGCAAGCTTCATACAGACCTCGGAGATGATCCACTGCGTTCTGTCTTGAAAATGACGCAGTCTTTGGCACCCAAAGAACACGCATTGAGCAACCGATAGCTACATTCATTATCAATCTTGATAAAAGAGCCGAAGGAGATCCGAGTGTTAAACAAATAATTTAAATTATTGGTAAAATGGTAAAATTTCTAAATGTATAAAATTGATAAGTACTTTTTATTGTCTAACAAAGTACTTGACAAAATTGGGAGTAAATGTTACGTGAAAAATAATTTTAATGTGCTATAAATATTTTCTGAAATATATGGAAAGATGTACTAAAACTCAAAATAATCACTGTCAACTTTTCAGGTTTGCCATTGTGTATATATGAAATAAAAACGGCCTCCCTCGCCAGTACTCTTTGTGACGTCACAATAAACACGCGCGGTGGTTTAAATCGTTTTGCGTGAATGAAATCAGTTTCTTTCAGTACACTGCATCACAGCTTTTCATAATACACATTCAGTACACTGCATAACATAATTTTTTATATTATGAAAATTAATGAAGGAATAAATGTTATGTAAACAACTACACACCTGAACTACATGTTTTTTAAGTATTCTACAAATATATACTGTTATATGTAAAAACAAGAACTGAATTTCAAAATAGTTTACTTGAAGAGAGTCTAATAGAAATTACTTTTAATACCAAAAACTTTTGATTTTTTAAAACATGATTTGTATGCAGTTTTTACTTAATGATACAAAAATTTATGAAGTGTGTTTTATTTTCTAACAAATTATTTGAAAAATTGGGAGTAAAAGTACATCAAATGTTAATAATTAATATTATATTTGTTTATTTTTTAATGTTTGTACTCTTCCTGACAAAATAACTTTTTAACTCTTTTCTAATGTAAATATTGTGTTAGTTGAAATTACTGTATAACTTAAAATATTTATGTATACTTTTTTTCAGTACAGAGAAAAATTATACTTTTTAAGCTGTTAAAACAAATATTTTCTTAAAGAAGTTGAACAGTTATATAGACTTTTGATATCTGTTTCATGATAAGAGATGGCATTTTTCTTAATTATCATTATAATTTACTAACAGTAGTTTAGTAGAAGTTGCAGGAACTTGTTGAATGACACTGCACAAGTCAGATTATAAATCCCGAAGACTTTAGACTCCCAAATAAAAACTTAATAATAATAATAATAATAATAATAATAATAATAATAATAATAATAACAACAACAATAACAATAACAACCAAATAATATTAATAACTTAGGGATTTTTTTTTAATATAAGAGAAAACATTTTGTATCTTATGATCACTGAATTTATTTTATTTGTGGAATAAAATACATATGGAGAATACATTTTGATATGGTAAATCTTCTAAGGAATGTCACGTGTTATTAATTTGTAAAACAGGTAATACAATTCCTGTACATGAAGGTCTGACCATATATTATATCTAATGAAAAAAATTAAAACATGTTTGGAGAAAGGAAAATTTTCTAATAAACACACTTCTATGAAGTGATTTTAAATATTAATATTGAGCATCAATATGTCACATTCCTCTTTCTGAATCATTACAATTGAAAGGTACGTACAATTCTTTTAGATATATTCTACTTCTTACATGAATGAAATTTTCAATGTGACATATAAAGGCTAATATAAGAATGTAGTGAAAGTCTTTTTTAGTAAAGAAAATTGTATAATTGGTTTAATTAAATAGCATGAAATGGATTCTTTAAACATATATTCAAGAAATTTACTAGATCCTTTGATAGTATGTATGAATAAAATAATTTTTGAGAACATTTATAGAGCAAAATACAAAAATTACTCTTACTGCCAGGTGGGAAATAGGGCTAATGACATTACTTTTTGGAGTCTGGAAAACCTACAATGAACAGAAGGAATATCTGATGTTGATTTTTATCAAGCTTAATGAAAAAACAAAATTTGGTTCTTTTGTTTCACAAGTTAAACTTAATATTTAGGATTGAAGATATTCAATTTCAAGTTATATTTAAATTATGAAAGTTATAAACTTTCATTTACTTATGCCAATTGATTAGTCATTTGACAACATAATTAAAATTGTATGTGTTATTTTCAATATCCAGAAACAAAGTTGGAATGCAAGATTTGATTGTCACTACCATTATTGATAGTAATATGCAGGCGTCAATGCCCTAAGTACTAGGCCTTTTAAAGAGTGTGCCTTTAAAACCAAAATGGTATACTGTGTGCAATACTTTAGAAGAAATGATCATGGGGCACCCCCTAAAGAGTGGTCCCAAACAAACTTGTTTACTTTGTTTGTTAGTAAATTTGACTCTAGAGATAGAGTTAATAGATAAAATGGATAAATGAAACAAAACAAGAGCAGATCTGTATCTAGTGGGAAGATAAGATTAGAGAAATATTTCTCACCAAATCATGGTAAATGTTCCAGAAATTAAACAATTCAATAAATATATATTTTGCAAGAACATTATTCTAATTTAATTATGAGTAAATACAGTGTCAATAAAATGAAATCTGCTGGATAAAAAATGGAATCCACATAATTATTATATATTAATATAATTTAAAATTTTACTTTTCTGTAAAAGTCTTCTTGCGTGAATGATACAAAATATCCTTTAATATATGTGGCAACGATTTGTGATCACGGATATTAAAGTTGAACTTTTAATGCTGATTTTAATAGAGTTAACTTTTGTTATTATTCTTATGCTGTATTAATGGTCCTGGTTTTGGTTTAATTGCAAACAAATGAGTTTCTCATGACTCAAATGACTTTCAAAACATTCTTTGTTTATTGGTTTGATATTTCATCTGTAAGATTTGTCATCAGTCAAATAAAATTGATGTCATACAGGAGCAGTGTATTTTTGTCAGAATCCATTAATGAATAAATAGTACACAGCATTGTTGTGAAATGGATACAATTTTTTGAGTATTTTTAATATACATCTTATATAATAAATTTCTCTCTCCCTTTCATGAAAAATGTTATGTGTAATTATTCACATTTTTAAACAATGAGAATCTTCCATCATACCATATCTTTCATGAATTATAAAAGTGTTCTGAGCGACACTTACACTAAGTTTATTTTTATTTAGAAAACAAGTCACTTTCACTAGCAAGAGGACAGCCTGTTGTGTTGCCTGCTGATCAGTTAACTCTTCTCAAACTGAGAAACTCTGAGTTGAATGATTTTCTTCCTGCTTCATTTTCAACTAATACCCTTTGTCTCATTTAACTCTTCTGATGGTTGAAGTTGTGGAACTGGGTGTTGATGATTTTCCTGGTACCAGTGGTCTTGATACACTAGATGTGCTTACATCACTTCTCTGTGCAGAAAGAAATGATGTCATTAAGAAGGCTTTCACTAATAAATTGAAATAGTTTTAGTATATAGATGAACATTTATTACAAGGAATTGGATTGTGATGATATGTCCTCTCCTAATTGGTATATTGAGGATAATGCTAATTTAAGAAATTGTTATAATTCAGTCAACAGAAATAAATTATTATGATATTTAACTTTCTCATGAAAATTCCACAGAAATAGTCTTTTTTTTTATTTTATTTGAAAATTTGATCTTAGCATTTGAACAACTACTCTAACTTTTTTATTTATTTATTTATTTTATTTTTTTCTTGCGTCAGTGACACAATGCATTTCTTAAACCCTTGTTGGGCATTGAGTGCTTACATGGAGAAATTCTCCTTTACTTTCTTTGTAATGCCTCATCACATCGCAGTCAGTTAGCAGCTTATATCGCTTTGGCCAGGGATTTGACCCCTTTAGATTCTGGAGTTCCTAGCCAGTCTCCCAACCAGGAACCCATGAGTCTCAAAGTCCCAAGGTCTAAAAATTCGTTTAACCTCTGTGACTTCACAAAGCGTAGTAAACAAATTTAGCTCACAACGCTGACTTCCTTTAAAAATTCCTGACAGTGAAATAAAGCCATTTACAAAAATGTCTACCTGTGAAATGCTCTTTAAATTGCTTACAAAATTCATATTCTGATATCAATCTGCTTCAATTTATGATTCAATGACTGAATGCATCTGAGATTTTTAACTTTTGGAGAGTATTTTTCTTTTTTACCACAACACATTTCTAAAATGTTCAAATTTTTAATCTCACTAATACTTTCAGGCATTGGTTTAT
>BOPP01000008.1:17537253-17551509 GCA_017312745.1 Gryllus bimaculatus
GGGGGGCAGGAGGACTGTAGACCCCTGAATGTCTTGAAAGGCTTGCCATATCTTGGAAAATGGGGGCCCAGAAATGTAGTGTGCCTCCCCCCTTGTTCTCGGCTGTGCCTATGACTTCAGATCAATGTCAGAGCAACTCCCTTATCAATAGTCAGTGCACTGTCTTCCCTTCCTTTTCCTTCTCTTGCAATAAAAATAAATCTGTACCATCTTGATTAATCTCTATCAATGAGTTCTTGCAAGATTGAAACATAAAACAAAAGTATAATAAGAATACTCTTCTCAATGCTTTATAATCTATTTTGTCCCATAAAAATTAGTACGAGATTGATATATGTCTGAAACCACTCATTGCAGTACTCAAATAATTTACATCATAGTTGTAGAGGCTCTATATTAGGAAGTTTACATAAAATTATTTGAATATCACAAACATTAATAACATATTATATTAAGCTGAGTCACAGTAAATGTTTGAGATGTTCGAGGGAAAATGTTTTATCTCGAAAAGGTTGATTGACAAAATTGTTGCAATGTACTGAATATAATTGTTTATGTAATAAATAAATATTAGACTTGTATAATTCTTGAGATGAAGCTTGTCACAATGTTTGCTCTGTAACATATTTAAATTCTCTTGCAAATGATTTAGACAATACTTTTCAATTCTGCAATTAAAAAATATCTCTTACAGCAGGTGATGGTCGTGGAAGAGTACTGCTGCTCCCATTCCTCACTAGAGGCCTTTGAATAGAATCCATTCTCTCAGGAAGAGCTGGACTTGGCTCCTTTTTGCCTCGTTCAACACTGTAAGGAAAGCAAAAGAAATTGCATCAGAATTTTCACATGTATAAGAATTATAATTTATTCATACATTTGTCCATTATTATTATTATAAACGGATTTTCAAAAAATGTGTCTTACAAAATGTGCTTATTACATTGACAAATATATCCAATTCTTATCAGCAATTATTTTCACACACAAGTATACACAGATGCACTTGGATGCACATACACACACACCCATGTGCATACACATGTACACACATGCCACAAATGCATATACCCACATACACAGATATACCTCTAAATAATTAGTAATATATTATCTCTTTCTGTGTATAAGCCTAATGTATATCATTTTTTTCAAAATTTTATATTTCTGAGCATGTATTTTAAGAGTATATCTCGTACCTATTAGCCCTAGAACTTGGTTTCTTGAACATTCCAGTAAGTCTATCCCTGAGATCCTTTTTGCTGCCTTTTTCATCACCTCCCATGCTTATATCTGAGCCACTTCCTCCAAGTGATCCCTGATGGAAAACAAAAATTGTAGGTAAAAATAATTATTATTAACTTAAGTACTAAAATTGTTGATATGTGTTGTGAAACATAAATGAGCACTTGGCATGTTGTATTTATAAAATAAATATTTCTGTGTGCATATTTTATTCTTCGCAGCTAATCGTTATTGTCAACATTTTATAGATGCCTATGTTGTGAGTGTATAAATTTGTAATTTGGGATTTATTTATAATTCACAATGTTCAGAACAATAATAAACATAGTTATTATGTTTTATGATATTCCTTAAATAACGTTATATTTTATATTTAAAAAGGGAAATAATATTTATTATTTTAATTTTTTCCTTATTTAATTCTTCATTTGATTTTATTTAATTTTTAAAATAGCTTTAACAAAAAATTAATAACAAGAAATTGTTCTAGCTGTTTGATATTATCTCTCTAATTTAAGAGAAAAATGTGAGAATTGTATACTATAATACAGTGGAGAGATCTTGATGGTAGTTAGTTTTCTTACCTGTGAACTCATGTAGTCTCTTGCAGTAGTTGTGTCATCAATGCTTCGAGACTTTGTTAATTGTTTTAATTTCCCTAAAATACCTTTCTTTTTCTTCTTTTCTCCAGAAACAAATTCACTTTGAGTTGAACCTCCAGATAATCGACTGAAATTGTGAAGTTTTAACTTAACAACATATTGATGAACTACTGCAATATACTAAAATACACTAATTTAAGTTATACCTGTCCATACTGTTGTCTTTCCTGTTCAGGGAATAAAATCGAGAATCCGTTGATCCCACTGACTGTAAACTTGAAAGACTGCCATCTCCTTCATCATCTGTTTTCCAAATAGATTGCTGGAAAGAGTCACAGGTATAAATTTTAGAAAATGATTTTAAACTTTGCATGTAATTTTTTAATAATTGAAAAAAAATCATTTGTCAACAGTATTTGCTACATTGGGATATTCTTTGTTGTGCTGCAACTGTTTTAATTTTTTTTAAATAGAAAAATAAATTATTAATGAGAATCGAAAAATAGTCAAGAAGGTTTGTGCCACATCTCTCTGTTAGTTCTTAACAGTTATAACTTTAGTCCCTCAAGTCTTCAAATAATGTTGTAACATGGAGAGTTGGACACAATAAACCCTTATGCTGGTGCTTAGGAAGTTACCTGTTCTTGGGCAGATGTTTGTTCTAGAGATAAGGCTTTCCTGTGCAGACTGGCTTTCTGAGCAGATGTTCTTGAACTTTTTCCAAGTGGCCGTAGTGTTGTTTCTGGGGGATTATCAGATTCTGTTGATGCAGCCCTAAGAAAGGCAAAAAGAACAGAAAGTGATTTTTTGCTAAATTCAATCAACAAGGAAATTAAAAGGTAGTGAATGGCCATAAATATAAACGATGTTTTATGTACTTAAAGGTAATATTATAAAATTAAAATCAAGTATATTATACTAGATAACTTTTTACAGAAGATATTATTTTGACCCTATCGTCTTGCCTTCTCATTCCAAGTGCTCTTCGAGCCCTCTCTCGGTCACGATCTTCCTCTCCTGCTTTTTGATATCGCCTTAAGGCATCCGTAGCTTCAGTTAATCTTTGCACAGTGGACTGAAGCTGCACTTTTCGATCAACAGATGTTTCTATAAAAATTATAACACAGAAACTGTTAGCAGAGCAAGTGAGCACTGCAGCAGAGCAAGTGAAAATGAGATTTAAGAGATCATTTAATACTGACTGCCATCTTGACCAGTGGCCACATAACAGGTGGGACCAGGAGTACTCCTACCCTGGGATTTAACTCCACCTTGTGAAGGAAGGACCCTCCCATAGAAGGGGTCCAATCTAGCAAATGGGCTTTACCAAGGGGATTCCACCTACTAAGAAGGCCCCACCTACAGAGGGACCCCATTCCCTGAATGTGCCCTCCTCACTTGTATTCAAATTTTATGTCTTTTTTTTTTATAATATTGGGTTAGGTTGAAAGCAGGAGCTAAGAGAGAATTTGCTGGTAACGTCAATAAGATTATAATGTAATTTACCTCTTGAATAGTCTTTTCTCTCCAAACCAGGAGATGACTCCCTAGACTTCGGGCCCTAAAAATCAGAAAGAAATATTACTATAATACTAACTCAATTTGATGCAGTTTTGTAATTAGTTTATAATTTTGAATGCAAAATTTGAAACTTAACTTCCAAGTTTTAACACTTTTCTGCAAATTTGTTTCATTATTTATTATTTTCAAATGAATATTTCTATTCTACTGAGAGATCAAATGACTATAATATTTTGTTTTGTAAACAATTGCTTAAGACATATATTTATTTGGTAGTGCAGAAAATATTCATAGCATTTAGTGTAGACAAGAATAATGTCATTCTTTGTTTTCTTTGAAACATTAGAATGAAAGTATTTGAGAGTAGAGTGCAACGTATTTACTAGGCTCTCCGTAAAAGCATTATGCCCTGAGGAAGGTCGCCGAATGGCGACCGAAACGTCGGCACCTTCGCCATGGATGCGGCGTCACCCCGACAGCCTAGTAAATTCTGACTCCGGCCGCGGAAGCCTACGCTCTCAGAGTGCAATGTGTTGTTGAATTGTGAGGTTGACCACAGTGGCATAACATTTGGGTTAACAAGGCTTGCAATACGAGCAGGCCCAGGTAAAAGAGAGCCCATTTTTAGGCTGATGGTTTTACAATTGTAAGAATTGTGAGCATAAAGTGTTGTGATTGTCTATGTAGTAATCATAGACTGATGAATATGAATTTGTTAAAGGATATTTTTCAAATTTAAAGTACTAATACTACTTGTGTTTGCTATACACATTTACAAAAGAGGCCAAGATAAAAGTTTTGTGGGCGCACCAACACTCATTTTGTTATGTTATTGGTTGACCAGTTTTTAAGTCTAAAAAAGACCAAAGAAAGGTGATCATAATGTGCCAACACTTAAAAACTTCTAAAGACTTTGGATTGGCCATGATCTCATATGCATTGTAACATCTCTGATGTTACTTCATAAACTATTTAGAATTAAAGAAATATGCCACAAAGCATCAGAGATTTCAGTTCAACAAAGTGTAAAATGAAGTTCTTTACAATGGTATGTATCACTAAAAATTAGTATCATTAGAGTGATTGCTCCTAAACTTGGCAGAAATACTTATGAGAGACCAATAATGAAATCTAACATTGTTGCGATTCAAAATGTTATTTAAAGTGTCCTTTTTTTACAAAAACAAATTCCAAAAGTGCTTTGTAGTGTATGTAGCCCAACTATGGTAGCTTACCCATTGTTAAAATCAAAATCAAAAATGAATAATAGGGCAACATGGCTTGCTTCTATTTGATATCAACAGATTAAAATATACTTCTAATCAATAATTGTAAACTTGAATTTACTTAATGTTTTTATCTACACATGTGAAGAAAGTGCAGTTATTAGTGCTAGTGTGAAGCATCTGTAAGCAAAATCTAGGCAACGCCACATAATACATGACTGTGTGTGATAATAAATGTGTGAGCAATCCTGAGTTTCTCAAGAAAGTTACTAGGTTAAAAGTTTTAAAAATTATTGTTGACCAATAATATCAATCATCATTTCAGAATATAAAAGTAAATATATTTTGAGAGTTTGAGAGACATCACATTTATTGACATGCAATAAGTCAATGCATTCTCTGAATACTTCTGGAAGATATCAGTAAATTTTCACTAATTATGTCAAAACACAGCTAACAGGCAAATACAACACAAATATAAGGTAAAAAACATGAAGAGAAGAATAAAAATGAATAGTAGCATTCAATTTGAAGAAATGAACTATGAAACTAGGAAATCTTGACTTTTTGATGATGCAAACTACTTTTCTACTCTCAGGCTATGAACTTTCAAAGAAAATTAATATAGATGTGAATAAGGGTATGAGATTTTTCTTGTTATTGTCTAACTTAATCTTCTTATCAGATTTCGTGCAATGCATAACATCTTTCATGCTGAATTTATCAGTGATGTATTTTCTTGTGAATAATGTGTTCCAGTGCATGATGTTATGACAGCCTTCATTATTATCTAAAAATACTTACAATAAGACTGTGAAAACATTTGAGAAAAATGCTGTACAATTAGAACATTGAACATTGAACATAGACTGGTTTTAGCAACTTCAATACTAAATCTACCTGGATTCTCATGCTTAAAATAATAAAATTCATTACTGTTTTGTTTGTGAATAAATCAAAAAAGACCTTTGTCCTCCGAGGTGGTGTTGGTGTTGTTATGCCTGAATCAGAAGATGCTTGCTTATTCTGAAATAGTTCTGGTGCTAATCTCATGAGCTCATCAACCTGAAAATAAAGTTCATTAACAAAGATTACATTACATGTATTAAATTTTATATCTAATTTTTGCAAAGGAATGTGCTTTACATATTTCTTTATATATTTTAAATTATTTTAGTAGTTTTCTTTGAATTTTTGTAACTCAATTAAGTTCCATACTTTTCTTGTGTTCTGATAATAAGTTAATTGATTATTCAAGACCCTTTTCTTCCACCTACCAACTCAATTAGCACCTCTGTCTCCTCAGTTATCTAGTTAACCCCCCTTCCCCCAGGGAAAGAGGGTGCATGGAAAGAGAAAATATATTCATAAAATGTATTGGATTAAAATTTAGGATTCCCATTGTTGATATATGCACTACAATTAATTGGAATTGCTAATTGTAGCCCCTTAAACGGCTGATGAAATGAAAGTAAAGAATACAAATGTTTACTATTGCTTGTTAAAAATGTTCATACTCTGTAAACTGATCAAAAGTAATAAACAAATATAATGTAAATAGTCAAGCTTTACTTATTGACTACAAAAGATTACGATTTATTCATCACAAACAAATTGAGGTTGAAGATTGATTTCATAATACGATCAAGGGTTTTCAGTCCATGCATAGTGGTTACATTAAATAAAAATAATTTAAAATCTTTAGAACTAACTTGATCCAGAAGAGAATTGATTCTCCTTTCTTCATCTTGCTCTGCTCGTCGCTTTCCTGATGCCAATTGACGTAATTCTTCTCGTTCTTTCTCATGTCTTTCCTTTTCTCGTCGTAACTTTTCATTTGTGGTACGTAATTTAGCATGTGCATCTCGCAGTTCCAGTAAATCACATTGCAACTATAAGAATGAAAAATTACTTATCAATGAAAACATATATCAGAGGTTTTAATTTGTAAAATCTAATTAAATTATTAAATAAATTTTCTGCTAACACACTTTAATAATTAAATACACTCAAATTCTACCCACAAATTACCACATACCTCTGTTACTTTCTTCTTATTCTCATCTACTTCTTCTTCTGTAGTCTTTTTGAGCTGATCTATTCTTCTCTTGGATTCTAGACGCTCCTTGTCTCGTTCTCTTTCAACCTTAACAAATAGATTTTTATTACAAATTATTAATTTTGTATTCAAAAGTTAATTCATGTTGATGAGTATTTTATTTGCACACTTTTTTTTTATCAATATTTACCTCAAAGAGAGTCTGTCGAAGATCACGGGCAAGTGTGGATGTTTCTTGCAAAAGTCGTTGCAATTCTTCTCGTTCTTTTGACCAAGCCAATTCCATTCTTGTTCTCATACCTGGTATTTTTGTCCTCCCACTTGTTAAAATGCGTTCTTCTTCAAGCTAAGAAATGTATCGCAGTAGTAAATAGTTTATTACTTTATTAGTAAAAAGGATGAAAAACTATATTATCTTTGCACACACTTACAAACTAAATTTTGAAATATTAATTATACATATCAATAAATCAATAAATATTATACATGTACATTTGTTTCTTTTTCCCCTTTTTATACAGTCTTTAATTAATATTGTCAAAATATTACTACTAAACTGATAACATTGTTAATTTAAGTTTCAGTAATATGAAATATTATAAACATTATCTATGTGTAATAAAATTGTTACTATTTCTCTATGATTATTACAATGACAAAAACTATTTTCACACCATTTGTAAGAATTACTGCAGGAATAAATTGAATTATCTTTGTTCTTTCATGAAAAAACATATATAAAAGTACTGACCTCATTTACTCTAGACTGTAGTTCAGAGAGTTTGATTTCCCATGAAGAACGTTCTGAAACTAGCTCTGTTTTTAATTTCGAACTCTCAAGCCTTGCTTCAGATAATTCATCTTCCATGCAATTAATCTGCTGTTCCAATGTTGCAATTTTTGTTAACGTATCTTCTGTCTGCAGAAATGAAATTAAAATTTCAAAAATGTATATATATCCTTGCCTTCTAAGTACCTAATTATGTTTCCACTGATTATGTATTCCCTTCTCAGAAGAGGCGAATCCAAGGGGATTGTGCATGGTCCCCCAGAGGCCCCCCAAAGGCCCCCCAAAAAGGCCTAAAGTTTTCATTTATTACCTTCTTTTATTTGACAAAATTGATTTAAATATTTATTTATGTTAGAATTATGTAATGGCTTACAAAATCATATTGTATAGTATCGTGTGTACACTACAAAAATAATATACAATATAACAAATATGTTTATTATTTATCAGAAATCTATGACCCCCCCCAAATGATTGGCTGGATCCAGGATCCACCCTTGCTTCTCAGATTTATTAGAATTGTAAAATATTTGTCTGTGGCAGTGTAATACTGGTTGATAAGCACAGTTAAAGGGATTCCACAATAAGCTTCACTATAGTACGTACTAGTATGTACTATTTTAATAGATGTTTTACAATACTAGTTGCATAATGTCTTTTTTTAAGATAAATAAAAAATGCTTTTTAAAAAAAGCAAGTCACATAACTATCTTAATTAAGACCTTTATGAAAAATAATCTTATAAATAAGCAGCAAATAAAAAAATGGCTTTGTAATAATTGTAGATTAAAGTCTGAATTATACTCATCTGATGTGACATTGAAATGAAGCATTTATGACATTTTTGTCCCTCTTGACCACCTTGTCTTTTTTGTCCCATTTCACCCATTTTGTCCCATGTCTCATTTGTCTCCTTTTCTGTTTGCCCCCTTGGTTCATTTTGTCCCCTTGTGCCATTTTGTTCCTTCGTCCACTTTGTCCCATTTTGCCCCCATTGCCCCTTTGTTCCATTTCTTCCTGGTTACAATTCGCCCCTTCTTCCATTTTGTCCCCCTGTCCCATTTGTCCCCCTTATCTCATTTTGTCACCGTGTCCCCATTGTCCCATGTCCTATTTGCCCCTTGGTCCACTTATCCCTTTGTCTCATTTTGTTCCCCTTGTCCCATTTTGGTAACTTGGTAGTCCTATTTGCCCCTTGTCCCACTTGTCCCTTTGTCATAGTTTGTCTTCTTTGTCCCATATCTCTTTGTTCCATTTGTTCCATCAAGACCCTATACCAACAATCCTTGCTACAGAACATTGAGAGTAATGACAATTCTTAACTCATGAATGTGTTAAATGTTTATTATGAATAATTAGAATAACTAGACAATAACAAAAAACTTTGTATGCAACATGTCCTCTATTAGTCTTTATGGATGAGGCTGGAAGGTTAACAGTGAGGCAGAGTAATAAGGAAGCTGAGCAGTTAACCCTCCAGTCTCATCCTTAAAGACTATATTAGAGGACTTGTTACAAAAATAACTATTAGTTGTGCCAATTTTTTTAATGTCACTGAAAAATGTACTGTTAAAACAATACATTAAACTGATGTAATGTGCTACAAATTCCAAATACTTCAAAATGCTTTGATAAGAACTTATCATTTGCAGTACGCTGAGCTGAAATGAAAATCTCTTGATCTAAGGTGGTTAGTATCTAACTTGTATAATATTTGTTGGCAGTGTTATAAATTCTTCATGTTCATGTATGTTAGAAAATGTCACTACTATTTATGTTAGATATAAAATATCAATTTCACTGCATTTGTAATAAATTAAATAATTCAAATTTTCAAAAGAATTCCATTCACCTCTTCTCCGCTGGCAGAAGATGATGGCCGGCTATCTCTACTGGGCTGAGAGGCTTTGAGGTCTGCTATTGTCTTCTGAGCTCCTTCCAGCATGTGTCTGAATGTATCTCTCTCTCTCTTGAATCTACTTACTTGACCTTGCAATGACTGTAATTCCTCACCTACAACTGCAACTTGGCTGTCGTATCGCATTTTCAGTTGAGCCATTTCTGACTTATGTGTCTTCTCCTCTTGGAAGAGTCTGCAATTTAGGGAATAATTTATTTTATAACTTGGTTTTCTTACATTATAAATATTTGAACTGAAATATAAGGATTTAAAAACTCTTTTGATTGTAATTATTGAAATAACATATCTTTGTATTTTATATTTAAAATAATTTTCATAGTGTAATAACAAATATATTACAAGAAATTGGAATTGTTCTCATCATAGTTACAAAAATGTACTAAATAATGATATTGATATAAAAAAGTGTAGAATAGTAAAATACTTCACCGAAAAGTCGTTTATAAATATAACTAACTTGTTCTTTAAATCTCGAACTTCCTTCTCCAGAGCTGAAGTGTCTGCAGTCATGTTCCTTTGAATTTTCACAACTTTGTTAAAGTCCTCCATTTTCTTTTTCAAGTCATCATTCTGAAAATAAATGTAATGTTAAATGGATTATCAAGAATGAGGCATTTTCATATTTTATCTCAATCATTTTGCCAAAATTCTTACTAACCTCTCGTTTAATATGGTTCATTTGATCAGCTAATACTTCTGCTTCACGCCTTAGATGTTCTATTTCAATATTCTTTTCATCAATAGCAGCCCTTGAACGAGCTTTCTCAATGTTCAAAGCTTCATTATTAATACTTCTTGAAACTTTCTCTTCTAGTTCCTTTAGCTTCTCCTGCAGTAGCAATTAAAGATTAGATTTGTTTTCAAACTGAATAATAAAATGTCACAAATTATCAGTAAAGAATGTGACCAACATTATCATTTCTTGCTTCCTAAAGACATGCAGTTATAAACATTGATTATGTAATTAATATCTAATATATTATCTCATGATGTTTCTTGCTGCATTCTTTCATATTTTCTCTCTAATAATTTAAATGACATGGAATATTTTTTACCTTCTACAGTTCTATAACATTAGAACTTTAAAAGATGACATGTCATAAAGATTTTGTGAAATATCAGTAGTGTTGCTTATTTTTAAATTAAAGTGTGGCAAATTCCTAAACGTTATTAAAAAAAATTATATTTATGAAGAGCTTGAAACTTTGTCCTTCAACTTTTTATTCTAATAGAGCACAACGTACTGAATCATAATCTGTGTAAATCATAATCTGTCATTCTCATGAAAACTTTGAAAATTTCAAAAATTACAAATATTTAATGCTTTTCAAATCTTTTGTTTGTGGCTCAAAGGCATGCTCCCTAAAACAGCTTAATCTTTTTTTAAATTTCTTTTAGTCATTTTCATTTCACATTCACATTCATTTCACAAGATGTGTTATTCTAAATCACATTCCAATACACTCATTTTAATTGAATTATTTGGTGTCAGATAATTAAAAGACATGAAAAAATGAAGGTGTTGAATTAATTGACATATTTCTAATTATTGTGTTCAACAGTTTTTTCTGTAATGTTAGTTATATTAAATTAATATTGTTAGAATATTGACAAAGAATTAATGAAATGACTAGAATATAATTTGGAAAGTAAATTCAGTAAATAAATTAATAAAATAAAGCAAATAATGATTTGCACTTGGTGTCCATCACTTTGAGTGATTTCAATGAAAATTTAAAAAAGAGGAGAAAGAAGAAAAAAAGAGGAAATAAGAAAACAGTATGTGTATGATAACATATGATAACAAACATACCTGTTGATCTAATTTCTCTTTAATCCAAGAATCTTGTTTTGTATTGTATGTTTCTCTTAATGTTCGAAGCTCATTTTCTACACTTCCCATTTCTCTCTTTGTGGAATGAAGTTGACTGGAAAGAAAATGAATAGATTACAGATTACAAATTGAATATTAAATACTCATAAAATAAATATAAGAGAGCAGAAGTGTTATTAAAATACAATTTAGATTATAGTAATTTGTAACAAGTTGGAATGTACCTTTGTAAAGTTTCTTTCTCCATCACTAGTTGTGCTTTTGTCACAACATGTTCCTCTTCAAGTATTTCATACTTAGCAGTGAGATCTTCATATTCTTGTCTTTCTCCTGAAAGTTCATCTTCCAGCTCTGTTTTGAAAACACATGTAAAACACTTTTTGAACATCATGCATAAAGACAAAGAAAATTCAGAATATTACAATTATACCTACTTCTGATTCTGGATTCATATTCCTGCTGAAGTTCTGCAGTTTTCTTAGACACATTACTATTACTTTCTAAAGAACGTATTTTAGTTCGAAGAGTTGCAAGTTCTGTTTCTCTGTTCTTTGCTTCCTTCTCCTGTGTAATCTTCATTCGTTCAATTTTCTTTCTCTCTGCCTACATAGTTCATTATAATGAGATTGATTGTGTATGGTTAAATATAAATATTATTCAGAAATAAATATACCTGCAAGTCCATTTCCAGTTCAGATGCCTTCTTTTCAAAGTCATCTCTCTCTTTCTTAAGTTCATTCTCTTGTTTTTTGAATTTGACTTCACTGGACTTTTTATTAGCTTCCACCTTAAAATTCATAAAAAAAGATTGTTAAATTTCTGAATATTATTTTCCCTATTGTTCAATGATTTAGCTTTTACAAATGATGTTGATATGCATTGTGCTCTGAAGCTAATTGTAACCAATTTGTTTTCTATGATGACTTTGGTTAATATATTATCTCAAATATAGAATGTGAATCAATTACAATTCACTGACTTAATGTAGCACTTGCCTTTTCCAGTGTTTGGGTAATTTCTTGTAAGCGAGATTTAGTTGTTGTCAATTCATCCTTCAAGGCATTCAATTCTTGTCTCTCTGCTACTCCAGCTTTTTTGCTGACATCAGATACCCTTTCCCTTTCTTCTTTGATATTTGCTTCCTACAGATTAGAATTTGGCTTTAGTTATAATTTTTTTGTTTTCATTGTTTAATGAAAGAACGTTCACAATTGAAACTAACTTGTTGAACGTTCATTACTTCATTACTGAAAACTCAAAAATGCAAGGATTTTTCACCAATATCTACGAATAGAAATGTGCAACAATAATATGACTTAAATCTTGAATATAATCATACTTTATATATTATAAATGAAAGTAAATTGTTTCAATGGATCTTACATCTGTTACACTTACATTCTTTTTGGAAGTGTTTTCAAAAGAACATGTAAAGCAATAGTGATTTTTTTCTGTGGTGCAATCATCATATTCTCATTCGTAATTATATTAATTTTGTATTGAAATGTTAATTCATTGTGTTTATATGAAATGTATTCCTTATTTTATAGCATCTTGAAATGTTCAGAATAAACAAATACAATTTATTACTCATATAGTAATTTAAGATAAAGGACATCTATTAGTTTTGATTAACAAATTCTACTTTTTCTTTTTCTGTTTTTATTTATTTTTTGGTAATTTTGATTTTATTTTGTTATTCTTGTTAAAATTGTTCTTTGTAATATCTGGCTCCAATATTAACTGAATGTAAGCACTGCAAAAAAGATCTGACTTGATAATGACTAACTCTTTGAGCCTGAACAAAATCATTTTTATTTTAATTTAAATTACCAACAGTGATGATAATAGGCCTACTATCCTACAGCTCATGGTGAAGATATTTGAATTTGATTTGTTTGAATCTTTTATTTATTCAAATCTAATATTAATGATGTAGAGATTCTACATTTATGTCTGCCAATGAAAGTTTTAGAACACTGATATTCATTGACAGTTTCTTTCAGACTTGTTATTCACTGATAGCTTTTCCAAGACTAATGTTTCTCACCAGTTGCTCTATGAGAACTGTCTTGCCAGACAAAGCTATTTCCTGAGAATCTATTTTGCTCTGTAAACTTGCAATCTGCTGCTTGAGGTCATCTCTTTCTGCCAACCAACTAGCTGCCACACCTTGCTGTGTGGCCTCATTTGCTTTTGCATGTTCCTTTTCTTCTGTCAGCTGATGGAAGAGGATCAAGTGATAGGGTATTTATGAATTTGAAAATGAAGGATGTTTGGGAATTTTGTTGGTGGGCAAAATTAAAGTGTTGGAGGTGAGAACAATGAAACGGTAAAGTTGCAATGAAATTGTGAATTAAGTGCCCATGCATGGAATTTATAAGAAAGGAAAAAAGTTAAGAAAGGAATAGATAAAGAAAGAGGAAAGAAAAAGAGAAGAAAAAAAAATATTATATTAAAATTCAAGATTAAAGTAATAGATTATTAATATTATTTCTAAGATAATTACAATTAGAGCAGAAATAATCAGGAATTAATAGAAAGAATGGTGAAAATAAAGAAGAATTATTACTTTCCCATTTCTGAGAAAAAATACATTAATGCACTGAAGAATACAAATAAACAAATGACTACATTTTCAAGAAAATCATTTAACATTTTCAACACTCACCTCTTTCTCTAAGTTGACTACTTTCTTTTTATTCGAAATTAGCAACCTCTCTGATTTCTTAAGTTTTTCCTCAATTTCTTTAACTTTCTTATCAGAATCGGCCAATTTAGAACTTTTTTCAGCAACCTGTAAAAGTCATTGTATAGTAATATTCAACTAATGACGTTACCCCTAAATTATTTTTTAATGATTGCATTTTGAGGTATTGTTCCATTTAACAAACAAACTTGTGTATTTATGAAAAGAATGATTTCATACAATAAGTCAATGAAACAATGTCTTTTTTCTAATGTGTGCTCTTATAGATTTTTACAAATAAAATGCTAGTTTTTTTAATGCATTTAAATTTAAAACTGGCTAAAGTGCTTCAATGAAATAATTGCCTATTGA
>BOPP01000008.1:17551520-17667856 GCA_017312745.1 Gryllus bimaculatus
ACTGAAAATTTAACATACAGATAAGACTTGTCAAAATTGTTGTATAATCTAGATTTAAATTATATATCATTTGGCTTCATGGTGTACCTCTTTTTGTAATTTGATCTTTTCTTGCTCTGCCTTTTGAGCTATTTCAAGTTTTTTCCTTAGCTCCACTCCTTGTTTCTGCTCATCTTCTAGCTCTTTTTTCAATGTCTCTACCCTTTGGATGAAAACAGTCATTTCATCTTGCTTAGCCATTGCTGCCGCTGTGCAAAAAAGACAAATTTATCTTTCTTTATTGTTACTTACCATCTAAAACTTAATCATTTAATTATATAATTTATTCTCACCTTTCTCAGCACTCAACTTTGTAATTTGTTCTTCTAGTTTATTCTTTTCTTCCAATAGTTTGTCTTTCTCAGAAATTAATTTTTTATTTTCATCCTCAATTTTTTTCTTGGAATCTTCAATCTTTTTTCCTTGAGTTTCCATATTCTTCTTCTCTTCTTCAAGCTTTTTGCTAAGATCTTCAAGTTTTTTCTTTTCTACAGGACAAGAATTTTAATATTTTTTCAGATATAATAAATAAATTGAAAATAAATGAATTGCATTTCATCAGAAGACAACTTAATTCAAAATAAGGACAAATTAAGTATTTAATATACATAAATGTTCTTTTGTTTTCTTGATCATGTCTTCCAAGATTCATAGTAATAGACGATTCTAAATGAATATTGAAATAAATTATGATTTTTAAAATTTCAATTAGCAAAATTTTAAAATTTGTATTAATAGATGTTTTAATCTTTTAAATGTGAGATCCTTTTCAGTATGTAATATTTCTGAAAATACATAGTTGTGTTACAATTTTTTATAGCAATTAATTTTTTAAATATGAATAAATAATTGTTAATGCTGTTTATAAATAATCATTATAAAAAAATTGTAACACAACTTAATATTATCTTTAAGAATGTGTTTCATGATTTAATGCAGGGGTTCCCAACATGGTCAGTATTGCCCCCTGGGGGTTCATGAAAATTTGAAACGGTTCAATGTTGATGGGGATTAATTGGGGGTCTACAGCTGAATATGAACTGGTGATTTATTGGTATAAGATCAATCAAGATTCCATTGATCTCAAAAAATATAAAATGAACTTGCTCATTAATTTCTTTCAGATATAGAGCAACAAATTATATAAATTACAAATTTGCATCTCTTCTTTCATATCTGTTGTTCATTTTTAGGATCAGGATCAGGGCTTGTGCAACTGGTTCATATTCGGACCCCCATGAATGATATCAGCAAATAATAAAACAAATTGTACTTCATGCTTATTTTATCCATTGCACCAGGAATATTATTACTGTATACCAATTACATTTAAAATTCTTAATTTTATATTCATTGCAGTTAGGGACTCAGTATCGAATTTCTGACTGGGGCATTCCACAACCTATTCCAGAACCCAGCATGGCAATTGCTTAGGTTGTTTAGAAAACTGAAAAAAAATTATAACAATGTTTTCACAACGAGATTCTATTGTGAAGAAAAGAAGTGAATTTCTAATTTATTATTATCTACTTTGTTGTTCTACATTAATAAAAATACTCCCTGCAATAAGAACTGGCATAATGTTTTGGCTATTCAAAAATTCTCAACATTTTTTAACAATTACATAGCAATGAAAATCAGCTATAGCTACTCAGAAGTGAAAGCTTTTCAGATTATTGAAAATCAAGATATTAATAAAAATTTTGGCGAAGAAGATTGTTATCTTTAAAATATTTTGATCAATTCTTTATGTTAAAATTGTATATGATAATTTATAGATAATAAAGTGAGGGGGTTGATGGAGCAAGAGAACAATTCTTTTAAAAGAGGTTGATGAACGAGAAAGGATACCTGATAAAGTGAAATAGTATATTATCATCCCAATCAATTCTGCTAAATGCTATTTTACATTTTACACTAACATTGATTGGTCATGAAACAATGAATGATGGTACAGAATTTAGGATTCTTTAGCTTCTGCTCCACAATACTATGAAAACAAGTGGTGGTATTTGGGGATGACAAAAGAGCCTGTTGCCTCTTGTTGGGAAAAACTAGGGAAATATTTAAGTTTAATATATCAAATATCCCCCTCCCAATAATAGGAGATATGAAATCCTGCCACTGATGGAAATCTGCTTTATGCTTAATACTTAGTCTTATGCAGTAAGGATGTTACTACAGCTAGGCAACATCAAAGTCAGCAAGGGAACACACTTGAAAACCAATATTCATTTACTCATCACAACAATCTTATCTTAATTTCAATAACAATACTATTAACAGTTTGTTTGTGATCTTCAAAGCAATGTACTATTTACCTGTAGATATTCATATAAGTATATGTTTCATGTTGAGTAGATTGAAAAATTAGTGAAAATTAAAATTTCGTGAGCATACTTGTTTCACCACACTTTATTATGAGGGCTTTATTCAATTTGATTAAAAGGTTGACGTGGTTGGAAACATTAACTTTCAATTATTTTTAATATTCAAGAACTATTTTTCTTCATACATTTTACATATTTTAAAATGCAATATTAAGTATAAATGTATTTTTCTATTCTTCAAAATTTGGAAGTGAGATGTAATTAATTAGCATTTGTTATCATTGCTGTATGTGTTTATAAATTGTAAATCCCTTTTTTTTCATAAGGTATTAAAATAAGTAATACTGACCTTCTTCAGCTGATTTTTTATCCTTTGTTAATTTATTTTTCTCTTTTTCGGACTTCTCTCTTTCTTGCTTTAATTCTTTTTCCAGGGATTCAACTTTTTTCTGGGCAGTTTCCAATTTTTCTTTAGTTTCTTTTAAAGACACATCTTCTCCTGCAGTTTTACTTGTTTTCAGTTTTGATTTTTCCATTTCTGATTTTTTAAGTGTAACTAATACTTCTCCTATGAAAATTAAAAGTGAACAGTAGTTAAAAACATTCAAATAAAAATTTTGATTTGCCAGACCAACTTAGAATCAGAACATTTTAAGTGTTACCAATCACCTATTTCACTTTCAAGATCTTCAACCATTTTTTTCAATTGCACTTTACTAGTTAGATCTGTTGGTTTTTTTGGAGTGCGTTGTTTATAGAATTTTAATGCTGCAGCACAAGATTCATCCTTTAGCCTTCTGAGAGTTTCACTTAACTTCTGATTTTCACTTTCAATCTGAAAGAAAAGAAAAAAATGTATCCAGAATTTGCAGAATTTGTTTAGGAAAGCATCAGCCACATTTCTGAAAAGTATGAAGCTATGAAGTTATAATTTGTGGGCATGCTTAGGTCAGTTGTAATGCAGAGAGGGTACACAGAAGAGCTACACCTCCAAAAACATGGCAAAATATGCAAAAGGTTTCATTTTGTAGATTACAACATAGAAGCTCATAATCTTTTGTGGACATGAAATTTAGATTTCAAAGACATAGACAGCAATATTTTAGAATTATGCACAATCGTTCTATGTTTGCAGTAGTATGTGTGTTGTGGATTACATTACCACCTACTGATTTCTTTGTAGCATAATAAATAAAGTTCAGTTTTTATTTTAAATCTCATTGATGGGGAGAGGATATTTCCCTATCCAAACCTATTCACCGAAAAATCTATTGTGGGACTTCTGAGTTTTTGATTGATTGATTAGTGATTCTGGGCATACCAATGGCTAAGTGCATTAGTCCTGCAAGTGTAGTTCATGTTTCCACTCAGAAGGGCGCAGTGATAGTTCCCTACTGGATGATGAGATCTTGCGCCAACCTACCTGTCGGAAAGCAAAGATTTCCCCAACTAGGTACCTCCCGCCAGCAAGGCACAACCCCAGCTGGGACAAGCTCCTGAGTGGTCTTCCTAAATGTGTGGTAGTAAACTGCATGTATGTGTAGGTGTGTGTAAATAAAGATTGATGATAGGACAAGGAAGAGAAAGGAAAGATCACATGCTGTCCATGCTGTTTGCTAAAGTACTGCTTTGACATTCACCTGGTATTAATTGGAGAAATTGTGGAAAACTACTCATCAGAGCAGCCAGCTGGTATAATTCTGCTCCAGACAGTGATTGAATTCAACCTAGAGATCTAGCTGGTGTCAAATATCCTCCCACAATTGGGACTCGATCCTAGGACCTCGCGGTCAAAGGCACTACAGTGACATTAGTAGATACACTGTGTCACCTCTCCCAGTGGGATTTCTGGGTAAATGATGTGTTCTATCCTAAAAAACTCACCTTTTCTTAGCAAATTATGTGCAGAAGGTACAAGAAGTTTTTAATACATTAGGGATTCCCTTAACTAAGGGTAATATGATTAAGGTATCTATTAACACAGATGTTTGAATATCAAATCCACACAGTACCTAATGACCAAGCTTCCTAGAATCCAATCCAAGATGTCAGTGCATAAGCCTTCGTCAAAGATATTCCTACTATAGTTTCAAAATAAAAGTTAAAATTAAACTAATGTGGGGTACATAATTAGAAATTTGTATTATACAAAATAATAGAAATATAAAAAACAAATCAATTTCAAATTCATCTAACTTTTCAGATATTAAAAATTATTTGCATAAATTTAGATTTATTCATGTTTATTCACAACAGAATATATGAAGAAAATCTATGTACATAGAATTTATTCTTTTTCAATAAATTGTTGTCATGGTCATTATTATTGTTGTTGTCATTGTTGTTAATCATGATGACAATAATGATATGCAAAATGATTAGTAGGAGAGTCAAACCATTACTTAAATTCTAATGTTCTTCTAAACTTGTTTTTTTTTTGAAAAGTAACAAGTGTAGTATTTAAATATATTTAGTCAATTTTACAGTAAAAGATATTTAAATTTGTTTAATTACAGGAGAAAAGATTAGTAGGCCTAGTTTCTCATTTAGACGAAAGTTCATGTAAGGAACTAAGAATTACGATCTCAGAAAACAGAGACTAAATTGTATTAATAAAATGAAATATAACTTGCAAATGCTTTTTCTCTATAAGTACCTTTGCAGTCATTTTTAATTCATTTACCTTTGACAAATCTCCTTTCAGTTTCTTTATTTCATCAGCATTTTCTTTTGTATTTTTCTCTCCACTCTTTTCATCAGTCTTATTTTCTGAGTCTTCTTTGCCTTCCAGTTCTTTGATCTAAAACAGCAATGTTACAATTTCAATTTATTTCAAAATTTACTTTAAAACACACATCTTGTTAAAAGAAGCATTTGTCTTGATTTTTAGAGCAGAACATTCATATCCATAATTATCTCTTAACTACAAAAAGAACACACAATGTTAAAACACATTGGTTAAGACACATGGTTTTGAGCAGGGGTGGATTCAGACAATAATTTTAGAGGGTACCATCACAGATTTCTGTTAAATAATAAACATATTTGTCATTAAATTATACATTATTTTTGTAGTGCATTATATAAGATACTATACAATATTTTTTAAATATTTATATAATTCTAACATAAAAACTACCTATTTAAATCAATTTTGCCAAAGAGAGAAAATAAGGTAACAAATGAAAACTCTAGGCCTTAGGGGGGAGGGATATGGGGGCCATGCCCCACCCTCTGCATCCGCCACTGGTTTTGAGTGTTTTCAAGAAATTGATAGGAGGAAACTGGAGGGTACAAGGCTCCTATCATAGACGTTAAAATATTTATTAATAATAATGGGGACTATAATACAGAAGAATTTTGGTGTTATTAGGGTATGTTGCTACAATCACACAAAATCACACGAGAAAACTGTGCGGATTGGAAAGTGCTATGCTTAATTAAGTATATTCTATATGAAATATAGATGGGAATAATTAATAATAATTATTGAAATTTGTTCCTTGCGATGTATCAGGTACTAGATTCAATAAACTAGTAACTCCAGTAGCATAAGGAAATACAGACATGACCTTTCACAAAACTTTTATCCAGGCTCCCTTTATAAAAGTGTATACCAAACACAAGTAGCGTTAGTACCTTAAGTAATAAAAAATATCCCATAAAAATAGGCTCTCTTTTACCTGGGTCCAAACATTACACCACTGTGTAACTTTATTGACAGAAAAGAAGTACAAAGAAATTTAATTATCAATTATCATACCTTATTTTTGGCTTCTGACAATTCAGTTTCCAATGCTGTAACTTTTTCTTTCATTTCTGTTGAGTTATCTCCAGTTGGTTTCTTAGCTCCTCTTAATAAAACCAGTCTTTTATTTTCAGTACTTAATTTTTCATTTTCTGACTCAAGCGCTTGATTTTTACTTTTCAAAATATTTGCTTCTTGTTCTATTACTTGAAGCTGTCGTTTCAGATCTAGTGCCTGTTGCTCATTTCCACTGTCAAGAGATCTGCAACAAATAGTTCATGGTTAGAGGCAAGTTGATCATTCTACACAAATTCTTCTTTCTTGGGAATCAACCTGGAATATGTTTGTTACTATTTGTTCTTTTCACCATAGTTAGTTTGTTATTTGTTTTATAGGTTCACGAAACATAAAAAAAAAGAAGATGAATATATATTTTGTATTTATAACTTTAATAGTATATTCTTTTCAAATCTTTTCTCTCAAAAGATAATCATAACCACTCAGGCATTCTCCAAAGGCTACACTTATGCCCACTATTGTTTCTACTTTTTTTAAATGATACAAAATTTTTATTAAGATCTGTTAAGTACTTACTGTTTGCCGATGACTTAAATCTTTATAAGGAAATTGAATGTTTATTAAATAAACAACTAGTCAACCATTACCAGAGGTCCTTGAGGCATTATCTGTTTCAAGAAATGAAAATAGATTCTCCTTGATTACAGATAAATGTAAGGTCATGGCATATTCTGTGTCTAGATCTGCGATAATATTTCATTATGTAGTTGGTTCCCAAACCCTTGAAAGAGTAGTGCAATAAAATGCTCATGGTGTTATGTTTAATACAAAGCAGAGTTTCCTTTTAAACCATTGTAAATAAGGCTCTCCAAATGCTGGGTTAAACGCAAGCAATCTGATTTTATTTGTTGTTCCTCTTAACAAATTTTGAATCTTACACCAATTCAACCTACACTAATGTAGGCTTCATCGGCTTGGTCTCTTCATTACTCAACCTATAGAAAAATTATTGAAACTGGCCAATCTAATTTTTTTCATACATGGTATAGAAGTTGCAATGACCTTCACCCACCTTATCACTTGAATCTTTCCATATTGTGAGTGTTTTAGACATAGGCACCATAAGCTCCCACAGGAAAATCAGAGATAAAATGTTTATCTATGGGGAAATAAATTGTAATTCTGCCAGCTTAGATAGTTGAGGTTGCTAAGGCTGAAGGGTCATGGTTACTTTTGCTTGAAAGGTCGCTGGTTTGAATCCCACCCCAGGCATGGATGTTTATGAGTCCATTGCGTGTTCTGCTACCATTACCCAAAAAATATTATAAAACCAATGTTCAATTACAGAAAGTGACTCCCTTGTCTCCCTATTATCTTGGGGAATTTCTGAGAGAAAGTTTAAAAACTCAATTATACCTAAATTGTATATAACTCCTACAAAGACAAACTCATGGTATTAAGCCCCAATGTGGGGACGTGGAGGAAGATAAATTATTTAAAAACTTAAGTTGGACATAATATTTGTTTAGTTTTCAGAACTACATTTGTTATTCTTGCTAAAGATTTAATTCTTCACGATAACTGTTAACTTTTAATGTTATAATAATGTTAAATAACTTTTAAGTTTATTTTTAATGTATTCTAAAAATATATTTATGTTCTTGTAAACTAACCACTCATGTGTATTTACAAAAACAAAACAAAAAAAGAAAGTCATATAAAAGTAGTTAACAGAATGATATTTTTAATTGAAACTTACTTGCTTTTCTGAATGGATCCTTTAGAACGCTTCTGAGTCAAAGTAAGTTCTGCATGAAGCCTTTCTACATCACGCTCCTTTTCTATAAGCTTCATTCGGCATTCAGAAAGTTCTTCTTCTAAAACCTGCAATACAATTCTTATTAGTGTTTAATGTTCTGTCAAGGAAACTGTATTATACCTATGTGATTTTATAAGAGTGCAGAACACAAGGTTTTTTAGTTGAGAGTAAGTCTTTTATCAGTAATTCTTTTCCAATGAATCTCTTTTAATGTTTCTTATAATAAAGAATTGGGGTAAATGTGAGTTATAAAAAATTGGGAAATAAAAATAGGATACTATGAATGATTTGAATTACAATTAAAATTATAGAAAATTTTTATATTTTGTTAGAGCTTTAGTTGAGAACTTTCTTACAAGTATATTTTAAAATCAATAAAACTTATACTAATTTGGAGTTAAGCAAATTCAGAACACATATGTCCAACCTTAATTTTCTGTTCATATACAGCATTTCCCTTTCCAGGCTCTGGTGTCACTATTGATGAAGCTGATAGTTTCTTAGTAGGTTTTGTATTTAGTTTGTCCTGAAGATCTTTCACTTTCTTTTTTAATTTGTCTCCCTCCTTTTCAAGCTCATCAACTTTTCGACGCAAAACTGCAGCTTCCTGGAAACAAAGGTAGTAGTTATTAAAACAGCAAATTTTGTTTTTGTGCCAAGAATCATTAGCCAAACCATTGTTTTATCATTCATTTTTATTGCTAGGTTCATCACAATATAACATGCATGATTGGTTATCTAATACTTGATTGCACAGTGAGGGTGAGCTGTGAGGTGTCTCTTTCTATTATTATATCTACTCCCCAGAGGTCGAATTTCAACAATTAATTTTGTACTTAAAAACCTATCCACTTACTAATTTGTAATAATGGAATTACAGCTTCTCTTTACCATATTAAATGTATACTAATAAAGTTAGAAGTTACTTCTGTATACCCTCAAATAAATTTATTTCTTGAAAGTATTTCAATATTAAAACCTCAAAATTACTGAAAATGGAGCTTTGATTCTTGACCTCTAAGGTACAGATTGTACATTATCATCTTTAGCTTCTTAGTTAACATGTTCATTGCAAACATATCTTTCATTTGTCTTTGGAAAGGAATACTGTAATGATGTTATAACACACCCAGTGCTATAATAAATCCACTAGTACTATAATGAAGCTTCTGAGAGCATCCATGGTTGTGCACTAGTCAAATAATATCACATCATTGTAGGCAAAATGTGTTAAAAAATTGCAATTTATTTATATTAGGCAAATAATGAGACAAAGAGTCCTCAGGGACCCATATTATTGTTTATATGTTTCTTATGTTGAAGCAATAATCTGAAGTTAATCATTCATTTTTATTAGTTAACTCACTTAAAAAGATCAGATTGCATTAGTAAATCTTATTGTGAAATTCTTACATAAATACTTCAATTATCCCAAATGCATTGCAAAGGTCTGTAGAACACTGATTATTCAAGGTTTGATTAACTGAGGTCTAATTTTGATCCGTTATTTCCAATTAATCAATGCTTCAACCTCAATGTTTATCATTTATTAATTGGATTTTCTAATTAACCTTCAGAAGTTTAGGACTGATTCCTGTTACACAATTGATGATTGGAGTTTTCAAAGGCTGTAAGTGTCAGAGATATTACTTCCTATTTACTGAGAAATTATAAATTAATAAAATAGTTTCAGGGATTCTTACAGGCATGCCCAGAAGGTGGGGCTGCTGGAACAACTTTTCCCAGACTCTCTCTTAAGTGGACCAAACTTTTTTTCTCATTCACAATAAATAAAAAAATGTATTTACTTATAATTGAAATTAAATGATCTAAGTTATTTCTGTTGCCTGGAGAAATAAATTCAGTTTATATATTGAGAGCAGATTTTTTTGTTTGAAATAAGGGGCCCTGATGTATTAATTGCCCCTGACTTCTTGTTTTTTCTGGGCACTCCCAGATTATTTTATCAGTAGCAGTGTCATTATCTCATTTTTAATATCTTAAAGTACATGATATTTCTGTTCCGTGCCAAAAAGTCTAGAAAATATTGCATTAAACTCTATTTTTTTCATGTATCACAGGAAGTACCTTTAGAACTTAATACCTCTGAGAAATTCAATATACAATGCGCAATTTACTCTTTAAACATACCAAAATTAAAGTTCAGATACTTGTGGCAAAAAGTTAAGTTAGTCTTCTGTGTTTTTTCTCTTACTTGTTCATTAAGCTCCAGTTGTAGTCGCAGCTCTGCTGGGTCATCTTCTTCAGCAATTCCTTCATCTTTTTCTGTTGCTGGCTCAGGTGTCATACGAGCAGGGCTGGGACTTTTAATTCGGCCTATTGAAATGACACTCACAATGACATAAATATTTAATGTCCATTGATCAATATAAATAATATTATGATTCATTTCTGAAGCATAGGTTATTAACAGGTGGCAAAATATGTGTTCAATGTATTTCTTACATGTCTGAACACCAAGTTTTAAAATAATTTTCCATTTTTTGTTTCTATGTATTAATTTAGATTAATTTATTACAATTGAATAATTATCATTGCAAATCCTCACAATCAACTGAGTAAATTAATTGAAAATATTATTAATAGCCAACCAAAGCATAGATTTTCAGAAGAAATATTTGGAGGTCAGGAATGTAAGTACAAAACTACTGAGGCATTCTGAACTCATGAGCTCTTGAGCAGAACTCATTCTGCACTATGTTAGAATTCTTATCTTTCAAGTAAAGCATTCATTACTTTAGTAAAAAGCCAATAATGTTTATGTAAACAATCAAAGTTAATTTATAGTTCAATGAAAAATATTTAAAGCATAGAATATGGCATCAGTTCATTACACAAATTTCAGCAAATACAATAAGTGATTAATTTCAAGTTAGATGTTGAAACAATTATTTAGACATCATACATTCTGTATTTTGCAAACAGGGAGAAATGGAACACAATAAATTTTATACATATGACAACTGAATGAGGGTAATTGAAAATTGCATTAAGACATGTTACTCAAGCAGTTAATGAACTATAACATATTAATGTTGCATGCTATGTGTTAAGGTACCAAAATGATTAATTACATGAATAAAACATTATGTGATTTATTAAGGAATGTTGGCAATAATGTCTGAAATGAATAAGAAGAAACTTTGTGCACTAACAAGAAAGACAAATAATTATATACGAAATATAAACACAAAGCTTGAGAAGTTAAAATAGATTGCTTGTTAAAATTTCAGATTTAATAATTCCTTGAAGAACATATAAATTAGAATAAAAAAGATATATAGTAAATATTTTAATGCAATAAATATTAAAAGCTTGTCTCTCTTGTTGAAATGTATACTTGAATGAAAAGATGCCAATGTTCTTGTACCAATATCAGTAAATCCAGAAATAGCTTTTGGAAAAAAGGTTTCATGAGAGAGAATGCCAAAGATGTTCATCGGATATTGGCACCAATCCCTTCACAATTGAATCAGTTAATGCAGCCGTAGAAAATGGGCATGGCTCAGAAAATGAAAGTTAAATTAAGGGAGCAAAAGTGAATAGCATATTAGTGATGGATATCATTCTTTGTAAAGGGGACTTGAAAATCGGAGAGTAAATATATATTCTGATTACAAAATACTTCAGAAAAAATTTATGTGGGACAAACTGTCTAAGTCATAACATACTTCTGGCCTTAGTAGCCATTTTCTTCAGCTGCAAGACCAGTGATTCGTTATCATCCTCCATCCTTGCAGTCTTCTTGCGTAGGGTTTGTGCCTGAAACCAAGCAAATAGGGATCATTTTATTTAATATCCATGAACATTTCAACATAGTTTTGAGAGGAAGAAATACACATTCCAAGGACAAAACAACTAACTTTTAAGCAGTGTTAAAACTCATAACGTTGGCTTGTGAGTATTTGGCACTTGTTAAAAAAAATCATTAAAATATGTGAGTAAAAAAAATGAAATTAGTTCTTCACATCAATGTAGAATATCTACACTAAAATATTTGCAGAATTATAAGTACTCTAAGCTTCAAATCAATGAAGCTCACCTCTGTAATCTCTCAGACATCAGTATTTAGAATAAAATATTGGAAAAAATAGAAGGAATAAATACTTTCATAAAAAAAATGCCTTTGTACATATGATGTACAACAAAATTATCTTGTTTCTGACTCATAACTAGATATGTTATATTTAATATTATTTATGAAATAAATATTTCTTTTGCCTACTACAAATTTTCCTTAAGTTTCCTTTGGTGCATGTCCAACACAAATGAATAATGGGGATTGTTACTAAATCACATGTTTAGTACTTTCAGAATGTGTTAGACTTAACATTATTTTATGGATATTTTACATAGTTGTAATGAGGTTATTTTTGTTATTTCACAAAACAGTTGGAATGTGTATTTCTTGTGCTGTGAGTGAAGTTTTCTGAAGAGAAGAGAAGCACACTATATTGCAAGTGCCAATTTCTAAACTGCATACCTAAGGGAGTCTTCATCAGCATTCCCATGGGTGAGCAGCTAGAGAGAAGAAATCGAGCAGGATAAAGAGTTGACATTGAGAACTGCATCTGCCTTGCTTCACTGAGACCAAGAGGAGGAAATGTTGCCCTTCCATTACTTTGTTCCCCAGTTTTTGAGAAAATAATTTGAGAAACAGTTTCAGTGTCTGTTATTGCCATACTTTCTGTTTGTTGCTGTTGGCACTGCCTACACAAGTAATCCACTACTTGTGAATTTTCATCTTCTAATTTTGCTTCACAACTTATATCTCTTGTTTCAGGAGATAATGTTTGTACTGATGATGAGGACTGATTTACACTTTTAGTTTGCACTATTTTTTCCTCATGAGAATTATTATTATAAGTTTGCATGCCTCTTGATTCACAATTTACATAAGTCTGAGTATATTCTGAACACTTTGTGTTATTGCAGGATTCAGTTTGAATTTCACTATCCTTTTGTAAAAACGAAGACAAAATGGTTTGAGTAATCATTTCTCTATGTTGTAAATAAGATGTTTCAGTTTGTGTTGACTTTCTTGAAGGAAGTTTACATGTGTTTTCAGTTTGTGTGTATTTCTGCATCTTTTGTTGATTGGTGCTTCCAATTATATGAAGAAATTCAGTTTTTTCAAAATTAATTTCTTTATACATTTGTAGTTCATCATGTTCATAAAAATCTCTTGAAGGTGACTGAGTTCCTTTGGATTGCTTGATGATTACTGGTCTCATTTTGGAGCTCAATGTTTCCTCATTATCTTCCTCACATTGTTCTAATTTCTTGAGAAGAGTTTGTGTTCCAACAGACAATGAGAAAGCATCATCTCTTTCAATTTCATCCAGAGTTAGAGAATAACTTGGGTCATGTCTCCTGACAGGCTTGAATCTTGCTCGTCTCTGAAGCTAATAACATTGTTTACTAAAGATTTTTGATTTTCAGTGCATTTCAGCACATACACAATTTTAAATACAATTAAAAAATATTTTTTTAAATGTGTGTTAAAAGTTGAAACATAATTAAGAATTATTTACAATATATTGAACATTTTTCTAATATGTTAAATGTATTGTGAATTACAATGTATTGGAACATTGATTCCAATATAATTCTCAAACAGACTAGGTATTAGTTATGTTTATTCCATACGATTTTACCCATTGCAAATGACGACAATAACATGATTCAAGTTTACATATTAATGTGGAAGTAAGGTAGGATGCTATTAGTTAAAAATATGTACAATTGTTATTACACAATTGTTATTAAATATACAACACACATCTGGATTCCGAGATCTTTTTCTGTTTTCTCAAACTACATCATCATAATTTTACATCATCCTCATCATCATTTTTCAGATTACTTTCTTAAAAAACAAGCGTGACAATAATGTGTAAAATATTTTCAGAAGAAATGAAGTATTGTCTCATTTGTCATAAGTTATATACTGAGGAGTCACATTTACTTATTTCCAATTATATTTTTGGCCAATTTTGATGAAATGAATTGGGATGTAAATATTGCATGAAACTGACATTTTACCTTTTTATGTATTTATTTTTTGTGAAATGTAGAAGATATTTAAGATATTTCTTGAAAGTTTACAATATAGTGAATACATTCAGTTTTCTGCAATGTTTTCATACATTTCAAACAAAAGCAATTTGATTGAATGTCATTTCCTTGACTGTATTTAAGAATTGCTCATCTCTCAAAATTGAAGAATGTAGACATTGAGAGCAATGAGATATTTTATTAACATGAAAAATTAGAGTCAAAAGCTAGATAAGTAGCCCATTATATTTATTCTCATACACATAAAATGTAAGTTGGGCCTAACTAAAACAGTGCAGCAAGTAGTTATTTAGGTAGACAAAGAAACAAAGAAAGAAAGCCTATTAGAATTAGGCTAAATTTGACTGTACAATGACACTCCACAATAAGAAAGAGTAAATTTGGAGAATTGAAAATGACCTTGTACTTGAGTTACGTTATTGATATTTATGCTATGATTTTCTTCTTCCAATTTTATAATATATTTTGTCCATGTATTCATCTGATCACCTGTCTCCAATTCAGATATTGTGATTACTATTGAATCACAAATTCATTCCATAGAGTTTGGCACTTCAAAGAAGTGCTATAGATGATATAATCAGATAAAGAGAATGACATATCTATGAATACATGATGCAAGATGCCTTCCTAGATGAATATTCCACAGAGGAACTTATTAGGTATATTTGAAATATTGTCTGAGAGTATCTATTGGCAGCAGGAAATTTCCCTCTTGAAGAATCTCCCCAATGACCCACTTGTAAGTTCACAATTAGTGTGACATGTGCCTGGACTCCTGACATGGGTGGAAATGTAGTTCATATGAATGAAAGTGTGTTTGAGTATGAAGAGAGGATAGAACAAGGAAGATAAAGTGTGGTCCATGACCTTTTTGTTACGAAAGTACTGCTCTAGCATTTTCCTGGTATTGCTCAGAAAAAAACCCTGATCTAATGATCAGAGCAGGTGGCCTCTAGAATTTTCCTCCAGACAGCAGCTGAATTCGATCTAGCCACATAACATGAAAATCCTCCACTACCAGGACACAACCCCTACATCCTTCTGGTCAGAGGTGCTGCAAAGACAATGGTAATAATGGCTCTGACCTAACAAAACTGGACACAGGTCATAAATTGATACCAATATAATACATATTTTGCTGATATAGAAGAGACAACTTAATATCAAAGGATGAAATAAATAGACCAGTAAAAATATATTCATTTACTACAGAAGTGACAAAACAAATATGCTGCATGAAAAATGCACTGTTATCACTACCAACAAAGAGATAAAAAATACAAAACGAAAATGTCAATACAAGTTTTTGGTGAAATAAATCAAGAAGAGATGAAATAGGCAATGAAGTTAGGAAGTTCACAGAACAAAGAAAGAAATTCAAATTTATTGACCTGAGCTAGCAGGATATCACAAACATTAAAAATAAGTAATTAGAGAAAAGTAAAAGATATTTCAGAAGAGGTGTGAGTTCAGACATTGAACTCACAATCCACAACATTACAGTTAAGTCAACTCTGATCTGTTGGGTACAAACATCAGAACACAAAAATATATTAATTAATATTAGAAAGGGCATCACCAAGCCAGATTATAAGATTCTCTCTAGAGATAGTTAGATGAAACAGAAGGAAATGAAGACTAACAAAAAGAAACAGAGGTTAAGAATGTTGCATGGAATACAAGACGTTAAAAATAGAGTGTTGGGATTTGCTGGAAAAAAAAATAAATACGTTCTTTCAGGTATCTGTGATTTACTTCGAAACATAAAAATGAAGGTTAGAAAAACAAAGGTACACCAAATATTGAATCACAAGAGGCAGGATAACTAATCCACAAATGAAAAACTAATTGAAACTAATTGAAGCAATTAAATTCCCAATAGTTCATGATAATGTTTTTCTTCATGAATAGTCTAGTATTTCATCAAATATACATTTTACTCATGCAGATTATCTTATTTCAATAAATAAGAGATTATCTTTCAAAGGACCATGTTAAGTCCATGACCTCCATGATTTCATCCATTTTGATCCATCTTTGTGAGAAAAAATGTGAGCAATATATTACTTTCCATTACTTTCCAATATATTGCTTTTCCACAACTAGATCAACATTACTATTTTAGAGCATGCACTAATTACAACTTTTAAACATTTATCAGTTGTATTAAGTACAAGAAATCTACAATGATAGCTCCTCTGATAAATTATTTGATTTTGGTGGAAATGTACCTCCTCCTCTGCAAACCGTAGTTGTTCTCGCAAGTCAGCCTCTCTCTCCATGGCATCTTGAAGGTCCCGGAGCAGTTGAGCAGGATCTTCTTGAGAACCACCTCTTGTGAGGGACTCTCTTGACACCCTCTGTAATAGCAATACATTTTTTGGAAGTTTGTAAACAAGAAATTAACTAAAAGCATTTACATTAATAGGACACTGCACAAAGCATTGTAATGTTTCACTTTTTCCTTTTTTTAAGCACCACCAGACATATGGCTTCATGTTTTTGTGTCCTTGAGGTGAAAGGGGTTAGAAAAAGGGGTTATATTCTATGTTCTGGCTGGTTCCTTCCCTTCCCTTCCTTCTAGAAACTTCTGATTAATAATATTGTCCCACCAACACAAGAGTAACATGGTATATTCCTAAACTAAATGGTTGAAAAATTTCATCCATTTCATGAATCCAAGTAATTCAAAGATGGGTATTTGGATGTTCAGCACACATCAATGCTAAATACAGGAGCACATCTCCTGCAACCATTTAATATATTATTTGTAATCGCTATTTATGGCCCCATGATGGAATGGAGAAAAAATCAAACTTAACAGAAAATCATTTTCTGACTAGGTGAAAAGTGATTCAAACATAATATTTAATTTTTAGCAAAAGGGAGGTTAAACTTTAGTACTTACTAAATGTCCACTCATGTCAGCAAGCTTTGGAGCCTTCTTTTTTGTAACTGTTGCTTCGACTTTTGATGCAGCTTCTTCTTTTTCTTTTAGCTTCTCTTTTGTTTCATCCAGTTCTTTCTGCAGTCTACTAGCCACCTAAAATAATAAATTACAATTTCATAATTGTATTATTTGATGCGAAAAACACACTTAGAAATTTATGACAATGCAGCTAGAGATAGTTTAGTACTCTATTGATTTTGATATGAAGGAAGGATATTTTAACATATACTTTCATTAACCCTTGAACCATGCTTGGGGCCTTTTTAGACCCTAGAATTATTTATTTATTAGTATTTCTCTGAATATTTACAGTATGTATGCCTTATACTGATCAAGAAAGTTCTAAACAATTTTCAGATATTTTCCAAATAGTATTAGAGATATTAATATTTTTGTTACACGGGTCTTAACTGATCTGAGGTAAAGTTTACGATATTTTCACATTGTCATTTGAAACAGCTTGTCATAAACACTGGTAAATGTTTCTGATGCCATCAGTGTTTGAATTTTCCTCTTGAAAAAACTTTCAAAAACTCATATATAAAACTGAAGCATTACATATCAAAAATGGAGGCTATGTACAGTGGAGGTTATCGTTTATATGAAATATTTTATATTTATAAATTATATTCATTATATTATTACAAAAAACTATAAAAAGGTTTTCTTGTATAAGATCATTCATTTACACTCCATTATTACTGTTTACATTTATATTCTCCACATCAGCTGGCAATAAAGTATGGAATCCAAAATGACCCCATATACAGAACTTAACAGAATAAAGAAGATATGATACAAGGGTTAAAGAAGGTAGAAAAAGTTCAAGAAGTGCTCAGAACATACTTCTCTTTGATACAACACATATGTTTTTTAATGTTTTTTGATGATAAATAAATAAAGTCAAATAATTAAAAATAGTAAAACATTATTTTTGAAATGAGAATGAAAAATGTTTATTTTTATTATAGATTCCCAAGAAAAATAAAACATAACCTATGTTTTTGAAAATATAATGGATTTGTGTTTGAACTTAAAGTTTGCAAATAAAATACATTTGTGCTGTAATGAGATGTAACTGAGTGGCTAATGTTGAATAAATTTACCTCATTAGCAACACTGAGATCATGTTCTAGCTTAGTTATCTTTTCAATTTTTTCCAGCCCTGTCTGCCCACCGGCAATCTGCCTGCACTTTCCTTCAAGTTCCAATTTTTCAGCTTCCAGTGTTTCAGTCTTGCGTTCTGCTTTACGAAGTTTAAATGAAAGAATGCGGCAGTTCTTAGTAGTTTGTTCTAATTCCTTCTTCAAGGATGTGTATTCATCAGCTTGATCCTCTCTGTATTGGTTAGAAATGAAAAAAAACACAATTCAAACAATATAATGAGATCAAATTAAATTCATTCATTAATTAACACAAATTATAAATAAGATAGAAATGAACCAAAAAAATTATAAAGAATATAAATATGTAAATATAGGCCAATATTTTAATGTGAACCAACTTAAGATCATGTTGATGTTTGCACACCTGAAATTATCCTGCATTTCTTCTATTTCTTCTTCTAAATCTCGAAGTTCACGTTTCATATCTTCATTTTCATCCATCAGTTCTTCACATAAAGTTTCCGCAGCAAGTAATTTTGACCGAAGATCATCCATTGCTCTCTGAGTAGCTGCTTTGTCTGGTCGAGAATCCATCTCCTGCTCCAGCTCTTTTACTCGAAGTGACAAACTTTTTTTGTCATCTCTCATATCTTCCAATTGAGTTGTCAACTCATTAATTTTTTGTTGCAGTCGATTAGCCTAAATTTTTATTAAAACAAAAGAAAACAGTAGTAAAAAAAATATGTTAATATAGAGTCATTGCATCTGTAAAAACTGCTATGTGGGAGAATGTCATTTTATAGGAGAGATAATGAAAACTTTCAAATAATTATTTTTCTTTGTATTGCACATGTTAATAAACCATATTCTCTGTGTATAACAAACATAGGAAAGACAACGATTTTGTACTATTGAGAAGAAACTATTAATATAAAACTCTATAAGCGTGCTGTAGATAATGATAAGAGAAGATTTATAAAGAGAAGGTACATGCAACCTGAAACATCCTTTATGTTGCATACAAGGCACGCCTCTAAAATGATGCATCCTATGTCATTAAAACTAGGTTTTTGTGTCCTTCAAGAGACATGAGCTATGTTTCTTATGAAATATCTTGTACAAAATGACACCTACTAGAACATCCAGTTATATTTTTGGAAGATACCGCCAGTCAATAGCATGGGTTGTCAGAATAGTTTGAAGTTGGTTACCAGTATGGTGCTATTTTCACTTTTAAAAAATGATCTATAAAGTGCAAAATGTTTTCACAAATTTAATTTAATTATAATCCTTAATATTATTTATTTAACTATAATTGTATTTAACTATATTTCTTACAATAAAGGTATGATTATATACAATTAATCGTATCAATAAATCAATATCAATTAATCAATTCAAATATGGTTTCATTTTTATAGAGAAAAACAATTCTGTTTTTGCAGGTGCAATGACAATATTTTAATCAGCAAAAAGAAGAGAAAGGTCCTATGCCATACATTGAAAAAACTTTAAATACTGACATTCAGAAAAAAATCATGTTCTATTATTAAAATTCGAGAGTTAAAATATATTAAAGTGATAGGTTTAATTTTAAGCTTGTGTATTGTTAATAAAAACTTAGAATTAATTTTCCTTTAAGAAGAAAAGTAGTAAAAATTAAATTTGTATGTTTTCTAAGATAATGTTTTTGGCTGGGGTTGCTGAATAATGATGAGTTACTGAGAAGCCATTGCCTTGAATAACTTATCAGTATATTCACCTCAGTAGAAGACATACGTGATGAAGGCATATCTATAGAAGCAATGCGTCTGAGGAGAAGATCGCTTTTTTCTCTTTCAAGACGGTCACAACGAGACTTTGAAGTTTCAAGCTCCAACTTCAGACTTTCAATTTGTTCCTAGAAAGAATAATAATAATAATAAAAGAACTAACAAAAATAATTACAAGAAGGAAATAAATTTTTAATGGGCTACAAAGAGTAAAAATACAATTATCAATTAGATCTTACAGAGTGTAGATAGGTGAAAGTAAACATTATGGAGAGAAAAATAAACAAGAAAAAGTTTTAAGAAAATTGATTCTTTAGAGAAATCATGTTAGGAAATTTGATTTAAATTCTAATATAGCTTTCTGAAAAAAGTTGAGAATCTGAGAATAAATATAAAAGTGTGTTAAGTAAAATGGAATCACTATAAATTTTTAATCTATATCAAAATACATTTCCTCTTACCTGCAATTCACTTTCATTGCGGTCTATTAGTGTTGTCTCAGTGGTTTCAGTTCCTGCAGTACTTGTGGCATCATCACTGTCTTCTTCATCATCAGAACTAGTGCCACTACTTGATGAACTTGTGACTTTCATTGATGGAACTTTCAGGTTGTTTGATAAATCATTTGTGTTAGGTGTTTTTTTCTTGGAAGATTTTACCTATGAACATTAACAAGAGAATTTTTTTATATGGACAAATTAAAGTTTGAAATACAAAATATTTGGTCAGAATAGTATTTAGAAGTGAAAAGTTTGAAGTTCAATAATAAAAGCAAGTCAAAATCTAATGTCAGAAATTATTTCTCATTTATGTAAATTATAAATACATTTCTGTTATTAAAGAATGGATGAAAAATCAATATTTACTTTTAAAAGATTGCCTTGTAAAATTATAAAAAAAATATCAAGCCTAAAAACACGTGAAGAAATAAACGGAATTTAATTAAGGCAAGAATGTCCTTCTTAATACAGGTACTAATACCGTATTTAATCATCTGCAGAATTATAAGCCTGTTCCATTATTGAATTTACAGCTTCTAATGTTTAGGCCATTTTTTGTCTCACGAGTTCGTGATCTTTGGAGGCAGCGTGAACGATGTTTGAAGCCCCGAAAAAGTAGAGCAGTGATGTCAATCTCGTAGTTACCACCTGTGAGACCCGGTGCCGTAATTAGAGGCGAATCTACGTATTCGGGCGTCCATGGCAAGCATACAAATTGCGCCCCTGTCAGGATACTTCAAATTAGTGTTGTTATCATTTTTTCAGCGGGTATTCTACTCTAAATAGCGCCCCTCGTGAGGGGAGCCCTGCTATGCCTGGCATTACGTAGATACTTCTCGGGACGCAATGAAATCTCCCCTTCACGTCGTTGACCTCGCCACTAGAGAGCAACAGGAACTTACACGTGAGATATAGTTAGGTGCCGGTTAGAAAAATGAATTAGTTTGGTCGTTTCGTTCATTCACATTTTTACTTCTCTTTTTCTGTACACGTCCTCTTCTTCACAGGACCAAAGTGTTTCATATCTTTAGATGAACACACTGCTATGGATTTCGTCACCGCTATCGCTGAATGAAAACCAAGTACTACAAGTACAGTAAACAAGTACTACTTTCCATTCAGGCCATCAATTGCATTGATAAGCTCGCGGCAACCCACGGTGACAGGAGGAGAGCCATCAGTAGGCAACATTGACATCACTGGAGTTCATTCCCAGTCGCGACTTGAAATGTATAGTACGAGTAGCATTCTTTTCATAAGATACCACTCTTAATGAAATTTTCTTCTGCGAAAGGATGTCCTTGGAAAGATTCTAAGTCAAAAGCCTACGATACACTCAGGGATGGCGTAAGTTCACGAGGGCGCTTCTCGTCCTTGGTTAGCGTGCCAGCGTAGCAGAAAACACCTTCGAGCATTCCGATGGCCGTGTGCTACATTTTTTTTCACTTTGAAAATCGTAATGGATAAGCAAGTTAGGCAAGTTATAAAAACTGACATGTACAGAACGAGGATGACAGACCAAAAATATCATTAAACATTAAAAATTATTATGTACTTGTCGGCACTTAATTACAACAAAAAGTCTTCCGAAATTTTACTTGCCTGAGAAGATGCCATATCATTGGAATAATAATTTTAAACATTTCATGCGAGGACAGCTTCCACGCTGCATGAATGTCTATGCGATTCTGAAGTTCAGAAGTCGAGCCAATGATGATCCAGATAAGTCGGACTGGCTCTCAAAAGTTTACTATTAGCGTGAGAAGTTCGAAAGAGACAGGTCAACAGATCGTTATGTTGTCGAGAGCACAACAATAAGTTTGTTTTCGACACATCGAATCTCAGAACTGTCCAGTGGCATTAACAGCTTTGATGACTCACTCCATCTGCCAGCTGAGAGTCAGTGGGGACAGAATGCCTTGACTTGAACAGGGATTCTATAAAAACCTAATTCAAAATATAAACACCCAATTACAAAAGCATCAATGATATTTGTGTGTTAATTGACATTCATTTCTGCGCATCTTGCGCTTATTAAGCTAATTATTACATTCCGGAGCTCAAGAAAATGTGCACTTCTCTCCCATACGTAACACAGATTTTAGTTCTTTTTGACGTTAAATAAATACAAGTGGCCTGTCGCAGTAAAAAGTCTGTCGAACAAAATCACATAAAATGATTTTTCAAAAAGTAGCACGCTCACTGCTCAAGAACAACAAATAAAATCTCTCGTACAAGTGCAATAAATTAAATATTTTAACAAAAACAGACTTCATGAATACAGCAACAACACAGTATACAGGAGTAGTACAAAAAAGTCCCTTTCCATAACGCAACGTGAAATATTTAATGGCAGGCGGCCTACAACCTTAATGTTGTATGACGTTGACTGTGTCGTAAGCAGTGACACACAAGCACAAGATAATTCAGGCGGTACGTGAAGTATGAGATTTGGTGGAATTACACAATCAAATATTTTTTCGATTCAAATGGAAACTGATTCATTCTTTTTGGATTTTTCTCGAGTTCCTGGGTACCTAACCAAACAATGGACACCTCTTACATGGTCAGATGCTGCATAGTTTCCTTTCAATTTCGGCGCGCTTTGAGAATTAGTAATTAATTTATTATTAACCCATGGAATCTCTTAAAAATCTTACGATATTCAAAGGACGTCCTTGTATTGTTTTACTAACATTCAGTAAACCGTACCGTGAATTCTTTCTAGTATATTGTTACTGAAACCGGAAGCAATCGAAGATAATTTATTCCCTTCCCTGCTCTCCTTTCCTGTACCTCTCAGACACAGAGCCACACATATGTCTATCTTGTTGATAAGTAGTAGTATTTTAAAGTGTAGTATCTAAAGGATTTTTATATGAATAGGTTGGTACTCAATTTGTACGGACTGTTTGCGGAAGTCAGTGTGATCTGGATGCAACTGTTTAGTAATTAACATACGAATTAATAACTATTGAGCGAAAACGTGTCTTGAGGTCCTCAGTGAGCATGGCAATCATGCATTTTTCCACCGAAGACGATAAAAGGGCAGACGATTATTATTTGGATCAGGTTTGAGGAAGGAGAGTGGAACTAAAATTCGAGCAGAAATAAAGAAAAGTAATAAACCAGTCTATTGTTCTGTTACCAGTTCATGGTTATGTCATTTGCGAAAGTTAAATGGATTAAATCTATATACGTACATTAATATTGTAAATGTATTACATCCACGGCTTTTTTACTCCTTGAAGAGAAGAACAAAATTTCGTAACAGGATTTTATAAAAAGTTACTAAAAGGTTTTCCTCTGGCTTAGTGTAAAATTGAGCGTTAACTTTTACTTTCGCCTTGCTTCTTCATTTAGGATCCAGTGGTTTTTGTTAAAGTTTTCATGTTTAATTGAAAAATAACGTTTTTGACGTAGCCTCTAGAAAGGCTCATGGGCAGCTACTAGTTTCCTGCGGTGTGGTCCCTGGTTTGATTAAAGAAAAAATAGAGTTGTAGCTGTCCTTTAAAATCGTCTCAGTTTCTGTACCCGTGTGACGAAGAACAGCTCCGGAAGGCGGAGGGCGCTAGTTGTGGCGAAGGGAATACGCCGCGTCCGTCACACGCCTCTCTTACCCTTCCCCAAGCGGTGGGAATAAAAGTAGGCTACGCACGGGGAATACCGTTAACTAGTCCTCAAAGTCGCACAATCGACCCCAAATGCGAAATACATACGTTTTTGACGTTTACTCTTCTGCGAAATGCACTCTGGGAGGTCTGCGAGGGGAAGACGGGTGCGGCTGGGGCACTGACCTGGATGATGAACTCCACCTCGGGGTTGGTGGGCTCCTCCACCGAGTGCACCTCCTTGAAGGACTGGATGCGCACGCGCCGCTGCCGCGCCGCCGCCTCCGCCTTCTCCGCCCTGTCCTTGTCCTTGTCCTTGTCTGCCTTTTCGGCGGCCGTCCCTCTGCGCGAGCGCATCGCAGCGCTCGAAGACGACGACGCGGTCTTGGCCGCCTCCGACGTCTCCGCCGCCGCCGACGACGAACCCGAGCGTCGCCGCACTGTGAAGCTGTCGCTGCCCTTGTCTGCTGCGGAAGATGAAGAGTTTCGATGAGGTAAAGCTCCCTTCCGGGACTTTAAAAGGGAGTGTTACTTTACCCCGAGGAAGTATTTAATGCGGAGTTCGTGCAAACCTGTGCATATGATACGTACGAGTACGTTGCATATTGAGACTGTTAAGGTGTATTTATATATGTATGCAAATATAATATATTGTGATGGATTTTGAGCGTTCAACTTCTGCGTGTGGCTAATTTCATTCATATGAATTGATTTACTTAATATTATTTTATCCTCTAAGAGGTATTACGTGAATTTGTCAGGAAAACAGCAAATACTTGTAATAAAATAACCTTAAAATTTAATTTATTTCACTTACATGTCTGTAAATTTATATGCACAATTGTAATAAATGGATTTATGTAAATTTACATCACCAACCCTGTTATATTAACTATAATGTGTTAACATGGCAAGGTATAATACATACTTTCTGATCTTGAGCAGTTTTTTTTTCATTTCGGGAAACATTATTTTTAAGTCACCTGCTTTTGTTTACTCTTTGAAGCTGAGTTAAAATATTTTCATTAATGAAAAAAATATTAATTCCTGAGGTTTGAATACGAGGCCTCCCGTACTCTTATTATATCTATTATGAACCACATTCAAACCACTGTGAGATGCCACCTCCTACTCGCCCACATACAATGTCGGTCATGTGGTGGAGGTATGCTGATAATGTTGGGGGAAAGAATATGATGTACTCTTTGAAGACGTCCCCGAACGATTTGAGGGAAATTAATGGAAGCGGAGAGGAATGGTTTAGAAAGATCGTGCGCGATCCATGCCCGCGATGGAGGGTGTTGCGAAAGAGTTCAGGGAAACCGCAGAATTAACCGATCGATTCCGGCACACTTCACAAACTCACTGTTGTTCAACACGTTAGTTAAACCGGCACACCAAACTCGAAAAGTTAGAATTATCCAATCGTTAGCATTATCCATCCAATTATAATTAGATGCCATTTTGTATTGGTGCACAGGTTCGCGCAACACTCCAAAATTGTAAAAATGGAATTCAAAAACCCCGATTTCCCAACCATCATTTACCTCGATTGCCGGACGTTGCCTTAATGTAGCAATCACTAGTTTCTGGTTTCTGGTTATGCAGGGGATTCAGAACAAACTTCTAAGGCATATAGGTATCGATGAGGATCACTTCTGGTCAATGTACATTTACATGTGGTGGAAAATTTCATATAACGAAGTTACACGTGGCCCGTTTTTGTGATAGCACCTGTGATTGATAGGTAATTCATATACTACACTGGTGTTTAGCTGCGTCAGCTTTGACTGCATCTAAACACGCAACTCAATTACCTCGCATGCATCAAACCTCATTGCTGTCATCTCGAGAAAGCAGTCTGTAGCCAAATACGTGCAAGAAATTTGAAAACCACTATATTGTCATTGTCAAAGAGCAATCGTTCCTGAGAGTTCGTGCATTTGCCAATCACGGCACATATACATTGAGCAAAAGTGACCTTCTTCGACCCACTAAATGCCCTAGAAGTTTGTACCATTTATTCTGATGTGCACATAACCAATTGAGGATTGTCCAGGCGCCTGCGATCGTGCGCACTCACCTTCGCGGGTGGCGGCGGCGGGCGCGTGGGCGGGCGCCGGGGCGGGCGAGGAGGCGGCCTTCTGCCCCGTGTCCGCCGGCTGCGGCCGCCGCCGCGGCAGCGTGAAGCTCACAGTCGTCACCTCGCCGTGGGTGCTCTCGCTCAGCTTGCCCAGGTCGGGCGTGGAAGTCCACGACGCTGGCCGCTGAGCGAATCTGGGAGCGGAACAGCGGGCTGATGTTAAACATCCGCGGAATGCTTGGCCGAAACGTGAACATCTCGGATTTCAACGGATTGTAATGAAATCAAAGTTCGAAACTCATTAGGGATACGTGGTTGGAGAAACTATTAAGAAATAAATGAGAAGGTATTTTTTGTAAATATTAATTGGAAGCGCGTTAGATTGACCGCAAGCAAAAAATACTAAAAACGGTGCCCGTTTTGTTAACTTACATTTTTAATTTGTTGTCTGATATAAGGAAAGAAAAGCCTTTTGGTTAAATAAGCTTGGGGTAACATGACATCAACTTCGATTATTGTAGTTACCAGGTAAATTTCCTTATATTTATGACGATTCATGTGTCTATTGAAAATTAAACATAATATTTTCTTTATGAGGTACATTTTGATTCTGTGCAACTTTGTGTGCTTTGGGTTAGAGGTTCTATTTTTCCAGACCATCAATACAATCATAACGTAAAGAGGCAGATTCGAGCTAATTACACATATTTGGCTTCCAATAATTCTCCAAACGAAAACGTACTGTGAAATGTTAATTATTCATTTTTAAATAAATTAATAGTAAAACGAGTGATTTATTATTATTGTTGTTATTATTATTATTATTATTATTATTATTATTATTATTATTATTATTATACTAATTGTCATTCCAACGCAAAAACTACGAAAGGTTTGCTTATTAGAGGAGCGAATTTACATTTTCTATTACGTCTAGAAATATTTGTTTTGCGAAGAGTACCATATTTTCAATTGCATAATTTGCAATTAATAATCAAATTACAATTACCCTTTAAGGAGCGTGAAAGAAAGCAACGCAGCCCGCAATACATATATACGTGGCGGGAGCCTTCCGCAGGGGCCGCTTATGGTTCATGTTTCGAGAAGAAAACAGCACTCATTTGTGTGACGGTCCATTCGGACGCGTCCCAACGATTATTTTTAAAAAAATGCACCAAAATAACTAAAATTGACATTTTTAGTAAAGAGACAAACAGTCGAAGGTGCAAGGTGGAAGCGTAAAGCGTTATTTATTTCTAAAAATCCAAGGGACTGTGCTGTTAGCAGACCAGTAAAGAGTAAATAAATAAAAAAAGAACATTAAGGAAAGACATACACAGTCACTCGAACTCTAGGTTATTATAGAATAATGAAAATATTTTATTAAATGAATGTTTGTGTGTTTGGCAAAGACAATTGAATGTTTTATAAGCAATGGGCGATTACACAAACGTTTAGAAGATAACAATGTTAGGAATTTGGAAAAGGGAAAGGTAATTAAATTTATTATTTGGATTTTAGTTAGAAATTATTGCAATGAAGAAATTAAGAAAATCTAAAGATATTTAATAATTGGAAAGTAAAAATGAGTTTGACAGAAGAGAAGAGCTGTCCTTTGTTTCAAACTGCGTGGTGAAAAAGAATAGAGCAACAATGCATATAGACAGACCGGTTTGCGATCTTGAGTGATAACATCGTGACGAAAGTCGATCTTTGATTTTCATGTAGAAAGGTAGTCAATTTCGCAAAGTGGTGCTCATGGTAGGAGCATTTTAATTAGTGAATGGTTCAATTGGGAATTAAAAAAAAAAAAAGAAAAAGATGGTAACCGCGACGAAAGGACGCAGATGTTTGCAGCAGTCTGAGACGGTGCAATTACGGGGTCAAGCAACCAGGGAGGTGACGGCAATTTTGCGAAACGATTTTGTAACAAGGACAAGACATAATTAATTACGTATTATTTAGTAAATGGCTATTAGAATCTATTTTATTTTCAAAAGGAGTTCACTCACGTGAATGAAATGTAAATTAAATATGTATGAATGAGTAAATGTTATTTCGATTTGTTTTCTTACTAGATATGTTGTGGTGGTACATTCAAAGTATAAATTCAAATATCGCGTTATGTTTTGTACAGTAGAATGCTGGTGTATGTACGGCGGAGAGCAGAATTCGCCGAGCCATTTCGGAATATTGTTTGCGAATAAATAATTGCTGATAATATTGACAACATTGTTAGAAATATGTGGGTATATTGTAGTAGGTAACAAAAAACCAATGACAGGAAAAATAATAAAAGAGAGCTAGGTTCCCAAATAAAAATAATAATATTTCGATTTCCTGTCTAAGGGCCACTTCGTGAATTCACCCCAAAATTATAAATTTGTACCATACAAGCATAACTGGTATTTTCATGATTTATTCGAGAAAATCAAACATTGTAGACTTGGCGGTCAACATAAAAAATTGTTATTCGCTTACAGATTTTGACTCGCTCAAGTGTGGGGCGAAATAGTTAAAAAGGTTAATTATTAGTAAATTTAAATTCTCAGGTTTATGATTGTTTACATTTGGGCATAAGAAATGTTGAAAAATATCAATTTGTTTCTTCATTGAACATTTTGAATGACATTGTAATATATTATAAGAGAATTTTAGAGTAAATGATGACCTTTACGTGCCAAAATAGATAAAATACTAAACATTTAGAATTTTGTAAAATCCATAGCAAACATAAGAAAAAATAAACGTAAATTATTGTTTAAAATATGTTAATTCCTTTAGACATTATTGTAAATAACAAATTCGAGTGCGTGTGCGTGTGTGTGTAAAACGTAGGTATACAGTTCTTTCAAGAATTTTCCAAGAATCCACCGCAAAGTGGCAACGACGGGTAAGACACCAAAGGCCTAAAGAGACATCTGACCTCACGCCTGATTGATATGTGAAAGTTTTCACATGATCCAAAATATATCTCATACAGTGAAGAGATCAACCACCCAATTACGTAATTGGGTCTAGTGTTTTGTAACAAACGATTTCAAGGATGCTAATTCGTAATGAATTATTGATGTTTCTCATTTTCTTTCTTTGTCTCTTCTATTTCACATTTACAAGTTGTTTAAAATAAATGCATTAAACATGACCATGTATAGCAATTTCCCGATTGTATATTTTAAAATGTCTGCTCTGTTTTCTTAAAAAAAAAGTTGTCTTAGCGTTTGCGGTAACCATTGCTTATTGCTTATTTGCGAGTTCGAGCGAGCGGGCGAGAAGCTAACCTGCTGGAGTCCGTGGTGCTGGAGCGCGCGTCGGAGTCGTTGCTGGAGGTGCTGGAGGCGCTGGAAGTGCTGCCGCTGCTCCAGCTGCTGCGCGACGAGACGCCCAACCCGCTGTCCTGACTGCTCCGACTGTCATCACGGCTCCTGTGGACGCACAGACACGCACGCGGCTCCAGATCCGAACGCACGGGAAATCTCACATAAAATCCTTTCAGAAATTAACGAGTTACTTAAAATTGAAGGGCTTGGGAAAGAAACAAAATAAGACGCTCGAGCTACAGAAAGTCTCGTGCTGTTCGTAAATGTTAACATATCTCGATTTTGATCAATGTTTGGCTTATCTCGTTCCTCGTCTTAACTACTACATGAAGGACTTGGGGCAGTACGAAAATGAACCACACATCAAATAGGGATATTCTCTTATACGAATATCGGAAGACGTCCTGTAGCTAACGTGGTTTTTATTGTTGCTGCCCGAATAACTTCAATTGTCACCCAGACCGAGAAGAGAACCTGGTTCTTCTGACTTACTATTGGGTCTCCTTGTTAATAGAAAACCTGCATTGGAAATCAGATGGGGGAGAAATTCCTCTAAAAATGTAAATATAACATTTGTACATTGTAGAAGGTAATGGATGGCATATCTGTACCGTATTGAATATATTTTGAGTTTTGAACTTCCAGAAAGAAGTATGACTATGGCTGTGTAAAGAAAGGTATTATGTAGTCATTCTGTCATCTTGCTCGTTATTCAGGAGACTATTTTAATATAAAGTTCGGAAATAAAGCAGATTTTTGAGAGGAATTTATAAAACAATTTATCGAGAAAGATTGCACATTAAATATAATTAAATACCTTGTATAGAAAACGAAAGCAACAAATAACTAAGAGGAAAATGAGTTAGGCTCAGAGATAACATCATACTTGATGCTTTCTGCCACTGATTTGGTTACAAAACTGTATAATATTCCACATGCGCTTTGATGTTAACATTTGTCTCAATGAATCAAATTTTCTTCACAGAAAAATACGGAATTTATTCAATGAATCAGTTTTGTTTGTGGCTGTATTAAATTAATATGATGGGGGTTAGTGAGCTATTCCTGGACTCACCGTGACGAAGAAGAGCTCCAATTGGACAGACTGGGGGTTGACGCCGACGCATCATCTTTGCGCAGCGTCGATTTGGTGTCGAGCTCCTTGCGGGTCCCATGCTCCTTGTAGTCTCTGCGCAACACAAAATAAACGGAGTTAATTAAAATGCAATAAATGCGTGTGTACTGTTTCACTATTGAGCAAACCCACTATTGAATCTCGCCACGTAAAATAAGGCATTAATTCAATTCAATTCAATTCAATTCAATTCAAACCCAACTTCGAAGGGCCAGTCTCTGAACTGCTTTACAGCACGACAGCCGGTAAAGTGTATGAACATTCGTACTAATATCGCCAAAGGTTTATTAAAAAACAGAAAGACTTAGACTCGGGAGATTAAAATGCAACAGAATATCAAAATACCGTAGTCAATTTAATTTTACATTGATGTTGAGACTTTTCTTGCTTCTGAACACTCGTGCTTCAAACTGGCGTACTCAAACCTCGAAAAAATTTAATTGATTCAAAGACGTCTCATTTTGTAGTTTATGGCTTAAGAAACATAACTCGGCCCCCCACCTATCCTCCACATGTTTCTGAAAATTTCTTCGAATGTTGTCCTGCACTTTCCCCACATGAATCTGGCATTTTCCATACGTTTGCCATGTATTCTCTGAATATTTCCCCACATGCTCTCACACTGTTCATCGCATATTCCTCCAAACGTTTAAGTGGAAATTCAGAAATTTACTTAAAGTTTGAATAATATATTTTATACGAAATACTTTTCTAAATCTTACAACTATTAACAGTGCAGAGGATCCCTTGACGACTGAAAGCAGTATTTTGAATAGTTACAGGATCTAGAAGAACCGATACTCTCCTGATTTTAATAGACGGGTTCACATTATCTTCTTTTGTATAAAATAGCTAAAACATTACTTGGGCCTCTGCGGAGGCCCGAAAACAGTGTTTTAAGGTACCTACTCATCTTTTTCGACTTGTGCTTGAAATTCAGAAATATGTTTCAGGTTCTCTTTTTATTAAGGGGAGTAAAGAAATGAGATCTATGAATTTATCACATCCTTTGGGTACTTACGCTACCAAGATTCCGTATAAATGACATTCCGTTATGTACTTTCCTTAATGTAGGGTAAAAGAAAAATACAATATTCTTGTACATATATTATATATAGAATATACGTATAATATATGTAAGAACACATACAGATTCAAATTCATTTTTGTTGTTTGAAAGATATTCATGCAGTTGAAATAATGGATTACAAATGTGTACTACAATTATTTGGCAGCTTTCTAGTCTAGGTCATGAACACAATCTACAAACTACAAGGTTCTTACGGGATATCTCGGTTTAAAGAGAACATGCGACCTGCCTATTTCGATTATCCGGCTCCGAATCGTTTTCGCGTTACGGAACAGATGCCTTGCTACCGCTTCCGAGGCAGGCGTGCTCTTTGGCACGCGACTGCCAAGCGTGAGGAGCAGGGGATGGGGGTGGCACTTCTCGGCTCTGTCGTTTCCACCGCCGTCGCAGCGGGAGAGGCGCGGGTTAAAAGGAGCCGCAGGGATTCTGCGAAGCGGCTGTGTCGGCGGTGGCGGCGGCCACGTCGGCAGCGGAGGCAGCAGTGGCGGTGGAAGAGGACTAGCGGTTGTGGCGGAGGCAATGGTGGGACAAAGTGGTGGCGATAGTAGAGGTGATGGAGGCTGCGGCGATGGCGGGGGATGTGGTGACGACGGTGACGTGGTGGAGGCGACTACAATGGCGGTGGGACACGTGGCGGCCGGTGTGGCGATGGTCGCGAAGGCGGCAGCGACAATCGTAGTGGCGGCGGCGGTGGCGTTGTTGGTGGCGGTGGTGGTGGCGGTAAAGCCCACGTCGTCGGGCAGAAACGACGATGGTGGCGGAAACGACGATGGCGGCGGTGGAGGTGGCAGCGATGGGCGCACACGCGGACTGCCTTGCCGCACATAAATACCCGCCGCGGCCGTCTGCCAGCCTCGGACGCGCGGCGGAGGGCGGCGGGGACAGTCGAGGCCGCGTCGTGTCCATTTGTCCAACAGAGAGGGCCTGCCCTTCAATGCAAGGCACGTTAGAATACGTTTTTTTATTACTGCTTGAACGCAAGGCCTTTAGCACCTGCATATGACTGTAGTTTCAAACATTGTAGGTGCTCATAGGTACAGTTTGTTTTATGGATGGATATTTATTATTTGATAAGTAGGTGGGAAATATGATGCTTTGCAGAGGACAACTACGGATGATCAAAAATATGTTAATTTCCTTTTTATCTTGCCTTATGCAAGAGGACAGTTTGTCCGCTGCTAAATGAAAAGATCCTGAAATAGTGCTTAACTTTTGGTAAACGTTTCATGTTAGTGGTTTCCTGAAGAAATCCGTAGGTTCTCTGGCTAGTTGATGCGTAGACGAAAGCAGTGGAAAATGGATTTGTGAGTAAATTTGATTTAAGTGACGATGTTAAAGTAAAACACAACAACAAAAAACTGTCCATCATTGTCTTTGGTAAAGACAAATACCGAACTAATTGACAACCAAGAAAATAATAGCATTTTATGAATACGGAATAAAGTAGATTAATGAAAATGGGTACATCAAATGCTTTCGTACACATTATATGACTGGTGAAAATTAGTTTTTGCATAGATATTACCATTTAAACGCATATTTTTTGAGGTTAATGATAAGTGATGTGCTTTAAAAGGTTTATATTTAAAAGAGAACCGAGAATTGTCACGGTCAAAATTTTAGGAAAATGTAGAAATAATTAATTTAAAATCAAATAGCAATTTGATCATTCAAAACAAATGGATTTTTTGCAGTTTCCAAACCGAGATATTTCCTCTCGATAATAATAATAAATAAAAATAAGTGATATTTTCAGGGAAGTGTGTTTCAAAATTGTGTAATGTAAATAATACATTAGTTTCTTAAACAGGGATTCATGTCCTGTTCAGTTATGCGAATATATCTGGATCTACTTTAAACTGTGGCTGAAGTGAATGAGTGATGCTTATATGAGAGGTGAATCTCTGCAAAGAAGGACATCAAAACTCAGTACATCTTGGCTTCTTCTAATCAAATTTGGGTATCTCTGAAACATGACAGTGTGAGCATTTGCGACTGGTTCTCCTGTTGAAACATGCACGGTGAAGTGCAGGGAGGAGAGCCCTATTGTTAGATTTGGCACATCATCACTGGAGCCCAGCCGGCGAGTGGGCGTCGGGGGAGGGGGAGGGGGGCTTTGGAGGCGGCGATTGCGTCTCTACAGGCCGCAGACGCCGATCGGGAGATGGAACGGAAGAGGAACAGCGATGACGAAGAAAATGCCAGGTGATGTGAAAGGGCGGAAACGATTGAGAGAAAAACATCGACGAATGAGGGGAAGCGAAGTGTTCAAGTGTAGTTTCCTTCAAATTTCTGAAAAGTGATACGATCTGAACTTGAGACACTTCCGGCCACCATTTTAGAGATAATTACAAATTATTATTAATTAAACCTTGTGTTTGCTTTTTCAGCCGAAAAGGTTAAACGGCTTGCAATGACCCAATTCACATATCCTGTATTTTACTACTGTTGCTAGCATTTGCATTTCGAATTCAATTATTTTTATGTTTTTTTATTTAGAGTATGTCTAATACAATTGGCGTTTCTTCCAGACATATAATTTTCTGAATATTTTTGAAGAAGACATCTACACTGAAGATGCTGTAAATAAACAAGAATGGGAAGAGTTATATTTCTTTGAGGTTAGTTGAATATCACTCTTTATTATTAATATAGTAGAAACGAAGGAATGAAGAAGATATGGGCATATCCAGAGAATATACAATAGGTGGCCAAAACATACCTGCGACTGGATACCGTCCAATAAAATGAAAAGAGTCAGGATCGAAAACATATAAACTGAGAAAAAATCTAATACTCCCATCAACAATAGTTGTAGTGAAAGTGTTGGGTGGATGCAGGGAAATATTAGATTGAACTTACTATAACTTACCACAGAAAACTGAATACATACATAATTGGACCGTTTTTCTCAAATTGACTGTATGGACCACAGAGGAATATGTTGGTTGCAAGTTTTTTTTCTCAATGTGGATTCAAGAAATCGCAGTGACAATGGAAAACAAGACTTGGAAGCAATGACCGGAGATATAGAAAGATGCCGGAGGCACCAACTTTGGGAAACTGATCGCATTAGACACTAATTCGCACTAGATACTCGTACTTTGATTTTTCCTGGTGGAAAAGTATTAATTTATCTTTGACAGGGATATAATTAATCCATATCAGGTTCTCATTTACGATTTCCGCACTTAGAAAAGATGAAATCAAGGAATCCCTATGATGGAAATTGGATAAGAACAAATTCGTGAGGAGACAGTTATTAGGATTCATTCAATCTGTGTTGTGTAAGTGAAGATGATGATTGTTTCACTCATCAGCGTTCTGTGATTTGCCTCCTCTTGGAGTTTTGAATGTCCTTTTCTCACGACAACAATTCCCAACATGATTAGAAGCCTTAAGTCATTACTTCGAGTGAGTGAATATTGATTACGGGAAACCCAATTACTTATGCTATTTAATCTCGTGAGTGGAGAGCATGTTGCAACCCGGACGGAGGATGTTACCCTCCCCCGACTGGAATGTGAGATCCAGAGCCAACCTACACGTCGGCTTGCGAATTCTTTCTCCCCAATGGGATAACTCCCAACAAACTTTACGCTTCCTACTAGTCTCCCGACTTGAGTAGACACGTCGAGCATGTAAGTGTGTATGTGTATTTAAGGGGAGAAGAGGGGACAAGGATGAGAGAGAAAATATCGCGAGCGGTCCCTGGTCCAGTTGATAGGGTACTGTTCCAGCGTTTATTTTGATCATCACTTCAGAACATCCGGCTGCCAGAATTCTCCTCTAGGGAGAGGTTACATTCGACTCTGCTACACAGCTAGTGTGAAAATTCCTCCACCGTCGGGACTCGCGCCCTGGGACTTCCCGGCCAAGGATGCTGCTGATGCAATGATGTTGACATTGAGCTCTTTCAGCTGGCACCTCCGTCTCAGCTCTCACAGCCGGTGCTAGGCGAGAGCCGTGCAGGGCCGTGCAGACGGGGCGCCGTCGGCGATCGTGCGCTGGAGGCGGGACAATGCTCGCCCTCCGTCCACTGGCCCTGGGAGGCCTATTTCGAGCGGCGCGGGTCGCCGACTGCGTCGGAGCGTCGCCGGCCGCCTCCGCCGCCGCCGCCGCCGCCGCCGCCCCTGGCGCCCGGAAGCGCCGCGCGCGCCTCTCGTTCGCCCCATCACACACAGACGCGAGGGTATTTTGATACGGTGGACGAATCTTCGTCTGGTCCGTGCGACGCCCGACTCATTGGCAGCTTGTGACTGAAATGGCAGTTTGATGGCAGCGCGTGGGATGTTGCGATACCTCCATAATATCGATTCAACTTGATACTTTCAGAACAAAAACTGATGAACGAAAATAGAATCAAAGGACACGTGGACACCTAAGACACCAGAGCAGGTGTATGTATATATGTGTGGCTGTGTGGGAACGTGTGTCAGCGTGCTTGTACATGTATCATGAAGAGTGAGGGCTAGAGTGTAGTGCTTGACACGGGTAGGAGTAGACATGCCCACAAACGGACGGGATAATCTAAAATTTAAGTTCTAGTGGAGAGCAGAACATACGCCGTTGAAAGCAATTCAACAAACACGTCAGGAGATCAGTAAGGACCTTAGAGCTTGTCCCGGATGGCGCGTTGCCTCGCTGGTGGGAGATAACTGGTTGGGGAAACCCTGCAAGCCGACGAGTAGGTCGGTGCTGTATCTTGCCATCCAGAGGGAGAGAAAACCGCCACCTCTCGCGATAAAAAACAGACATTACACTTACGGGATTAATTATCTCAGCAGTTGTCGCGTCCGAAATCACTAATCATTCAATGAAGCTACTGATTTCTTTTTTAACATGACAATTAGCCGCTAGCTTTGCAGTTTTCACCTAACTAATACAATGGTGTTTGTGAAAATTCCGAAATTTCCGAAAACACAAAATTTTGCCACACAGCACACCAGTGATCACGTTCCCATGCCCATTGCTATCTGAGGCTCCAGCCCTCAGTAGCCGGTGTCGAATCGTTGACGCAGACGTGACAACACCCGTTGCAGTGCTTCAAAGTCGCGCCAACATTGTGGACGACACCGTTCTGTCGGTTACATCCATGCGGAAAAGTTGGCGGTCATCTCGCGCTGTGGTCACATTGTATGGTTCACTACCCGCGTCACTGTCGTATCATGCACCCCATTCGAGCCGCAATGTCACAGTACGACAAACCCACTTTTGGGAGACCAATCATTCTGCCTTAGTCACACTCACACAAATACTAATATTTAGCTCTTTTTCGTCGACGTGGCATACCGGCATTTGATTAAAAGTTTACACGACATTTGACGGCTCTACACCAACTGAGAGTGGCGTAACACTGACCTGACCTATCACACAAAAGAGGGTACTAAAATAATATAACCAATCAACTTGAAAGAATGTATGATCTTAGTGCCACAATTATCGCACAGAGAAATACACGTTTTCTGACTTGTATGAATCTGTGTCTTCTTTTTGTGACATTAGATCATTTTCCCAAAAAAAATGTTTGCTTTCTTTCAAAGCAATGAAGAAAATTACGTAATGTACTCTCAGGAGAGTGTCTCAAAAGAGACATTCTTCAGAAGAATAGGAAAGTGTGTTCTTTGTCTTTCGTCTCTCAATGTTACTGAATTTCCGTTTATTGCTGTCGGCACTGCGACAAATGTTTATGCTGTGCTTGCGTCAACCCACCACAGAAGAGGGTTTCATGGACAACAGCGAACGTCTGCAATATTCTCACAGCTTTCGTTTCATGGTGTGAATAGTTTTATCGAGCTCCCGACGTCTCCCCAATAGCAAAATGAAGAGCGAGTTATTACCATCGGAACGTACTTTAAAAACAAACACAACAAAGATGACTATCATTTAAATTTATATAAAAAAATCTATATTTCAGTTTTCAAAGGAATAGAAGAAGTGCCCGAAGCATGATCGATTTGATTATTGAAACCGTTTACATTAAACATTTGAACTTTATGACATGGCCATGTAATCAAGGGGATATGAAGTGTTGGTTGATGTACTTGAATCCATTCCGTGAAAGCTTGTAGAACTTCGTAACGATTGTGTAATGTCTACCACCTAGGTGTTTGTTCAATGGTCTGAATAGATCTACACCATAGGTTGCCAGGTTGGGTTTGAAGGGAGGTTGGTTGTGTATCTCCCACAGAAAACAGTGTGAATTCTGGCGGTTGTTGAGCCAGCTGAAGAAGAGCATCTGTTGAGTCTAGGTTGTTTTTTATGAATTGCGCCTCGCAACCTCGTCTTGATGTGAAACTTTTTGCATTCACTCTTATCCCTCTGGTAAGAGAATCACTGAAGTAATTGCTTGTGGTCCTAAAGTCTGATTCAGTTACTTTCTTCACAGATGGAAACGTTTTTAAGTACTTACTTTTTAAATACGATAGGGACTTTGTGTTGTAACAAGACGGGTGTCTCCGATATAATAAAGCACCTACTTTCCATATTATGTAACGTTACAGTGCAGAAATGACATTCTTTCAGCATGGCATTGCGTGTACAGTTCGTTGCTGATATTGCACATTTGACTTACGGTTATCGATCACTATTGCATCCTTTGATACTTTGGGTCGAGACACTGGAAGTAGCACTGAGAGTAAATGAACCAATGGGCGAATCTCACCCACGTCATATTGACGTCAATTTCGGTTTTAGATGTACTCGTATCTTTAATAGGAACGGATGGTCGCTCCCAAAAAGGGTTTGCAACTCAATAGAATGACAGAAAAAGAAAATTAGATAAATGCTTTACATAATTCTTCAGACATTCTAGGAGAACCTAGTTATGCTAACCGCGATCTGTTTTAAGCGGGTTTGAGAAGCTTTATGTGTCTTTGAGCTTCAAGTCATTATAAATCTAATAGAAGAGATTTGCTACGATATTTGTTATTATTTTAACTCATTCTTAGGCCACGTATCCTTACCTCCAAAAACATACAGAGAAAACAAAACAAAGCTGTCACAAGCGCATAACTACTTGTATTTACTATAAAAGACATTCTTAAATTTTCAAATAAATGATCTTTTTTATTTTACGTTTTGAATAAAAATTTGAATACTAATTATAAGTTTCCGAGGTCTCTTAAACTTTTTTATTATATTGGATGTTAGGTGAAAGGAATTTTTGTTAATGCAAATAAAGTGTAACGAAATGCAAATAATTGATCATAGTGGCTATATTTTTATTAAAAGTTTTGCGAAATAAGTTGCGTAATATCAGGAAAATAAATATAATCATCACTAACACAAGGATAAAAACCACACAAAAATCTGCATAAAATGGAAAGATTTTAATAATTTTTGAGGAAGCTGATTAATCAGTTCTAGTACACAAGCAGCAACAGCGACGACAACAATTCAAATTTTCACAAAAATAATTGTGATTCGAATTCTCTCTCTCTCTCTCTCTCTCTCTCTCTCTCTCTCTCTTACACACACACACACACACACATACACACGCACACACTATACACTGGTAGACATTGTGACCACGGACGATTACTGGCCGACCACTGCATTCTATCTCGCACAAAGATTAAATGAATAGTCTTCTCAGGCGGTCAAACTTCCCATAGAAGGAACTGCACTCTTCAAATGCACATTTTGAAATAATAAACCTAATATTAAAATAATATAAAATTACCAAACATCCAAAATTGTGAATTTAATATCGTAAAAAATTAACTGAATTTATGTTCCTTTAGAACGCGAAAATTACTAGAACTAGGGCGCATGTATGCAGTAATATTTAGACGATAACAGAAAAATTCCCCCCGATTCTCTCAAGGACAGCAGGCGAAGAGATACCTAGAGTTCTCTGCTGAAAGTCTGTGGCTCTTCCTTTGGGACCTTCCACTTTATCTTTGTGGTACTAAAATGGGGAATGACTGAGTGCTCGCAATGTGGATGCATAGGAAATCGCAGCCAGTTGGATTGTTCGTGCAACTATAAGAGCGTGAGTTCTCTCATCGGTGCACTCCTGGCTTGCAACTAGACGTCAGAAAGGGGCGCTCTTTGATTTCACGATGACTTTATGCATCGACATTGCTTCAATATTTCGAATATTGAATGTTAATAGTGAATGTTAATAGGAAAGTATACATTCCTAACTAATGATACGTATTTTACAATTATCTGGGGTGCTTCGAGTGCAATCGTGCCAAGTAAGCAAGAGATGCTTCTGACCTCCATAAGTTTGGATGAATATTTGCTCCTTTCCCTTCCGTATAGCTTTATGCATTAGTTCCCAGACGCACTACACACACACACACACACACACACACACACACACACACACACCTACACATACAGTTTATTGAACTCAATTAAGCGTCCACACACTGAATTTTTTTCCGGATTTTATAAAAAAGTTGAATTAAGTTTTCTGTATTCAATTATCAATAAATTGAAGACAAAATATAAACATTTATGAAAAGAACTGCTTTGATACCAACATTGATGCTTTTCTTCTGATATCGGTATTACCAGCACAGCAAAATCAATGAGTGTGGGATATTAACATTTAAATAGTTCTCGGGTCATCAGAACCTATTCTAAGATTTAAGAGTAATCAATTATTTAATGAAATTATATAGCCACTTGAAAGAAATAGCATATTTGTTATTCCATCGGCGTATTACACATATATGTCTTACTCGTGACTCAAGGAAGCAACCATCGATGTGAACTGTTTAATATAAGCATGTAATTCCAAACACTTCCTAGTATCTCAAACTTCATTTGCAATAACTTAAATTGCATATTATTCCAATACTATTGTTTGAAATAATAATAATAATAATAATAATAATAATAATAAGAAGAAGAAGAAGAAGAAGAAGAAAGAAGAAGAAGAAGAAAAAATATGCTCACTATTATACACTTATTATTATAACTAGATTTATTATACAAATAATAAATATAAAAATAAAAAAAGTAATGAGCAGGGACTACATGTGCTCTCGGTAAGAGCGCATGTGCACACACCTTGATGCGAACAACAAAACAACCACAACGCGTATTTTGGAACGGTTCCTAATTCTATTTTCCCGAAGATATTAATTTCCCACGGGTGACGCACGCATGGACAACGAAGCAACGCGCCTCTGCGCTCCCGCAGAACCACGTGGTTGCGAAAAGCGCGCGAGACGTATTGTAAGCGCCTGCGGTTGGAATGGGGTGAGTTCCACACCCATTATTTCTGGGCTTAGAAGAGGAAGGAGGCTAACATTGAATTGAATTTGCATTATTTTACGTGGCGAGACTCGGGCCATCAGGCCCGCTCTTCCATCTGACCACGCAAATTCCGCTACGTTTCACCAACAGGAGAGAAAGGAGTTATTTCTTGGGCGAGAAACAGATATCGATTTGAATTTAGCTCAGAGGCGTCATTTAGGCTGAGGATCTTTTACATGCAAGTAAATCTACCAACATGGGACAGCCGGCTTTACTTCCCCTCGAAGAAGGGAGAAAAGGAGCAAATCCACGGCTTCGATCGGGTTGAACCGCCAAGTTGCGGTCACAACAGTCCAGTACGCTAACCTTTACACCTTCCTTTTTCCTGGGCAGTTGGTCACAGCAACGATGCGATTATTCCTTTCTACTGAATGGGTAATGCCAAGGAAATGTGAATCAATGATGATGGTGATTGATACATTATTACAGAGATGAAATACGTGGTAATATTAGAATGCCAAGCACGTCCAAAATACATAAAATAGTTTATGACTTAGTTTTGACTCAAGGAAACAACCATCGACGTGAAAAATTGGACGTGGGAATGCAGACATACGCAGTGTAATGGATTAGGGGAAGTAAAATAGCACTTCAAAATTTCTATTTATGGCGAAGAAACATGTAGATGAAAGCACTGAAAGAAGAATTTTGAGAAATTTGAACAGTGTCATGCGTGAAATTCCAAACTCAAGTATTACGTAGACTACTTTCTAAGAAGTAGAGGAATCAGCCCATCGCCCGAATCTAAGGTTGGGAGTGAGAAGAAAAAAAGAAGAATAAGGAGGGCTGGGAAAGGCTTGTTGTCCAAAGTCCGTTGTTAGGGTATTGTTCCAGCTTCCACTTTTAACAAATCAACACCATAGAAACGACTGATTATGGCAGTAGGACACTACTGCCTACTCTCCAGTCAGCGTCGACGTCCAAACCAGATCTCCGATGGGGCTCTTGAAGTTACCGACAAATGCAATCTGCGTCGTTTTACTTAGGTTAGGTTATAACTTTCGGAACTAATAACGCTTTGTTTATTAGTTCTGAACGTTAAGTACAGTTACATAACGAGAAATAATAATGTTCCTTCGTTGGAAAGTGAGATCTACAGGTTGGCTTATCGGGATACCTCCTACAGGAAACTCTGACAGCACAGCACCGACCCAGATAGAATGAACTCTAACCTCCAGATGTTTCCTGAGGGTGTGGTAGTGTAGTGCATGCAAGTAGGTGTATACGTAAAGGGAAAGAAAGGAGATAGGCATGAGCAAGTCTTTTAGGACTTTTAGGTAAATACATATTTTCCCCTTTAATCTTGAGAGTTGAAAGTTGTGGAAATTCAAGTAGCGCCCCATGGTTTCTATGTATCAAATCGCATGTCACCTAAAAATAAATATTTTGTGTAAGTTGCATAAAAATAAATATTTTCGTCCAAAGAAATATTGTTATATGTTCAATTTTATACCAGTAAATGAATATTTTGAGTATTTTCAATATTAATAATCTAGAGTTTTTGGATATATGGTGAAAGACGTGCCAGTTTGGAAAGCAATAGTTGGTCACATCACATGCTACCCTGGGACTTCTCGAGATTAAGTGGGGTGAGTCTGGTTCACGACCTGTAAAAATGTCTGGGGATATTTTTATTACTAGTTACTACTGTCTATTCAGACAATGACACTCTGTCTGATAACATGTACTCTAAAAACGAGCAGCTTTCAAACTTCCTCATATTGCACTGACGAAATGTGAAGAGTGGTAGAATGGATGATGTCACCTTTAACGAACCTTCTCTCGATATTAGTTACTGATTTTCATATGTGTAATAAATAAATATTTTCGTCGTTTCAACATGCATTTTTCACTTCTCAAATACATAAAAATTAAACTTTTCCGTTTATACCACCTTAAAGTCCGAGTTTTAGGCATGAAGCAGGCAATATCGCGCGCCGTCCGTGGCCCGTTTTGTAGGGTGCTGACCATTGTCTGAAATTAATAATAGAAACTTCCGATAACTACAATTAAAGTCCGTGGCCCCAGGGACTCTTCTCAAACAATGGTTGGCTTCAATCCAGCTATGAAGTACCAATTGCCGACAATTCTCCATCGACGGAAGTCGATTCTGTCACTTTCAGATATTTTAAGATGCCTTGAATCCTTCCTTTTCATGAGGAGAAATGGAATTAGAAATTAGTTGACATATTTATTCTTTCTCTTATACGTACGTATGTACAGGATAATAATCGTAGTGTAGAGAAAGTTATGTAATGCTGCGGGAAAAATCGGGCCACTTTTGGACAGAAAAAGTCGTATTATAATGCCTTGGTACAGACTAAGTGGATAAACCTTGTTACTTCCTCGTAAACCTACGTATATTCGGACTATTATATGTGGTATAGAAAAAATACATAATGTTGCGGCAAATACAATTCGAGATTTCATCGGGGATACACATTTGGGGTCCCCTAATAAGTAAAAAGTGTTTTATTCTTAAAACGTCTGTCCGTCCGTCGGTTCGTCTGTCGGTCTGTCCGTCTGTGAACAACACTAGCTCCAAAACTATTCGTAAGATATGTTCCAAAATGAATTTCCCCAGTCGACCTGGCCTGACTCGAAGCTCTGTAATTAAAAAAAACCTTGTTTAAATTTTAGGGGACTTAACATGAAGCTTCTAGGACGTTTGCAAAAAGACTTCAAATTTTTGCTTTCAATTTCTAGTAAGAATAGAGAGAAGAATACTTAAAACAGCATAGGTCTGATTTACATTGTTAACTCTTAAAGTTTTGCAAATTACAAATTTTTACGCGTCTTCTTACAACTAATATTGAAGATGGCAATTTTGTCATTAAATAAAATCTGTTTACCACAATTAATTTTTTCATTGACGTCATGTTCATTTAAAAAATGTAGTTTGGGGCCATTTTGAGATAAACATGTGCAGAATTAAAACAAGATTTTCTTAAAATCGGCTCCACATTTTTCTTTACCTCTTTTGTAGATGTAGTGCTAAACGCTCGTAACAGATGCTATAAACGTCATTTCACTGTATTATTTTTTTAAAATACAGAAAGATAATTTTGTTCACATCTCTCTCACTGCAGTAATATTTATATTACTGACAATTTGTATATATTGTTGTATCGTATGTATAAGGGCTTTAAATGATGTCATATGAAGTTTTTCAAAAACTGAATAGTTTTCAGTGAACATGAGCTCAAAATTTCGCATTTTCAAAAAAGCTCAAACGACGGTTTCTTATAAAACGACTTCAATTTATTTCTTTAATGTTTTTATGGATAGTGCAAAGTCCACTGTTTAAGATAATATAAATGAAATTTTGATGTATTTTTTTTCTTCAAAAAGTACACAAAGGCATTTTTATTAATATATATTTACATTACGCGCATCCTGTTGCACATTATGCATATGTGAGTACAATTGCTTCAAATAATTTCGTCCGAAGGGCAAAATCCGGATTAGAGGGTAAAGAGTGCCCCCGCTTGAAATTCAAAGTATTTTTTCCCTAAGGATTGTGGCCACGAAAAACATTTTTTGTCTGACTTTTAAATTCCTCCCCCTTTACATCCTTCGCAATAAAGAAAAATGAGTTTTTTTAAATTTTATTTTATTCATTAAATTGGCTGCATCAATTTCTTCACTAGTTTGTGTTGTTTGTTTTAAAAATGTTCTTAACATTTTTAAGTTTATGAACACACGCTGTCAACCTTGACGCATTTAAAGTAGATTTGAACCAAAATAAACCAACCTTGACGCATTTAAATGAAAATGTCAGAGTCATCAATAGGTGAATTCGAAAATACCTTAATATATTTAAATATTATGAATATGCCTTTTAATTTTGCAAATAATGTCACTAGAAAACAAATAATATGGTATATATTTAATATAAAATATTCAGAGGTAATTAATTGCAAACCTCGTTACAGTTGTATATACATGAACATACGAAAACTACGACTTTTAATACGCATTTTAAGTTTTTTTTAAACATGGCGCAATAATGAGAAAAATCTGAAAAATCTGAAAAATTCAGAAGATAGCTGATTTTTAGGGCAACATTTGAGAATTTTCTTGTGCACTCGGCAGAATAGAAACTTTCTTTAAAAACATTCCAAAATGTCCAAATCAATTTAAAAGTTTGAATTTCGTGATCAATAAATTTTTTATTATCAAATCAATATTATTTAAGAAAAATTAAGTAAATTTCACATAAGGGAGCCATATTTTTCGTAGAAAATCATACAGATAATTCAATGAAAAAAACAAATAAACAAAAAATCACGTTTTTCTTTATTGGGAGGAATCTTAAAGTACGTCAAAAATGTTTTCCGTGGTCACAATCCTTAGGAAAAAAATATTTTCAATTTTAAGCGAGGGCACTTTTTACCGTCTTATTCGGATAGAGCTTTTCTCGAAAATTCAAAACTTTTGGGTAATAATAAGCTTCAAAATAGATGTTTTGAGAAACGCCCAAATCACATCTCAAAAACGGTTCCAAATATTTCAACGAAAATTTGTACCTAGGGCCAGGTTTTACTTTGTAATGTTCTGAAAGTCATATTTCAATTTTACCACTAGGGGACTGAAACATTGAAAAAATGCGAAGAAATGTACTTTAGTTCAATAAATGGGAGCTGACAGGAAGTGGTGTCAAAACCTAAGAGATATCTCAGACTAAAGTGATAAGAAAACTAACTGGTTCGAATAAGTCTGCGCCATGCTGTAGCTAGTTTCATAAAGTGCATTAGATGCTTTTAAGCACTACCGAGTTCTAGAAAAGCGTTTTCAGTGGACATCTTTAAGATTATATTTTATTCATTTCAATCATTGGCCCATTTGAATGATTTTGAGCCAAGCGAACGCTAATTCTACTCACTAAGATGAAAAACTAAAACAATAAATTTGAAAATTGAAATTAAAAGCTGAAATCTAAATGTGAGTTGTGAGAACTGGAAATAGCATTGATGCAGAAATACAGTTTGCTCTAGTGATTCCCAAAATATCTTGTTTAGTCCTTGCCGTGGGCTTCTCAAATCGTGCCGAATTAAAAGTGAAATGTATGTTGCTTCAGAACAAGAGTGCCTTGTTAGCGTAATACGGACATTCGATGCTGGTAGGTACCATAGACTCAGTGTGTGAGGATGAAACCTCAAAGTGGCGGTGTGAGAAACAGTCGATGAGCTGCCACACGTTTTATAAAAGGAAGCAGAACTCAATGATGATGAAATTCAATCGTGAATCAAATTGGCTGATTTTTTAAACTGCATTTTTTATATGACAAATAATATATACTGAATAAATGTTTATGCAGTATTCCTAGGCATTATTGTATAATATTTCATGATTCAAGATAAAATTGAGATGTAATGCAAATTAATGTAAAGAATGATTACATTTCAATTCCCATTTAATATTATATCTCTAAAAAGCAGCCACCATGAAAATCAGTTTTTCAATTTTAATACATCACTTTCTCGTATATCATTATTTCGAAACGAAATATTTGCGATTCTTAGCATTTCTGTACTTGACTTTGCTGCATTACTAAACAAGCTTAAAAATCGTTTGAAGAATACATTCGAAGGTGTTTTGGAATTTAGAAAATGAAAGTGAATACATCAAAGTCACTTTCTTAATACATTGCCTTTTGAGGTGCAAACATGTTTTGATTTTGCCGTAGTAGGTGATAATATTTTCGTACCCGTTGTTTGGGTAGTATCAATAAAAAATCTAATAAGCTGTATTTTATAATAAGTCACTTTCCTGTTTTTCCTACAAAATCCAGTTCCTCAAGAGGAAGAGTTGATGAATAGAAGATACATGTTTTTGGAAGATGGAAATTTAAAATACCCGTGAAAATATTTTTCAAGTTTCAAATACGACTCAATAGTGTTTTTATCTCTTATTTTAAATATTTAAAAAAAAATATACTTAGTGGCAGGTCTTGAAAAAAGAGAAGAAAAACGTATTTTACATAGCTATGTTCGACGCATTGTGCATCTCCTTCAGAGCAGTAATATGGAGTACAGTAATTAATTGCAAAACTCATAATTTTCACCATCATCACTACTCTTGATATAATTCAACAGTTATAGTCAGAGAAATGTCTCGTATCCACGGAATAAAAAGTATGTTGAGTTGCTTAAAAGCAGAGGCAATGTCACACACATGTTACACATGTGTATCTTCGTCATTCGAAATTTCTCACCTAAAAACGTGATCATCTTCGATCCCTCTACATGCACCATAAGTTTGAAACAATTATTCGGAGACTTTAACGTAAAGGAACAACCAATTATAAGACTTTTTTAGTCTAGATTTCACGGAAGTGAATATTTTCTTTTGATTTTTGCCAAAATCGCTGGTTGCTACCTGCATTCATAATCCAACTTAATTTAAAATAAGAGCTATGTTAGGGGCTCAAGAAAACGCACAAGAAACGCACCAACTTCCCCTTAGTACGTCACACACATACGTACGTTTTTACATGTTTTTTGACGATAAATAAATCAAATACCATTATACTAACGAACTTCATCATATCTAATCCCAAACGTCAGGGCAAGCCATTATTGATAAGTCAGAAAAATCTCCTTTTCTCTCCTTTCTCACAACCTACAGTTTAGAACCGAATTTTTCTAAAGAAGCGAATTAAACTGAATTTAGGAAATTGGACACTGAACTTTCGTGGTGGAGAATATACTCAAATATAGTATGACAATATTTGTAAAAGGATATTTCTTTTAAGCATTATTATTAGTTTTCTTTAACCCAGTTGGTTTTTAAATTTAACGCTGATATGTTATTTTCTACTTTCTGAGGTAAAATAATAGAGAAAAATCTATTTACAATAATATGGAATCTTGATTTAACCTGATTTACAAAGTTTGCTTTTAGATACGTAAAAAATTGCACAAATTGCATAGTAAATATGCATTAAAAAGTTTCAAACATCTAGTAAGGATTTCATCCGTATTTCAAACGTTCCTTGCAAAAGGCTTTTGGAAGTTCGTGTATGTAAAACCCGTGTGTTTAGTGATGTTACGTTTGAAGCTCTTTGTGTTCTTTGGCGTCGTGTTTGACTCTGCAATTATTTTAAGAAACGATAGAGAGGTGATGTGAAATTTATAACATTCCAATGAAAGTGGATGAATAAAAGATGATAAACAAAAATCGTCGTGAGAAAGGGAAAATATTTGTACTTGGGTTCAACACTATATTCTATCCAATCTGTAAGGAATTCAAAAGGGACACGGGGATTTACGAGAAAATTACGAAATGTAACACAAAGAGTACACATTTAAATAAAGAACTTTTGACGCCGATAATAACAAAAAATCGTGCGCAAATGTATGTGAGTATGAGAGAGTAAAAATATATTATTGGAAAGAGTAATAAGAAGTTTTGTGACTGTTAATATGAATTATAGTTATTATTTATACACTATAATAAATACTACAATAAATACTATAATAATATATACAAAAATAGTTATACACTATTATAACTTAAATTTTGTTCCAAAAGTAATGTGTCACATTTTTTCTCACGTTACTAACCGTCGTAGAGCGTTCTCGCCAGTTGTGATAGGTGGGGGTGGGTTTTACCATGGGGCTATGAATATAGGGAGATAGCATGACCTCACAAAGTTGAAGCTACTGATCCGCCATATTGCAGTGCCCAAAACGCTTGTAGACGTCATCGTGTTGAGGTGTGTTATTTGTAATAATTTTTAATATTTAAAAGCCTTGATCAGATTAGTAAACTTTTGTAAACGTTCATGGTTACATGGAGAAAGAAAGATAGAAAGAGAGAGAAATATTAGCAATTATTCTAAGTCATAAAACATGACAGCTGGAATGAAATACCTTGAGTTGTATTTATTGGTTTAAAATAATTATTTATGACACGAGTAGTAAAAGTGAAATTTTATTTTGTGAGTAGGAAACTAGGTCAATAGGTCGAGTGGCGTAATCCTAGGAGCAAAATAAAATCACTTTTACCACGTGTGTCATACGCTATTTTTTTAGACAACCTTACTGACTTACCTTATATTTTAATTCAAGTACACAAATATATTAATGATATAGTAAGGTGAGTAGTAGCCATTGCGGTCAGAAGAAAGTATTTTGATTTCTTTGTTCCATTCACATATTTATCTGAACATTTGAAAGTCTCTCATTTGAGTATTACTGCTAAATATTGAACTGTTGGCTCGCTATGGATCCCCTGAAAGAAAGGTTTTTAATAGTGGCTGCCCAAAATAGTAGTTGTTTATAATGTTAAGCTTTATTGCATGAGTACACGTTGAAAACGAGCGACGTTAGGAGCGTGTTTTCAAATTTGTACGAATGCAATAAAGCAACATTATAAACGAGTTGCATACACTATTTTTTGTATAACAGCATTATTAATTTATAACAGAATCAAACTTAATTTTGCGAAACCATTTCTTGTAACGTCTCATGTATTTGACATCCTTGCGAGAAAACAGTGGTCGGCTGTTCCGTTCACCGCTACCTACGCGTGATTTCCTTATCTGTCCCTCATTTCCTAAGTTTGATTAATTACTTTACATCAATAAGAAAGAGCTAATTTGAATCAATTTAACTTTGATAATGCCCGAATTTGTAAGTAACTAATAACATTAATTCATTTAATTTTGATAAGTAATTAATTTACCCCACTTTTTTTATTGATACATTAAAGCACTTCAGATAAAAGCATATATGAGTTTAAAGTTATCGTTAATTAGGTAATAAAATTGTTTCTGTAAAACATAAATTGCAATGTTTAGGGTTGTTTGGGAATGATTACTCGTATTATGGATATTTACTTTAAGATACTTTTGCTTCACATTAATATCATAGTTAGAATAATCTAATTTTCTCATCGAAAATCCAGATATTCTAATATATTAAATAGTATTCAATATTGTTATGATGTTTAAAATTATTTGATAAGATAGTCTTAAATCAATCTATTAATTATGTCATTTTACTCTTAAGTAGATTGGGTAGATTAAAAAAAATATGTGTTTTTGAGGACAATGTATATTCGAATTTGTCTAAGTCAGGTATACTCTTTAATTTAACCTTACGTAATTCCCGGAATGAAAAAACTAGAAGAGCAAACATCACAAGTATATTTGTTAATCCTGATGTAATATAAGGGATTGGTTGTGGCAACAGCGCGCCATGCGGCAGAAGGCACCAAGCTTCCGGAGCAACAGGACGCGAGAAGGCGTATACATGCTCCTCCGTATGATCGAGGTCGCGATGTCGAAATCCCTGAAGCACTGTTATATTATGGAACTATAGCGTCGTGAGGTTATGGCTTGCCATGATGTCCCAGTCCAAAAGTTATGGGCTCGGGAGGTCTGTGGTAAACAGCTCTCAATCCATTACAAAACGTATTTGGCGTTCTCTACCCGAGAGAAGCTTTCAAGTTATCACACAGATATATGCACTGGGACAAAACAGTGAATAGCGACAACTTAATTTTTGCGCGTTCCGAGAATCGAACACAAGGCCGCGTCATGGAAAGCGAACAAACAAATTTTAAATTTCACGCAATCAAATTCAGTACCAAACTTGGCAAGATCCTACATGACGAGCCTTGTACGAAAATTCAAAAGGTATTTGGAAATTATTCTTTGACCAAATCCCCGTCGAACAGTTGGCACAAACTGTTCAAAGAAGGTAAAAAGACGACGCCAACGAAGGCCACTCTGGACGCCTTTCAACATCATGTGGTGACGACACTGTGGATGAAATGAGCAAGTTTCTGTAAATTCAGAAACGAATGAGTGTTTTCTTGTTAGCTGAGCCAAATTTTACATTATAACTGAAGCAGATGGTCAACTACAACAGGAGCGAGATCGTGAATACCTGGACTACGCCAATGCACCCCGCTATGTCTTGTTCGTCTTCCCTGAATCGGGGTTACAACGGTACCCCTGCCATATTACAGTCCCGACATGGTTCCAACAGACTTCTTTTTGTCGTTGAAGTTTAAATGACACTGTACACATCAAAATAACTGGAACGATGTTTACAAATGACATCCCAATTAAGGTCTTCCTAAGGGCGTAAATCGTATAAATATTTCGCAGGAAAAATGCATTTATTCTGAAAAGTCATACTTTAAAGAATTTTAAATCCTTATACCAAACTGATCAATAAACTCTGTAAAAATATGACGTGTTACTTTTAAGGCAAACATTGTAAGACTACGGATCTTGCAAAAGATTTCATTGCTCTCTATAAAGTAATTATGAAGATTTTTCTTGCAAGATTAAATTAATTTCATCTGTGTTTCGAAGCCAAAACTGTTCAAATTTTTCATAATTCTACTTACGTATTAATTGTGTGAGATACATTCGTCACGTCTCTCGATTTTGAACAAAATATTGCATTTAAGTAAAGGATCTTCTAAAAGGTCTCTACCCTAAGTGTGCCAAGAACGTCTATTAGATTTAGCAATCAAGGCCTTCTACAATCGAATAGTAACTATTCCATACGTTTTCATAACATCTTACAGTGATCTCCGAATTACTACAGAAAAATTGGCGTTTAGCGAAAGATGTAAATGAATTTACACACTAATGTTACTAAAAAATAGTTGGCTTTTTCAAAGTGCCATTTTAATAAACAGTCAACCCATCTTACAATCAATTTGTAAGGAAGCAGAAGTATTCCTAAATAGTATCATTGCAGTGAATATGAGAAAGAAAGACTTGCTTTACTCGAGATAGACACTCTACTTAAGGAGCATGAGGATTTCGCCTTTCTCTTTTCAGGATTAGGTATTTTCAATTGAAATTTTAATTGTCATTAACTTATATGTATCATTAACTGCATCATGACACTAACTCAGCAGCATACCCTAAAGAGTATTTCTTGGATCTTGCCCAACAATATTCGAGATTCTCGGCTGTGGTGTCAGCACAAGCGACGCTCTACGTGACATACACAAACACACGCACGTGCAACCTGGGTCATGTTCACAGAAGGACGTATCAGTCACGGGCACATGTGCCGATCAGCTCTCTTCTTACAACAGTATTACATCCACGTTTACGTTGCGTTTTGAAGGGAGCAGTTTTATATTAATTCGAGCTAAAAATAAAAATCGTTGAAATTCGATACTCATCTCGTCCGAGTTAATACTTAATTTAATTGAGATGTAAACATACACATATATGAGGTGACACACACATTGCAAATTTGAGGGGACAGCACAGGGCCAACGTGAAGAATATTTTCATAGTAGCGATACTCTTGAATTAAGGGGATGAGAGTAGAGGCGGTGGATGACTAATGAACTGTTATTCGTAAGTTCATGGCCTGTACATTCCAGGGAGAGAATTATTACAAAGCTAATTACTACAATAATATTATTCGTTTTGTTTATTATGGCTTTAACTTTTATCATTTACCTTTAATAAGTTAACATAATCTTATGTTAACTTCTTAAAGAAGTCTAAACAGAATTGTTTTATAATGAGAAAATCATGTTTTATGAGATTGATTGATTTAGGATTTAAGGGAACTTCAACAGCTGTGGTTATTGGGGGACCGTAATTGGGAAAACCATATCCGCCACTGCACATCTGCACAAGGCGATTCATTCATTAAGCAACTTCAAAGGCGTCTTAAAGCTTAATAGAGTTGGCCGCAAGGGCTGAGCGGTAGACACAATAAGAGCAATGACGGTTGAAGCAAGGTTACGTCCACGAATGCAATTACGTTTGAGCCGGCGAACGTTGTGGTGGTAGCAAACATGTCAGTGTCGGAGAAGACACATAAACTGCGAGACGACATACACGCGGATGAAGGTTTGAAGAGGGAAAGTACCGTTACGACACGTACTACATAATACATGCCAAATGGTGGCTTCAATTTATGTTACTTTTCAGTCGATACGTTTAGTAATAAATGTTAAATATCGTATATCCAGGAAATGTATAAACCATTCTTAACATTTTTATGGTTTCTTAGTTAATTTCTGTGTCCTGAAACAAAACATTTAATGGAATTAATAATACCCTTGTGGGCCTTTATGATTATTCATGCCCGTGTCGGCCTTCGAAATACTTTATACATGCTCCGCTACCAACATAACAAGTAATTACTAATGTTTTATGAATTATAATCTCTTTTTCTTCTTTCTCTTTTTTCCGAGATTTTTCTTTGAAATAAACATTGTTCTCCAAAGTGAATTCTTTCATTAAGATCATATACATTTATTTGAAAATTTCATTTTTTTTCGCGCAATATTGCGAGAAATAAGTGTAATTTTAAAAAATTGCAAAAAACAAGATTCTCAAAAACGGTTTGAAATTGTTTCTTCAAACTTTTCGAAAGGATAGTGCTAATTGCACTCTTTAATATTACGTAAAGTTCACTTCGGGCTTTTTTCTTTTTTTTCGAAAATTACAAAATTATTTTTTTGAAAGATTCCTGAAGCCGGTAATATGCACATTTCTTGTAATTTGTAAACACTATTTTATTTGTGAGTTAATGTACTTTAAATGACTTCAAATGAAGTTTTTCGAAAACTCAATATTTTTTTGTGAAAAAGTACTTTAAATTTTGAAATTACTATAGCACTGAAGTGCCATTTTCTTAAAAACAGCTCCAAATTTCTCTACGAAAATTGCCATTTATGACAAGGTATTTCCGTTATTTATATTCTTAGAACAATATTTCCTTTCTACTATTAAAAAACCGAAAAATTAATAGAATTTTTAAAAAAAATGTACTTTGGGCAGCGATAGATGGCCGCTGACAAAAGTATGTGTTCGTAAAGCTTGCCAAGAGCGAAAGAAATAGAAACCAAATGCGGGAAAGTCTGTGCCATTTTGTAGCGCCTCTAGTTGTGGGTTAGTTTTATGAGTTATATTACCGAAAAATTTGTGCTCTTAAAATTCGCTCGCCCAATTTGCGGTTCCAGCGAGTCTCTTGATTATGACGTCGACGGCAACGGCGATGGCGGCGGGAGAGATGGTCGCGGGCAACTGCAGGTGGGAGCAGGCGAGGCCGCGGAGACACGTCGCCGCCGCGCCGGCGCGCTTGGCACTCGCGCACTGGCTCCGGCAGGCCGTTAAAAACGCGAGCGTGATACTAACCTCGTTATGCGTGTATTTGCGTCGCGGGCGAGCGCTCTCCGCGTCTCGCGTCTCTTTGCGCGTCGCTGCGGCGTCTCGCTAGTGCCGGCCCCGGCCACGCGGCCTCGCGGCGCGACGACCGCCCCGCCTATGCGGTAACACTTCCCCACCCCGCCCGCCCCAGCCGCCACTGCCGTCACCGCGCTGCTTCGCAGATTCCGTGGAGCGCGCGAGGAAGGCAGTTAAGCAGAGTAAGCTAAGACATACAACAAGGGACAGGTCGGGGTTTGTAGTTTGGAGATTTTTTTTGTACGGCTTTTATCCAGCCGAAGTTCGATTACCCTTAGCGTCCCGATGGGATGCATATTCGACTATAAACTATCCATCAACACACTCGCAGTCTCCTCTGATCTGGGGGTCAGCAGAACGTGAGCCCCTCCGCGACAACACTTAAATGAGAGACAAGGGACAAACAACCATGCCCAAGACTGGACTCAAACCCGCGACCTTTCGGACTAAAGAGCTGAGCCGACACACGCTCTTAGCCACCTCGATCATCCAGGTCGGCGGAAAGTTTTTTTGATATTTAGATATAGCGGGAAAATTAAGGATGGAGTGGCTTTAATTTTATTATATGCTATTGGTTCATATGCAATTTCATTATTTGCTTACTTGATTTTTTATTTCAGAATTGATGTCAGTTGAGATGAACAGATTTTACAATCGCTTGTCAGGGTTCTTAATACATTTTAATACAAATGTAGAATGTTCTTTAAGAGGTAAAAATGATAACTCTAACATTGTATTAGATTAAATGTGTTAAATTTGTTTCACACATTAGGTTACTATCACGGACTCGAGTATTTTCTTCATAAGAATTAGAGAAGGAAAGCAAGATGAAAATATAATTTAATAATTTATTTACAATAGCTTGCGATTTTTCAGTATTGTTAAACCATACACGAGGGAGACAAAACCGATTCGAAAGCTCTGGAAGTGTATCAATAATTTTTGACAAAAAGTTGCAGACAGTACAACCGCAAAAACTGGAGGAGGCACTCTCCTGACATACTTTGTTCAAGGCAATGCATTTTAAACATCAAGTGTTTAGTTTTAAATGAAAGAAGAAATAAAAGGACACTAGTCGTCTCACTGTGAACTCTCAATAAAGTTATATCGCATTTCAGGGCCATTACTTACACAGTAAACAAGAGAAAATGCCCACAACTTTATAATTCAACGATTGGAGCAAACTGTTGAAACCTACTGGGTAGTGTTACAAGGATTAGGGCAATACTACAACAAATAAAAAACACTGAGAATTGAAATAAGTTTCTTATAGGATATTATTAGGCACCTTTATGGCAAAACTTTAGTGACCCAGAATCGTAGAAACGATGAAGGAATGGTTAAAAAATGTACTCATTTTGAAGATCGAACTTTTAACAGAATGCAGAAAGTTGAAAATATACCATTTATTTTTCTTACAAATTTACCTTGCGTTTCTCCATTCCTGTTTCTACTCAAAGGTTTCAAGAAAACTTCCAGGTGAGTTTCTTGAAAAAATATTCATTCTGAAGAATGTTTGTTGCTACGTAATACTTCTTGTATACTTTTACTGTACACCGCGTAGTTTCGTTTGATTATTGCAGGTATGCGTAAGTGTTGCCAGAACGATACTAAAATGAAAATGTTTAATCTCTTTCAAAGTACTTAAGGTGTTCGAATACTCAAATAACCGAAAGAGTATTTTCATATCGAGTGAAACGATTTATATTGAATTTTTGTAGGCCTTCGTATAACATTATCTCACACAGTAAAATATTTAAATCCTCTTTTTTCGAAACGACTTACCCTTTCCGAAAATATAAACGAACATTTTAGGCAATTCAAAGGAAAGTAATTACAGAAAGAAGTATATGTAATTTTCAGAAAAATAATAGAACAGAGGGAAGCATAAGTAACTTGACAAAAATGAATTTTCGCAAATTTATTAATTTGAGAAGTGTTTAAGTAATAACACTAAGGGGAGAAAAAGTAACTGTATATAAAACATTACCATTGGTTTACTAAACGAGCTTCAGAATTAAAGAAATTCAGTAATTTAAGCATGAGTCATAATACAGTCAATTAACTTACTTATCTTTTTAAGGAACAAATTTGTATTTTTTCTGGGACCGAATTCCCGTTTGTGAGACTTTATATCTAACAGGACGCAGACAACGCACGTTAAACGAATGCAGTAGAGAGTCACTTGCCTCATTGAGAGCATTAATTAGTGTTACGGCCAAGCAGCCGTCCTGGAAAGGGTAGGCGTAGGTAGAGTTTCACGGAAGCAGCTGGCTTCATAGCGTCATCGCTAACACAGCAGTTGAAAATCGTGAAATGAATAAACCTATTTCGTAATCATCCTTTTTTGCTTCTAAAAGACTGCGAAGATATTGTTAAACAATTTGTTACTCTTTTATGTTTATTTTTCTGTAAAACCATAGTGTACTTGAAGGCTGCTGTCACCGACGTATTTATCGCTATAAATAGTTACTGAGCTTTATTAAGATCTGGTTCAACTATAATTACTCTCACTTTCCGCAAATGTAAATTATTTACATAAAATATTACCTGATGTTTCTTATGTCTTTTCATAAAGTCCCGCTTTATTACTAAACAACAATTGATCAACAAATTATATTTTTCCATATCCTCCAGACGTTTCTGTTAATGATGAATCAAAGCGATAAACGTAGCAGTTGATTAGTAAAGCCGCAGAAAAAACCAAACCTTGTTTGGATTCAAATGTCGAAAAAGTCAAATTTATGAGTTATTGGGATTGAGGTATGATTAACGACGGCAAATGCAGGGAGCGGATAAGTTCTGAAATGAACTACTGAGCACTTCTCTGGAATTCAAATGACCTTCTGAGTGTATCAGCAGCGTTTCGTTTCTGGTAATATTTGCGTAGCGCTTTCAAGACAAATAAGCTCCGACAAATTGCGAAAATGCATTCTCTACGAATATCTGTGATTTTGATGCCGAAACTGTGCAGGCATTATTGTATTGGTAATATGAAGAAAAACGAGATATTACTGATTTTGTACCCCTATTGCAGATCTGTATTAATTACTATCTTAATTATACAATGAGCTAAGGGTCTAATGTTTAGTACTAATTGTGAAGGACCCATAGAACAGAGAGGTGGTTAAGGGCTCATTTGAAAGCTTGGGGAGCGGGTTAATCATTAAATATAATCCAATAATTGTACTTTCTATTGTTATGTTACATACGACGTGACGGAGACCTGGGGTTAAATATAAACTTGACGTGTTTTATTACCTCTGTTTACAAAAGGTTGTTTTTTACTTAGCGTTTCATAAATAAAGTTCTTAAAACACGAAGAAAAATGTGGGGCAAGAATTGACGTGTGACTCCACAGAAGTGATTTTCACCTAGCGTTTAGTACAATCCCTTCCTGCGAGGCCAAGGGCCCGAGAGTGGCGACGCCGCTGCACTCACCTGAAGCAGCGTTTGCAGCGCGTGGGCCAGCGCACCTGCGGGTGGAAGCCCAGCGGACACAGCGGGTCGCCCTTCACCGCGGGGTACAGGTGATGCATGCTGCAACACACGAAACAGCGCTGTCACTGCGCGCCGCTCGCAGGCCGCAGGCCTCCGAATCACACCGTCCGCACGCGCCGCTTGTTTTGGCCCCTAGAACGCATGCATTTTAAACCCCCTAGACAGCATGAATGTTTTAAAATTTATTTAACGTAAAACACTTAAAACAGTGTGTGACGTTCTACGGGAAAAAGTGTATTCTGTGCACGTTTCCTTAAATTCTGAGATTCCTACCCTATCCCATATTTAATTTGAATTCTGAATATTGATAGAAATGCGCCTTGGTCTTTGGCAAGAATTGATAGCAAAAATTCCCTCCGGTAAAATAAAAATTATATACAAAAGGAAATCAGATACAGATTTTGGCTATTATCTCTCGTGATCTTCGTGAAGGAATCGACATCCTGCGTGAGAACACGGAGAACGATAATTTGAATATCTATATTTCCCACAGAACTCTAAAAGAAGTGCACAGAGAGAGAAGTTACATTTAAGTACAGAAGCAAAACAAGGGGGCCATCTCCGCATTCGCTCAAAGAATCAGGGAAACTGGACGAAACATCTGACCGAGATGGGGGTCATTGACCTCGAAGGTGAGGATTAATATTTGTTACAATTTGTTAAGAAATGGTAAACAATACATTAAGTACCATTGTTAAAATTAATATTAAATAATTTTTTGATGCTCGGTATAATCTCTAAGTGTATAGAAACAGTTACGTTACACACCTTTGTATAGAATTTAATAATTTAACTTGATCTGTCAAGGTGTTATAAAATAATATACATGTATGTGAATTTTTTTAGTGAACTTTTGTTACTGATATCTGATAAATATGATTACAACGTCGAGTGTATAATTATAGAAATCTGTATTTGCTGAAAATATGTTGCCACTCGTAAGTCATTTTTGACAAAAACCTCTGACTAGTATGTCAAGAGGCAAGGTAATGATAGAATTCGTATCGTACTAAAGAGCGGCTTACAGGAATCACGTGGGTGACACGCGGCAGTTTTAGAGACTTCGTGGTCGAGACGAGACGCGAGGGCACTGCTACTACCTGCTACCGCTCTCGGATGTACATGTTGATATTCAGTGTGTCTCAAAATGTTCGAAACTTTCAGGGCAAACGCGAGAATAGGATATACATAAGGTATAACACTACGTAATAATACTTTTAAGTTTTCCACATGTGTTAGTTTTAACTAAATTATTTTAAAAATGTGTTGTATTATAAGTACAATATGAACATACAAAGTCAGAGAGGGTAAAACTTTATAATTAAAACGTAAAATTTATTTTAAAAAATGGTGAAAATGTATTTCTTGTATACATATATGAATTTGAAGAGTTACAAGGACTACGAACACTTCTTTGGCCAATAAAAAGTTTTTTATGAATGACCTTGCCAATTTACAAGCGTAGCTTTAGAAATCTTGGGAATAGCAGGACGTACAAGTTGTGGCAGACCAAGGAAAAATTATAATTTGTAAGTTGAAAGGTGTCTGATAAGCATCACAAACGTTGAGTAACTCTCTGTTGATTTGCATGTGTGGTTTTGGAGAGGTTGAACCGTGCATAAAGAGATGGGGAAAGAACTCAACTTTAGGATTTGCGGAATAAAAATAAACCAAACAAGCGTTTGTGATGGAACAGAACGATGGAAATCGGCCAAGATAAAGCGAATGTAGGCAGTAAAACTTGTTTTCTAAAATTGAAGTCGTAATACCTTTGGAGAGATTGCAAGATCATCAGTAATAATTAAATGCATTTTAGTTACATTTAAAAGTTCATTAGAATATATTTCAATGTGATTCATCTTTCATTGCCAATATTTTTAATAATATTAAGCAAGAAAACAATTTTACGATAATAAGTAGATGTGGTCAAAGATACAAAAGAAAATTATTATTCACTTAACTATACTGTGGAAATCGACGACATTAATATATCGAAACAATGAAACAAACATTTCCGAAAGACGCTATTTTTGTCGACTGTATTTTTCATATGAAGTCCAGGTAATAGCCAAACAAGTGAGTAAATGTAACTAATATTTTTTGTACATATGTCGTGCCTGCTATATTTACCTCAAGAATAAAAAAGATAAAAAATCAAAATATTTAATTTGTTAAAAGTAAATTTTTCGTGGTAAATGTGTAAATGAGACAAATAAGGCAAAGGATGCCAAAGCATAATAGGATCATAAATGCTGAAAAATATTTTCTAAAAATAACGTAATTTATTTTAAAAAAAAGATAAAGAAAGATTTAGTGATGAGACGACGTTAAGAAATTTTGATGTTGAAGGAAAAACTAATCACAAGTTGTACCAATGATAGATTTTTGTTTAGTTATCGAAAAAAAGCATATAAAGGAAAAGATTACCAAACAGGCTTTAAAAGTAAAACAGAAATATATAAGATTAATGCAAGAAAATAATTATAACAATGCTCTCATTAAAAAATGTAGTAGAAACAAATTGTGCGTATAAAGGTACCGAAGTTTCGATTCTGAATGTCCAGTTACGCGAATCGAACACACAACAGGCAGGCAGTGTACCGTAACAGTCGATGGCCTCACTTCAACACGAGCGTAATATAATTAAAAAGGCGACCGAAGATCGTTTAAAGGAGCGCGCTATTCGGCGCGGCCCCATCTCGTTAGCGCCGGAAAGGCAGGGGGTGCGTGCGGCCCGCAATTATCGCCCTCCCTCATCCGCGTAATTCACTTATGCTGTTGGACGCATCTCCAGCACGCGCCTCCCCCCCCCCGCGCGGGCCATTCACGCAGCTTCAGCCACTCGAGGCGGCTCCGTCTTCACGCAAAACAACCAGTGAACGCCAGCAACCTATTGCCAACATTGAATTCAATTGAATTGAATTGACTTTGCCTTATTTTACGTGGCGAGACTCGGGCCATCAGGCCCGCTCTTCCGTCTGAACACGCAAATTTCGCTACACTCCTTTCATCAACTAACAGAGAAAGGAGGTATTTCTTGGGCAAGAAACAGGCGATTTTGAAGTTTGCTCAGAGGCGTCATTTAGGCTTGAGGATCTTTTATATTGGAAAATCTAGTTTTAGTGAAGGTAAAATAAGCATCACACAATAGGTTTCATTTAATGATTGCATTTATCTCATAATTCCTGACATGAATATATTAATATATTACACGATTATTTGATATTTTAGTTTTAATGCGGATATCAAAGGTCGGAAATCACTCTTGAAAATGAATGGCGCTATATAATAAAAGTGGTTTGTTTTATATTCTCGAGCATTTCTTTAACCGCGGAGAGAGTTTACAATAAAGTGATACAAGTTATTGACAGCGGATACAAGTTATTTAGAACATCTAATTGAAACGTTTTGAACGAAAATAACATAACAAAATTAATGTTTAAAGAAAATGTCTAAAGCAAATTACGTTTACAAAGAACATTGGAATATATACAATTGAAAGCCCGATTTAGGTGAAGAAAAACATCAAGCTTTTTTTCAAAGTGAAAATTTATCAAACATAGATCTCTCAAATCGGACATCTTTTCTCTTCTGAACAAGCTTTCTCTCTCTTTAGATTTAGGATACTTGATTTCTATTAAATATTTTTCAAAATACATTTTTACGAACAGTTTAATTTAAGAGTGATGTTTGCAGAATTAAAGATGAAGTGCATGTGCGTGCCAGAATGAGCCTGAGATGCTATCGCCGGAAATCCACTCGTGCCGTCATTCCGGAGACTGTGAAGTCGCTGTTCTCAGAAATGATTTCTGAATCCAGCAAGACGTTACGTCGCGTTGACGTCATTAGATTCGATGAAAAAATGAAAAAATCTACAGAGATACAAACAAGCGAGAAGTTAACTGAACGTTGGATGGAAAAGTTATTTTGTTCTTATTTCTCGGATAGTACAACTTTTTCTTTTTTCTCTCTCGAATAATTGTAATTAATTTAATATATAAGTCACACTAACCATTCTTATAATACATTTTCACGGTGCATAATTTGATTTAATGCATGTAGTTATTCTTCTTGTACGTTTAAGTGAAAGGAGCATAACGTCCTTAAAACTAAGCCAGTGCAAAGACGAGGTGAATTACTTGTATATCTCTTGTATGCATTTTGGTTCGAAAAACATCCCTCACAGTCGACCCTTGGTGTGTTGCATCTTACCTAACCGCGACCTTTCGGGGGCTCGTGAGGTTAGTCACTCTCCTTCGCAGGATGTATTGTGGAACGCAGCCAGGAAGCGTCGTTGTCTGTGGTCAGACCCCCCGAAGTCCGGCAACTTGGCGCTGAGATACGGAACGCGGCTGGCGACGCCATGACGTGTGGAGGACGAAAAAACATCAAACGAAACTAAAGCCTTTCTTTTTATTTTATCCATTTCGATAATTCGCGCCAGAACCTTTAAAATATGTTAGACCCCAATGCCCTATTCTGGCGAATTCGCAAATTAACTAGTGAATGGTTCACATTATCAAAGAGAGTAGATACAGTCCGAAGTAGGTATGCTTCGAAACATCCTTGAGCGAGGCTTAGTGGGACGAAGCGTAATTATATAGCCTTGATAGGTAGATGAATTATGTTACTTCATCCGTAATAGGTGGAATAGCAGTATTTCGTGGATAAACATAAATTAACTTCTAGTGGGAACTTCTAAGGCTAGTAGGGTCATGTGTTTAGTTGCGAGTAAACTCGAGTCAGTTATAAATTTCTATTTGCACGGTATATTCCTTGTCTAACGTCACTATATTCTTCAGCTGACGCTCTCTCATCATTTACAAGACAGGACCAATGAGACCTCGGTCTTCGGCCTCCGCAATTTACACAAAACAACCTTGAAAGAGTGCATTACTCTCTCCAACAATTTCCAAATCAATGTTTATTAACATATTCTCGGAAACACACAGATGCCTCACACCCAGGCAAACATCTTACTGTAGTCACAGGTCTTCTTGCTAAAGACAAACATTAGCCGGATGATGTCCAAAATGATCCGTTAAATTGTAATCCAATACACCGTCAAACTATAGCGCGAATTAGCCATATTTTGGACTTGAGTCATGACGTATTTACAACCCACCACTACAAATCCTTCATTTTTTCAGAATCACACTTCCATAAATGCTAGATCAGAGCTGTAAAGGTGAAGCTATATGCGTTTTTGTGGTGGGTTACTCAAATAAAGATAAAAACGCCGACCTCGATAGCCGAAATTTTAGCCGAACCTCGATAGCCGAAGATTTATACAGTGAGCTGCCTGCAAAAGTATTTAAACTCCCATAGCGCTCAAGCAAAATCGTCTCGTCCAGGACTCTACTTGCAATCACCTGACGTAATCGGAAATTCTTAAATGACATTTTTGATATGTCTTCTCTTTTATATTTCAGGTTTTGATACAAATAAATTCCAACATGCGTCGTCGGTGCAGTGACAAGCAATAAGAACTAATTGATTTTAAAAACTTTCATCAGAATTGTGACAAACTTTTCGTTTTATTTACATTTTTAGCGATCTATCCATGCCAGAATTTTGTAAATGTGAACATGCTTGTTTAACTAATGAACTTTATAAGTTTTCCTGTAATTTTGCATGCATTTAAACGTTATCTATTTAAAAGTCAATTATTATTAAAACTTTTTATAACGTAATAAATGTCTATTCTTGAAATGTCAGCACATTACATGCATCGAATTCGTGGCTCCTTCATGATAATTCTAATCTCTTCTTCCACTCTCTGGGAACACATTCTAGGCCCGCATGGGCCAAGCCGACTCGGAGGTCATTCGCGCGAACAAATGTGCTGACGATTACTTCGACTCGAACGGTTGTAATTCGTAGGGAAGCATTCCGCCCGCTCTGTTCCGGCGCGGGGCCGAACCAATCTATCCGCTATGGGTTACTTCTAACAGAATTCCTTGCGAAACATTTCGACCGGTGCCGCGTATAACCGCGCCGCGCTGCTCCGTGCAATGCCAACAATTTTTAATGGCCTCACTGTTTAAGTGTTTAGTGATGGTTTAACCGAAATAAAAGATTAAGGTATTTCTACGCCTACATGAGAAATTTATATAGAACACATTTTGAATTAAATTATTATTTTATTTATGTGTTTGTTTTGTAAACAAATAAAGTAAAATTAAAACAACTGAAAAATTGCAAACGTTTGACTTATGGCATAAATTGCAAAGTTTAACGGGAAAGACAATATATTAGAAAATACTTGAAATAAATAAATTTTTTGTTTTGCAAAAATAACTAGAACATTCTGTTTTGTATTAGAATGAACCTAAATTAGTGAAATATTTAAATAATTAGTTTATTTTAACGCAATTTATTTATCGATAACAGTTCTTTAAAAATTTCTGAAGAGTTATCTGAGCTGCACTGGAAAACTCGGAAGTGGTACACCAACAATTTAGATTCATTCCTTGAGAAAACTACGATCGACAAGTTACAAAAAAATAATTTAATTATCTTACACACTTTTGAAGATACAGCATTTTAGCTGCAACGTTGCGACTGGAGTTGTCGTTAATGGAAAGGCCATTTAAACCCTTATCGCAAAGCTCCATGGGTATACGCAAGAAAACAAAAATATTACAAAAACGAAAGACGATAGAAAATTGCAGCAGGAAATATTGAAACGAAAATAAATCGGAGTATAATAAGGAATGAAAATTTACAAAAAAAACAAAATAATATATAAATTTTACAACTTTTATCCACCTTATGTCTAAATGTGCCGATACTAGTTCAAGTTGTCACTAGAGAAAGAGTCAAAGAGAAACTAAATTATCACAAGAACCAAAGCCGATAGAAAAAAAGCGGCTAGAAGCATTTACACGAAAATAAAAAAAAATCCATATCTTTTTTTAATTGTCATGCGTAGAGCCGCTTTCGTGGACCTTGCTGCCCCAGTCGGAGGCTGCATCTGCAGGTGCTGCACGGGGCGCCAGGGCAGCGCAGGGGTGTCCGCCCAGAATAGCCGCTCGCGGCGCTGCACCGCTCGGGGGCGGCGGCGGGAGGCCCCGAGCGGCCGCCCTGGCACGCGTGGCCCCGCGTCGCCCCGCCCCTTCCGCCAGCGACGCGGTAAACACAAGATCCCGGGCTCAAGGCTCGCCGGTTCCATTCAACGCGCTGCTCGGGGCGTTTCGTTTCCTTCGGCGAATTGCGAAGCTCGCTCGTTCATTGGAGGGTCGAGCACGTTTTTTTGAACGCATTCTGATGCGTGAATGTGTGTGTGTGTGTGTAAGTGGGCGCGCGTATGTCAGGAGTCTGCGTGTGTGAACGTCTGAGATCTCCAGAAATTTAGTAAAATAGTTCTTACGACTACATTGCTTTGTGAGAGTACGAGTACAAAAGGAATTGTGAAAATGAAAAACGTAATTATTTTAGTGAGCATAATTACCGTTTGAGATCAATATGACTCAAAACTTCATTTCTGTGAGAACTGAGTCTAAACAACTACGTACGATATCAAACCGTTGTAGCGAAACAACTGATTGAATAAAAGCAATGAACGAGAATTTATTTGATAAACACGTGGCAGTAATGTTGGTCATAAATTATAAAAGAGAATAGTAACGAGAATAGGCGGAAAAAAGATCATCTACGAAAACCATACTGATTCTCGTAGGTGGTCGAGGTTATGTCGAAGATGTGTCGAAAGTGAAATGCGTAACATTTGCCTGATATTCTGCAGAGATGATGCGTTTGTGAAAATTCGAAGACTTCTTTTAAATAGTTTCAACTGTTTCACATTAACACATTGGTGAAGATAAATTGTAAAGCTTCAAGCACTCTTTCAAAGTCTGTCAAATATTTTACATATGAATAGCAATGCAATTTACAATTTCTCATTGTTTCTGAATGTGTTAAAATTTGGCTAGTCATATAAACTGTTATTTTCTTGGGCCACCAACTCTCTTGTTGAAATGCTTTGTATTCAGTCCACTCTTTTTCTCCTCAGATTTCTCTCCCAGCTTTTTCTTATAACACCCAATAGCTGCAGACCTTTGTCGGACATCCGTGTACTTGCAGTACTGCAGGGCTATTTATATGAGACCTGTCGAAAACAGTGGTCCAGGGGCCCATGTCCAGGGCAACTGAGTGCACATGGATTGCTATAGTAGCCATGCGCAGGTCAGTTCTGGGAAGAATGAATTCGCAGAGTGGGTTTGTCCAAAGTTACGCGCTTCATTCTTACAGTTCTTTCAGTCTCTCACAATACAATACTTATTTCATGTTCCTGTATTACTAATACTGCGTAATATACACGAGAGCATTCGTTTTTCTCGTCAACAAAGACTTTGTCTTCTTTCGTCTGCAGGGTTTTGAATATAATCTCTTTCTGCTTGTACTCGCGGACACATATCGAACGCCCTTTGAAATGCAACAGTTATCGCCATTTCTGTGCGTTGCAGGGCCCCCAACCCCTCCACAGAGGGGTAAGGATGAGGGTAGGAAGAGGAATCAAAGTTGACCAGAGCATTATCTAGGCCACTGTGAGCTGAATCTACCTCGTTGTACAAGCCTGGTCTGTTTACATCATAGGTGATAAGCCAGGAAAGCAGGGAACAACCAGCGTCTACAATTCTCATCCAGTGATAGTGACAGCATCTCATCTACTTAGTCGGTGACGCAAGTTCCCATTCCATCGGGGCTTAAACCGAAGATGTAAATTCCGTACACTAACGGACCGGTTATTCAGATAGCTCTTTTCGTTAATTTCATTTGATTGATTGGTTAATTAATTATTCCATGTTTCCGCATACGTCAACTGCAGTGGTCAAAAGCGACGGTTATATTCTTCCCGCTGGATTAGATTCGGCGCCGACCTACACGCGAGCTAGGGAAGTTTTCCTTAACCAGATATCTCCCACGGGCGGCGCACCTACAGGAACAAGCTTTGACCTTCCGACTTGTCTCCCGCCATGTGCGATGGTGTAGTGCATGTAAGTATAAGTGTGTGTAACTAAGGGGAGATAACAGGACAAGGAAGAGCAAGAAAAGATCACAAGCGGTCCATGACCCGTTTGGTATGCAACTCCTCCGGCAATCACCATGGTGATGATCGGAGAAACCACAGAAACCACCGATCAGAGCAGTCGGTCTCTAGAATTCTCTTCCAGACAGCGGATGAATTCGACCTAGCTAACTCACTAGCGTCAAAAATCCTTTCATCACCGCCGGGAATCGAACCCTATGATCTCTCGTTCAGAGGTACCGAAGGTTAAATTCATCTCCCCGTTCTGCGAGAATTGGCGAGATCCGGGGGCTCCTTCGAAGCAATGCGGGACGCCTCTGGGCGATCCCGAATTACGGAGGGACATGTTTACAAGCGTGACGCGAGCGGTGCGGGGGGGTGGTGGTGGTGAGGGGAGCAAGCGAGGCCGGCGGCGGCTGCGGCGGTGGCGGCAGGCGAGCCACCTGGAAGGCGCCTGGCGCCAACCCAGGGCCTCCCGCCCGCGCGCGCTGGCTAAAAGCGAGGCCCCGACGACAGGTCGTCTCCACCTCGTGCCACGCCCCGCCCCGCCCTCTCCGCCTTGCTCCACCCCGCCGCTGCCCGGCATGGCCTGCGCTGATCGGTTATTGATGTGTAGGAGGGCGAGATCACGTATGCTCTGTGGAGCTAAAATATGTGGTGTGCAAAAAATGAGCTATGAATCATGCATCAAGAGAAGAAGAAGTAGAAGAAAAAAGGCTGAGGTGGATCGGGCATCAACTGATGTCCCTTCAGAGTCAGACCGGAAAATTCTAGGGTTCGAGTCCCGACGCTGGTATGAGTTTGGGCACTAGCTAGAGAGCTAGGTGATTTCAGTCACGTGCTGTCCGGAGAAGAATTCCAGCGGCCGGTTGCTCTGATAGGTAGTTTTCCGTGGCTTCAATGATTAATACCTGGCGAATGCCGGAGCAGTACCTTAACAAATTGGCCGTGGTCAGCGCAATCGTACCTTCCTTTTTCTTGCCCTACGTACCTCACAATTACACTTAGATGCATTATACAATCACACCTGTCTTACAATTCACGTCACAGAAAGTTACTCGGAGCATTTCTTCTCCTTCAGTCACATTAATGTTAGTTTTTCGACCAAAAACTAATTAAAGCGAAATGTGTTTTCATGATGTTCCATAGTTCTATTCTGAAATTCAAAGAGAAATTACAGCATCGACATTTCCAAAAAAACTAAGGAGGGAACATCCAGAGGTTTCACTCTTCGATTTGGCTACATTTTGAATATGTAAGGATGAAAAAATAAATTCATGTTTTCTTTCTTTTCTGCGAACAAAATTGTGGGGGTGAAAACCATCTAAATTTGGGGGTATCAATAGGTTATTTCAATAACCAAACGGAATTCCATTCTTCGAACAAACGGAATTCCAAAATGTAATTTGTGCAAGGAATATATGAGGGGTTCATTTACAAATGCTGAAATAGTAGTAGTAAAGCGAGTAATGTACAGCTGCTGCTGTTTCTCGCTGTCTAATCTTCATTTATTTCAATCTTCCCGGGCATCATCTTCTAAATCTCTCACCGCCATCATTGAGCTTACGTCTTCCTCCCACTTCCTTCTTGGTCTTCTTCTATATCTTCTTTCTTCAGGATGGTATTCCGACATCTTCTTTGGCAGTTGCTCACTCTCCAACTATTTTAAATGCCTATTCCAAGATAGAGCCTTAGTTCCCAATTTCTATCAGTTGTAAGGTTGATTTTCCAGGTTTCATTATTTATATTATTTTTTGATTTTTACTTCTTTCCTTTCTTGTAACCTGCCAACACCATCTCCAATATTCCATTTCGGTTCCTTAGATCCTACTTCTATCCCTAGTATTAATAGTCCATAACCCAGCCCCATATGTGAATTGAGTTTCAACAATTATTTTATACAGTGTAATTTTTGTGATTATTTTTATGTTTGAATTCTTTGTCAATGGATGTAAAGATCTTATAACTTTCCTTAACTCAATTAGTTTTGTTTAGAACATCTATGCTATTACGACCATCACTTGTTAAAGTTATATCCAGACCGTTGAATTCCTTTACACATTTCATTATGCATCTCTGAGTTAACAGGTTCTGACCATTGCCTCCCACTACCATACATTTTGTTTTTGAAGTATTAATGCCAAGTCTACATTTTTCATATTCTTCAATTAATTTTCGAGTTATGTAGTGGATATCATCCAGGACACTGGCTATGACCACATGGTCATGTGCATACACAGCTTTGACAATTCGCATATGGATGCCTTATAGCATTTATATACACATGTATTTATATTCTCATCTTCCATTGTATCTCACAATTTATCTAGCGGTACCGAGACAAATGCTTTTCTCAGATCTATAAATACCATATGAATCCCTCTTCCTACCTGATGTTTTTTTCAATAATTTGTTTTAGACAGAAAAAGTTGTCCATACAAGACCTCACTGCGCAAAAGACACTCTGTTTCCCCACTTACTCCATCTCTGTTTCAAATCTTTCTCTCAAGATCCCCTTATCGTCTCCAAATTGTACTGTTGTCTCCAAATTGTACACTAATGCCTCTATAATTTTCATATTCGTTCTAGTTTCCTTTCTTATAAATATATGAAATGTGTGCTATTTTTCATTCTTCGGCAGCTAAATCTCCTTTCAAGCATTTATTACGAGTACGTCACGCTCGTCACATGTCTCCCTCAATCCCAGTCATGGACAATAAATAAAATTTGGATCCAAACCTAGGAACATCGCTAGAAGTAGAATTAATCCGATCTTTACATGACAAATATAAATCTACATAAAATGAAACATCAAAAAATGTTATCTACGACAACCAAATTCAAAGAAAGACTTTCAAACATGACTTGATTTACATTCAAACATATTTTAAGGGTAATTGAAACCATGAACGTATAGTGATTATCTTAACAAAAATGAATCAATAAATTTTGGTTCAAAGTTCGTATTAAACATGTGTATTATAATTGAAAAAAATCACTACGAAACGTAGTGATGTATTTTCGATATAACACATTTGAACCATCCTGACATTACGCCACTTTCTGTATATTCTGCGGCGGTTTCAATGCATTTCAGACAATCATAGAACATTTTCCTCACTCAGTTTAAGCCCCTTTTCTTTACAGAAACTGAACATTAGATGATCTTTAAAGGCCAGTTTTCAGTCCTGCACAGATACTGAATAAACTACAGTAACAATTTACAATTCGGTAGGTTTTCTGAATGAATCCGCAAATAACGATAAAAACAAAGAGAGGAATATTATAGAACGTTAGTAATATTTTGAATTCAATGGAATTGACTGAAGGACTATCACACATTATTTTACTTTCTAGCAAATAATGTCAAAGGCGAAGAAAAACTACGTCATGGAAAGGTAGCAACTTGACAAATGTAGCACATTCTAAACTACATATTTTCGAGGCAATCAAAGCTGAGTGAAAAAAAATTATATATAAAGTGAGGTACAATACGTAGTACAGATGTCTCAGAATAAACGTTTCAAACGTCTAGGGTATTTAGTACGGTCAAAGATAATAACTTTTTTCCAATGAACATATGATGGGTAATTTCATATAACGAAGTTACACATGTAATATTTCCCGTAATTATTAGGCAAAGCCGCATGAATTAGTGTTCGGCAATCACGCGAAAAGTATTTGCGTCAGAATGTGAACTGCCGAACACTAGTACGTGTGAACTTGCCTTTTAATCGGTATATTGTATGTGCAGTTTACTTCACTACTCTGAAGAACCAAGATGTTGCCAGGCCCCAAGGGCGGTCATCTAGCTTTTTGCAATATTCTCATCCTCTTTGAAGTGCCCAATGACGCGGGCATTTAGAAACGTCAGAACGCAATGTTCTGAGACACGGCTGCTCAAATGTAATTTGAATCAGACTGATCACGTTGACCCACTGCAGAAACCCACGTGCCACTCCCCTTCGACTTGACTAGAGCCGATAGCAGCCGGACGCTTCCCCTCCCCTTCCGATGAGTTGACTCAAGAAGCCGTGGGACACACCGGTGGTCCGCAGAGATCCTGGGCCGAGGCCTGTGCCAAGCGGGTCGCCCACTTCGGGCGGTCCTGGGCAATAACCTGGGTACCGTCACTGCGCCCGTGTATCGTCTCAATGATCAGAGTGTTATCATCGGCTTCTCGTTGATTGCTTCTCAAATGATAGTCTTTCTAAACAACAAAAATAACAATTGAATTACAAGAATTCTGTCTTAAAGAATCACAAGTTACCTGCAACCTTACTAACTTCTCCAAATGTACTATGAAGTTACCACTGCTAATATCTTTAGCCAACGACGCACACTATTGCAAAAAATCCACAACCTGTGGAACCCAAAAACCCTAGATCTAGTCTCCACGACCTCACGAAGCATTCTGATTCGCTATCCAGGGCCATCTAATACGATAATTCTTTGCTAGTTGGAGGCATTACAATAATATTAATCCTCTACGTTATGCCAGCTCTTAGCTTACCAGTCCATCAAATGGGTACGCCACTCACATACGTGGGACATGTCTCATCTCAATTTATTACAGAAGCCCCAACCCCGCTGCTGGGGACAGTTCAGTTTGATTTATGATGTAGTTCTTAATACAGATTTTGTGCCAAAATCAACAATTCGAGAAAAAAAATTGTGACATGCCACCGAAACACTCGCGTAATAACTGTAGAACGTGTGTGTGCCTGGAACCATGTGTGAGTTAAATTGTAATAAAAATTGTCAATAAAGTATAATGCTGAGTGGGTCATATAGGTGCAGAAGTTGTGCGTAAATTGCAGACAAACATAAATTTGTGATTTTCTAGATGTGAATAAAATATCAAGAAGAAAGTTCGAAGACATCCTAAAGACCATCCACATAATTTTAACTAGATAGGTATTTCTTTATTTTATTTTTTTCGTTTTAAATCGATAATTTCTGCCATTAATCAACTGATTCCTGGGGTTTCAGCTGAAAGTTCAAAACCTTTGAGAGACTATTTTCTGAAATAAATAGAAATGGCATAAATGTATTATTATTTATATAGAGTATTACTTTTAAGAATTTATTAGCAGATTTTGTAACTGTTGCATAGGGGCGGAGATACTGTCTGGATTAATCCTGTAATATAACAGTGAACCCAACCCATACGAATAAGAAACTAAACTAGCGTATCCGTGCGAGAATTCTCGCATATTAAATTCCAACCTTATCCCTATCTTTCCTTTTCCTTACTGGGAGAGTTTGTCTGTGATGTGTGTGTGTTAGTGTGTTTGAACATGTTTCTTTGTTTAAAAATTTAAGAAGGTAACTTTCAATGTACATATAGAATTCAAAATTAAAATAAAGAACAATGAAATTTATATTTGAAACAAATTTTGAATAAAAGTTTATTCAGTGTTATAGTCATGTCCTTGAAACAATTCACAATTCCTTAAAAAACATTTGAAGTAATTTACCAATCTTCCTCGACAGTTGGTTTTTCTATTTCCTTCATAGTCACAAAAATGTTACAATAGCTTTTTACTCTTAAGAAAGCTACGTAAAATTGTCCATGCAAAAATTCAGGATCGGGCAAGTACAACCCTACTCTTTGGAATATTATTTAACTTTATTACCAAACTGGGAGGTACACCCGTGCAATTCAGTTCCCTCGAATATCAGTAATTAGTTCAATTTCTCATAGTTGCAGATTCTGCACATCTCTAAACAGGTGGGATAGTATCGAGAGAAACCGGACAAGAAAAATGTAATAGAATGTCAAAGAAGCTCTCGTTCTATAGATTAGGGAGCGAGGAACGTGTGTTTCAGGCTACTAGCACCAAAATTCCCTATTTTAAGGCCCTAGAACACTTAGTTTAGGAGTTAAATAGATTTTAACAATGCTTCCTGCGTGTTGCGTATTGCATTTTCGTGTATATTTAGATGCGTTTTCTGTCAACGAATCCTTTTTATTTTAAAGTCAAAGTGCAATTCGTCACGTCTCGGCGTGTGACAGCCGCGAAGGGTATCTAAACTTCTGAAATAATATAGGAGACGATTGTGACTGAGAATTTGCTATTAATGTGCTCTTTCAAAAACAGAAAGACAAAATGACTTCATATATGAAAAACCAATAAGTCGGAAAATCAAATAACTATTACTAACATGTCTGAAGTTCAATTAGGAGAATCGTAGATAAATATTTTCGATCTATGATTATATGTATATATGTAAACATATATACAATATATATATATATATAATAAAAATTATATATTTTAGTAGTTTATATAGTTTATCACTAAAATATATATTTTAAATTTAATAATAATAAATGTATACATAGAACTTCTAACTTGAAATTTTACTTAATTCAATCTGGAGATATTCATCAATTTTGTTTAATTGAACTGTAATTTCTTAACTATGATTATGCGTTATATTGCAGTTTTGTATCAATTGTTTACAGTCTGATAATATTAGTACAATGATTCATACATATTAAAAATTATATAAATATTAAGATGATAATAAATATCAAAATAATATCAATTATTAAAATAGTTCGGGTACAGGAGACGAGAACACACGCTAGAATCTGGATCTGTGGGCCGGTGTCGAAGCGGTTGTGCTTGGCAGCGGACGTGCCTCTTTGCTCTGGAATGTCCGGCGTCTTTAAGCCAAGACAAATTCTTTGATGCACGCTTGGTTTATCTTGAGCTTCTAGAATTTCAAAACGTGCAGCGCGAGAGCACAGATTTACATCACCGGGGTAAACAAGAACGCGGGTGTCGGAAACAAAATATCATTCACCTTTAATGTCACGGAAATTAACTTAAAAACCATCTGCTCCTTGCATGCATTGCACATTCTGCACGAGCTGCAGCTAAGGCGTAGTGGGCTGGTTTGCTACAGGTCAGGATGTCAGTACTGAGACCTGGGCGGAACAGTAGCTACCGTCACGCTTGGCTTACGGCTGAAATAGCGTCCGTGACGCTGCATCAGACTTGCACTCATACTGCTTATTTCGTTATGGAGGATACTGATTATGAGAGTAATAATTTAAATTTCCTTTCCGTGTATTTTATTTCTAGTTCTTTGTGAAAACGTATTCTTGAATTTTTGGAGTACCAAGCGTAAGAGGGTTGTTGTTCGTAATACTTTCCTTGAGTATTCCAAAGGATTAATTTGTCTTATATCGATGTTATATTAATGTTATTAATTTTTGTACCTTTTTATTTTCTTGTAAAATATCTCATGAAAATAAAAAGCTTAATGGAAAAAGGGCCAAGCGTCCGGAACTATAGTTTCTCCTATGTTAGAGCGTTTTTCCCATAGGATTATTTCCTTTTCTCTTCGACAAATGTAATCAATATATTTCGGCGAGAGTTTGCGTACAGATGTATTATGTCATTTTATTCAAATTACAATGGAAATATATTCACTAAGAGAACAAACGTTTCTGCCACAATTAATGCAACTTTTGAAGGATTCACTACTTACTAAACTGGAATAAATGTATCGAAAAAATGAAAAAGAAATGTAAGGTTCAAGGTCAATAGGTTTGAAAAAATGTATAATTGCACTTCAGAATAAACAGAAAAAAATCTCATTAAAATGTAGACTATAAAATATATGAGTCTAAGTATAATGATTAAGCGTCTACAGTAAAAAGACTACCATAAAAATGTTATGAACGTGAATCCTACAAGTTAAACATCTACGACGTCACTCAGCTAAAATGTCCGGGATAGCCAAGATGAAGCCTGAATATACAATGATTGGAATTGGTGTCAACCATAAGATTCTTAAATAGTTTTTATGATCTCTGTTCAACAAAATATTCTTTCAGGGTTTTAGTTTTGTGTAAAAAATAGATTTTGATCTTACATCTCCAAGAAATATGTACAATTTTGAGGAAAAAATTAGAAACGAAGAACATTTTATTCAAGAATCGACAGACGTAACGAGACACACTACCATCCAATAATTGCGTATTACTTTGTAATATTGTATGTGATCACAATGCAATAAATAAAATATTATATTAAATGCGAAAATTAAGATTAAGGTTTAAGAGCAAATTAGGTTTCTTAGCTACTTGAATTAGTTACAAAAGTGTGGAAAATATATCATGAATTGACAAAAGGAAATTCAGTTGAAACTCGCAGTTCTAATTCTAAGTTCTTCAACATCAAATTTCCTCCATCTGTTTCACTTGGAAGCAGAAAAAGTGTTAAGTACAAATATTGTAGTGTTTGAGACCCAGTTGCTTGTATTTTATTTTACTTGAGATCCATTGCTAGATGAGACGTACTTTATTTGGTGAATAAATGTTTTGTCTAAGCTCCACCAGTTAGAATGAATAGAATACACTCTCTCCAAAATACACTACCAAAACACTATGGATACAATAGCAAATAGAAAACGAAAGTTTACTGAAACTAATAGATCATTTACTCTCGCTCCTAAATTTTAATTTTGGTGACGGTTCTAAACGTACTATGTTACCGTGAGACGTGACCCCAGATGTTCATTGGTTGACTTGGAAGACAGACAAGACAGTGAAGGAGTGATGGAAGCATAATGGTGCTTTAGAACACGCTAAACAGGCTATTATCCGAAATTTTTCTTGGCTCAGTGAGAGCTCATTATTTCTGACTTACTGGATTACATTTCAAGATAAGGTATACTTAAGAATAAATACAACACGACGCTGATCAAAGTTCGTTAATGAATTATTCCAGACATACTCGCATTGTCCCAGTGCATTATTTGGTTCTTACCTTCGTACGATGATTATATAACTTCGGTAATCTGTAAGACTCACTTAATTCAAGTTTGAAATATCTCTAATTCAAAAAGCGGAGATTTTCAGTTTAAAGTAACAAATAAAAAAAACACAAACCGATCACATTTTACAATATTAATTTAACACAATATATTAGCGTTTTCATTCATGAGGACAAATTTCTTCCGCAAGTACATGTTTCCGATGTCACCTCACTAAAGATCTCTTTTCATTTATTTTCCTTGTACGTACGAGTATCTAAGTACACTTTGATGCTCTTCTATAATCTTCTTGGGGTCATTTTCTTTCTTTTCTAAATAATTTTACCTTCACACAATAATAGCAGTAAAAATGATTATGCAAAAGCAATGAACGAAGAATTTTCAATTTTTTCTAACTTTATTGAGAGGAGAAAAAAAAAACACACAAAAAAAAAAAAAGAAAAATATTCTTTTCCCTCTAGTTCTCCAAAACATTTCATTCCAGTGTTTTATGTTTGATACATACATAAATACTTTGTTAGTTTGATGTGGTATTACCGACGCTTAAAGAGTACAAAAGAATTTTTATATGAATTAATCTGGACTTATTAAACTAGATTAGAAGATATGGAAAAATTGGCTTTTCCCCACCAGCAGGCCGAGACACGTCGAATGGCAACTCTGCTTAACCAAAGAGTAACTCGGAGGAGTCTAATGTGGGCGAAGGACGAGCGACGTACCACGCAGATTACCTGATCACTAGGTTAGATAAACGTGCTCTGTAGCCATTGACGAGCGATTTCTTTTGGCCATGCGGGGCAGGGGCGCCGCTGGGTGGGTGTGGGGGCGGGGCGCGGGGCGGCGTTGCGGGGGAGGGAGCGTCCGCCTCATATTTTAGGGCTGGCGCTGGGGGGCGCGGCGCGGCGCACGCCGCCTCACAAAGCCCGGCGCGTGCGCGTGCTTCGGCAGGCTCGCCGGCGGCCCGGCGCCACGCGCCGCTGGCTGCGCCGCTGCTGCACCGCGCCCGAGCGCCGGAGAGGTCGTAGGCTCCCGCCACTCCACCCCCGAAGTTTACGACCGGGAAAGGTGGCTCAGGGCATCTACTGATGCTTCTGATCGGGGCGTTCTAGGTTCCAGACCCTAGGGGGACAGGATTTTCGACACTGGCTAGATAGGCCGAATTCAGTCGTTTTCTGGAGGAGAATTCTAGCACCCGGCTTGGCTCTGATCGGTAGTTTTCCCTGGTTTCCCCGATCGATGCCAGAAAAATGCAGGAACAGTACCCTAACAAACAGGCCACGGACCACGCGCGATCTTTTCTTCCTCTTCCTTGTTCTACCCTCACCCCTTACATACACACTTACATTTATACTTACATTACACTTCCACACGTGCCGGGAAACCGGTTCTAAGCTTAAAACGTGTCCCGGCAAGGGCGGTGCCCCGCTGGTGGGATATTTCTGGTTGGGAAAACCCTAGTAGCTGACGGTAGGTCGGCGCCAGAACTCCCCATTTGGTAGAGGAAAATGAATGCCACCTCCTGAGAAGAAAACATGCTCTACACTTACGGGAATAATAACTTTAGCCATTGACGCATTCGGAATCACCAATTAATCGAAAATCGAAGACTACGCAATCCAGCTGATCGGGACATGGTCTGAAACTTGTGAACTCGCATACTCTTACTACTCATACAGGCGCGGGAAGGGATAAAAGGGAAATTTCCCCTCCTAAACGGTTTCAGTAACTATTAATTTCAAATTGCCACGAAACTTCCAAGAAAAAATATATTCGGATAATCATTAAAACGAATGAAATTGTATCTCAGCATGGGCTGAGTGCTGCCAGCAACATTTTACAAATCGGTATTATAACACATTCGACTAAAACATTTTGAATTTCCCCTTCGACAATCTGTCTCTGGGTCCACCCTTGACTAATACGACCACATACTTGAAGCGTGTGCAATCAAAATCAACTAATTTCATTATTTGTATTACCATATAATGCATTTCCTTTTTTCATTTTTGGTAAGTTCAAGGAGATTTTCATACACAAACTCACAATGGTTTATGCCTCAAATTCTGCCTATTCTCACCTAAAATATGTCGAGAACATATCACTTTTAATACCAAACTGTGTGTGAAAGTGGGAAGATTTGTTTGCCCCATGTGAGTTTTGACAAATGGAATGTAGTTGTTTTGAAAGCGAACGTCTCGCTTTTGAGGTAATGAGGAATAGGTCATTAATGGATGAATAGTTAAATCGACACGTGACCCTAAATGGGGAATGGGCTTTTATTTAGCACAATTGTGTAGCAAATAGGAATATGAATAAATTATATCTATAATATAAAATGAAAGCTGTTTTATTTACATAGCCACCATCCCCACGACACCCCGCTCCCTCCCACGCTTCGCCTGCCAGCCCCTCCGCCGTCCTCCCTCCCTACCCGCCCGCTCTCTCAACCCCACATGTTCCGCCCTGCCCCATCCCATAGGAACCACTTTTAATTTTGAACTTGAATCACTCTAAGCCTGTTTCGATTGACTCAATATATTATTTCGTGTTTGCAGCGCGTCAACTGCTAAGCTCATTAGTTCCGTAAGTAAACGACGTGTTTTTATCGCTAGAGGTGGCGGTGATCTTCCCTAGCTGGATGGTGAGATCTGACGCCAACTTCCACGTCGTATGGGGTTTTATTCATTCAGGTATCTCCCTCTAGCGGAGCACCGTCCCAGCCGGGGCAAGTTCTAAACTTCTGACCGGTCTCCTCAAATGAATGGTAATGTAGTTCGTGTAAATGCGTGCGTGTAAGTAAGGGGAGAGGATAGGCCAAGGAAGGGTAAGGAAAGATCGTGTGGGGTCCATGGCCCGCTTGATAAGGTAATCCGCCAGCATTCGCTTGGTATTGATAGAAGAAACCACGGAAATCTGCCGATCAGAGCAGTCAGCTGCTAGAATTCTCCTGAAACCTACTGTCTCACGTACAATTATTTGAAGCACAAAGCTTCGCCCTTTTTCTTGTTTCTAAGGAATCCCATGACTGATAGTGCCAGCTCTGTTCTTTACCTTTTTGCTTTTTAAGTATTATCGCAGTGAAACTCTCTACTGGTTCCAACATGCCACTCCGTGTTCCCTAAGAGGGCAAACAAGAGATACATACGCTAATACTTTGTTGAATTTTTCATAACTAAATGCAAACAATTCAATGTGCTTCTCACAACATGATTCACTCGACTCGATTCTCACAACTCGATTCTCCCACTCCAATTTACTGCCTAATCGAACACCTCGATACCTCCATGATGCATGATAATGTTCTCAAGTATGCGATAGTCCGGTTTAGCGTAATTTCGACCACGGCCAAATGCTACATTGGTTCTTTTGAACCCGTTAATTTCCAAGTCATATGTTTTAGACCCATAACTTTTCCAAAATCTGTTGTAATATTTCTTCGTCAGTTATGTATTTGAATTTGCGGTGTGACCCATAACTTTTCCAAAATCTGTTGTAATATTTCTTCCTCAGTTATGTATTTGAATTTGCGGTGTGTAACACAGTTGTCTCTGAATAACCACAACTTACTATGTTTAACAGGAGATGATTCACATTTGATCAGAAAATAAATTCCTTGGGACACTTTCTTGGGAAACCCTGGCGTCAGGGTTTGATAACAGATACGTCTTGATGTATAGGTATTCTACTTTTGCCAGGTTTGTGCAATTTTATGGTCCATTGTTATTGGTGCTTGGTAAGATATTCTGCATTCGTCTCTGACGTCTGCATATTTGATATTCTTTCCGTAGTTATAAGTAGAAAACCTTCAGATCTTGAATGGCAGGGCTAATAGACGTGTGCACACGGGGGAAGTGTCCCCTTGAAAACTTTGAAAGGAGCCCCGGAGTCTTACATAATAAATCATTTTATTACTTTAAATGTGTTCGATCCCTTTTTCCCCTTTACCTAACAATTTGGAAAGCTGATAGACGATATTTGAGTAAGAGACTCTTCAAACTATTTGGCCATCGGCTAACAACCCTGGGGTATATGAAGTCAGCATTAAGTTGCTGATTCTCCCTTTAGAAAAAGTAACCTACGAAACCTACGATCCTGGAACCTACGAAAATTGCACATGGATCGATCTATCGTGTTATTCAGATAAAACTGGAGAGACTCTGGAGATTGGAGGTCACGATTATCTCGACAGTAGTTGGAATTAAAAGGGCGATGCTCAAAGAATTGATCACAGAACACATCGCACCCTCCTTTCACAAACTCAACACACAGTAGAAGTTTTTCTTCATCTAACTCCTGCGTTTAACTATATTTGGCACCCAGGACTTCTGTATAAATTATTCTAATTAGATGTTCCACAAGATATTGTCATCCACATTATGAAGCTTTTTAAACATTAAAACCTCTTCAAAGGCGACAAACAACTCGAATCTCTCAGCTTTATCCACAAAGGTAGGAGTGTTACGAGGGTCAATATCTTTTGAGCCTGATAATGAAAAAAAAAATAATTTGTTATTGAAAATTGCTTTATTGCTTTTAGAATCTCCTTTATGATCAAAACACTTTTGCATGCGATCGGACCTTTGTCATAGCATTTTCTCCATCTACTTGAGACACCTTCAAAACTCCATTTTTAAACGCAACAACGGCTTCTTCCGCCGACTAAAATCGTAATCCACGCAATTTATTCTTAACGTTTGGGAACAAGAAGAGGTCATTTGGTGACAAATCAGGATTGTACGGTGGAGGACCCATGAATTCGATTTTCGATTTGAGGATTCGATTTGAGGGTTCAGTCGGTTATTAGACGAGATGTGTGAGCGCTCGCATTGTCTTGATGAAGAATGATCCGACGGCGCTTGTTTGTTTTGCGTATTTCACCGAAGACTTCCGGAAAAGAAATTATTGAATATTATTCATATTTCACTGTTTTACGTTCCTCTAAAGGGATAGTTGCCACTTTACCAGTTTTGTTCGAAAAAAACAGGCAACCATTTGTTTCGAAGAGCTTTGAAAGCGAACAACTTTTGTTGGATTTGGTTCATCCTAAACACACTCACAGTTGATTGCTGTTTACGTTCCGTCTCATACACATATATTCATGATTCGTAGCCTATTTTTATCTTATGTACGTCTTTTGAAGTACCGTCATTGTGTTTCTTGAGCATTTGTGGGCTTCAATCGACACGGGTATCTTATTAAGATTTCGTCAAATTATTTGAGATCCAAGGAGAACAAACCTTTATTATGGCTGAAGCAATATTTTATTTATGCTGATGTGACTGATACCTCGGCTTGTCTCAATCTCACATGACGTCATGCACTATCAGTTTTTACTCAGCATCAATGTTTTCAGGCACAACATCTGATTTTGGACGATTGATTTTGATCAGAGAACGAACGGCGGACCCATACATTTTTTTCGTGCGTTTTTCAGAGGTTAGGGGTGGCGCTTTGTCGCCAAATGTGGTACGAAGTAAGCTCGTAGTAAGTTGATCGATGAACTTTATCCCTGTCTAAAGCTTTAATAAATCATCGCATGAAAATTTTCACGAGTTAATTCATTTGCTCACTCGCAATTTTCAGGTCACTTTCAATAACACAGGAAACGCTCTATTGACATAGCTCTGAAGTACTTTATGATCAACAATGTATAACGTACTTATGGAAACGTCAAATGACACCTAACAACAATCAATGTTGTTAAAGCTCAAAATATAAATAGTGGCCTATCGTACAAACAAATGTATTAAGGACACTTCTGTTCAGTATCTACCCGTCTCTTCTGAAATGTGCTTATTCTCTAACCAAGTAGTCCTGTTCACTTTTGCTTATGATATCGATACCTCAAATGCTAACTTACAATTCGACCTCTCAGTCGAAGACATTACAAAAACCCCGTACGGCTCTTCTCACGTTTTCAAACTTCCCCATTTCCCAGCAGCCACCCACTCAGCCAGTGAAGAAACTCGAAGCGTTCTTACACTGACGGTTAACAAATAGGTATCATATCAACTCAATAAAGCTTATCGAAAATCAATCCGACTATATCCGTTTCCCAACAGATAATCAACACTAAAACTCACAACCACCGTTCTATGATACAAAATCATCACCCCACTTTAACATACGATACCCCCAAATGGCGTACAGCATCTCATACTAATCTCAAACGCCTTCACACATTTCAAAACAAATCTCTTCGAAATATCACAAACGCCCCCTTGTTTGTAAGAAATATCCAACTTAACCCCGATCTTGTCATTGAATCTTTGACATTAATCATAAAACAATTATACCGCAACTTCTTCCGACGTATCCCTTCAGTGCAGGGCCCGCGACTGGTGTTAACTCCGAGTGGATAGTTGATTTTGGTGGGGGTCCCTTTCCTTCCCTCCCTTCTCCCTCCTCCTCCTCCATCTCCCATTGAAAATGTCAATGAAGGGAAAATACAAAACAAACTTTTTTTCAATTGTCATGTTTATCATTAAATTGCCATCCAATTGTTATTACATTTATTTGACATTACATTTATTTTATGTAACCTCAGCAGTTATTTTTGAAATGCAAAAACAGCACTGCGTTTCCAATTTTTGATAGAAACGCATTTAACAAGTTTTACAAATCGATTTTGTCGGTCATATCGCACAAAACTTGTAAAATTGCAATACTTTTGAGCCGATCTTGCAACATAATTGACTGCATATTCGTTTTGAGTCGACGCATATATCTTTTGAGTTGATCGCTACGTTTTGAGTCGACGTGCATTTCCTAGTGGGTATTTTACCCACTCGGAATTTTTCGTGTGGATATACTAGCTACCCACCATACCCACATTATCCGCTGGGCCTGCTTCAGCCACAAATGTATCCACCATTCCACCAAGAAAAAAATCTTCACGCTTTCCAAGAATTAAGAACCTACATCCCCATGATGTCATAAAATAATAATTCCCCTCCCCTACAACTCCACCATCACCAACCAAAAGATACATAAAATTAAGTATTGCAGGAGCCAAATCGGGTTAATCTCAAATTAAAATAGTGGAATACATTTTGAATATTTTGTGTCTTTTTTTAAATCATCACGCGTAAAGCCTTATGGTTGACAAGTAAATAAAAATAAAATAAAAAAGAAGTTAGGAAATATGTAGCATTCTTACTCAGTGATCAACACCACCCACATTCAGCTAACTTCTGATTTTTCAAGATTCTAGAATAACATTTCGTGCTCTACGCCCATTTACTTCTAAACAAACACTTATACTTTAATTGGGACTGTGGGTTGAACAACTTAAAAAAATCCATATCTTATTATTTTAAGGATCCTATCGACTTTTACTGGCGTAGATTTGCGGGTACGATTTGTCATAATATTCCAAAATTGATTCTTCCATTTGCTTATATTACTTATAAATCGTAAAAAGTACTTAAAAGAAACATGAATGTGGTGAGGAGGCGGTGATAAGTATAGAGGGACTTCTGTTTGTGCATTGCCATCAACCGCCGTTCGTCGCCAGCCACTTCACTGAAAGAACCTTATCAGCGGAGGCTTTATTTTTGGAGTCTTCCTTCCAGCCCAGAAACGCACGCTGTGAAGACGTCCGAAGAAGTTCCAAGAGAGGCGTCCTGCTCTCCTTGCAAAGCACGAACTTCCCTTGCAGAGCACGAAGTCCTGCATCGACTAAATAGCGAATGATTCTGGCTGTCCGGGTGATGCCGTTTCGAAAGCAGTGATACTTAATTACTGAGTACGATGAGAAAAACATGGTAATTGTTTTGAAATCTGCGAAACAAGACGTGCAGCTTTCTACTCGATGAAGTGATGTACCTTGTATTACAGACCTGCACTCTGGTCCATTACGGCGTATTAGGAAACAAACACCGGAAAATGTGTTAATGATTCATTGTTTCTAGGTTGGATTGTTGTAAAAAAATTTTGCATTTTACACTCTCGAGGTCTGATGAAGGAAATTACACAAACGCTTTAATTACTTCATTGATGTAATTATAAAAAAATATTTCGAATATTAAATAATGTAAAATGTATATGTTGAGATCCTTACCAAGTTTGCAGTACGTAACTGTAATATTTATTTACGTAAAAAGGCTTGTGACTTGTGAGAGGGACAAAAACTATATTTACTGACTAGAATAAAACCAGAGATCGTTCTAGTATTTCTTCGCTGGGAAACTAGGCAGAAAAACCAGGTTGAAATAACCGATCCAAAAGTAGTCTGTGGAAGTAAGCAAACGCAAATTGGGACAATAGTTTAACTAATTAAACTCATCGAATTTACCGACAAATATTATTTGCAATTTATCATTCAATTCAAAAAGCTAATGTTATTGATAAAACCATCCTAATAAATTAATAGCCAGAAACATAAAATAGGCGAGGACTCAAAAGACACATCTTTTTATCAAGTTCCACTGCACCGCTCTCTTTTCCGTGGCGTTGACCTTAAGTGCGGGGGCGCAGTGCTTCCTCGCCGCGTCCTGCGCTTCATCCACGCTGTCACCGAGCTATTCCGGAGCATCGCGAGCGGACACTTCAAAGCACGGCTGGACGGGATGGAACTCGGTTCTGCCTTTTCGTTTTAACCGGCCCCGCAAATATCATTTGAAAGAAGATATTGAAGTCACGAGTTTTTTAGATCACTAAAATGATTGAAATTGCAACAAACAAATATCGAGAAATTATTTTATACATATTTTTCACAACGTTAATAGTTGGCGTTTTTTCACCACGTTCATAGTTTAATCAATATCGAGGTTTTCTAAATAGAAATTTAAATTAGTAGAAGGCAGGCATGCATGTTTTCATGACTAGACGGGGAAGTTACTTGTCGAAGCCCAGGCCCAGTCTAGGTATTCCGTCATGTCATGGAAAGTCACTTTTGCCGTGTAATGTACACTATTTTACTCGAGACCTTAATTGTGTAACAATTTACGCGTGCGATATACAAGAATAATTGACGATCATGAGAACTTACTACTTTCTCCGACTGGGGGTTGTTACATATTTTATTTTCTAGTTGATGTACATTCAGTACTAAAACGAAAAGTATACCTTAGTGAGCGGCGCAGAGTTTGAGAAGAATGCCAATTTCCTATGTTCATCTTATTATTGAAAATAGATTTCGAAAGTATATAGGAAAGAAGTTCTGAAGGAAAATAGGTCTCTTTTTATTTTATTAAACACGATGAATCAGTTCTTGGTGGCATTGAATGCATTATTTTTATGTTTGGAGAATTTATTTTCATTTCATGTTAGGTTTGTTGTCTAAAAATGTACATTTGATGGGTCGTTGGTGTAAAGTTTGCGATTCTGGAAGAAAATACCTCTCCTGCACACGTTGTTTGCAATGATTTTCCCGGCAGAACCTGTAGTTATTCTGAGTTATTCTGCGAGCGCCGTGGTGGATACTAGTATGTGTGTGGAAGATATTCCATTATTGCAATATACCAGGGTAGGGGAATTTTCGAAATAAAATAATATTATTTCATTATCATCATCACTAGTAGCAGCAATATCAACTACGAATATGAAACGAACTAGTGTGAACGTGTCCAAACAATAATGCTTGTGCTGGAGTGCGATCGCCATAATTCCGAAACCTAGTTTGTTTTTGTTTTGTATGGATTCTATTACCGGCAATTGTCTCAATGCAGAACTAATACAAAAATTCGAGTGCTTTTTGGAAATCAAAGCCATAGCCACGTGCGTGAGAGGTAAACGTGCCTGTCATGGACATTATGTATAAAAATATATAAGTAATGTTTGAATAAAAACTTTTATTAAACTTAGTTTAAATTAATATACGCGAATTGCTTTTGGATAATTTTATATTAGTGTTCTGAATTTTGGAAATTATATTTTCGTCATTTAACGTACCTACAACCCACCCGTTTATTGGGGGCACTAACCGCCATTGCCTTCAACCCTTCGTGTAGTTTGATACCATACATAACTCTTCGGAGATTGCAAATTAACAAACTTTGACGTGAATAAAAAATTAGTAAAATCCTCATGAAAATTGTTGGATTCACTTAGACAGATGAACAAATATGGAGAAGAAAAAGAAATAAAAACTTACAGGTTTTGATAAAAAGAACATCGCCAGAAATGTAAAGTCTAAAAGAATGGCCTGATTAGGTCATCTAAGTGGATTCTAATGGAAGCCTTCAAAAACTCGTTATAAAGAAAGATCAGGTGATGTGCTTCAAAACCTAAAAACTGTGGGGATAGGAACTGGAAGAGGCGAAGAGACAAGGAGAGGAGAAGGATATTTGAGCAGGCTAACATCCACATCGGGTTGGAGCGCCAATTGAGGAAGACGAATAATATCTAGTGGTGCTACAATATGGCACAGACTTTCCCGTATTAGTTTTCTATTTCCTGTGGTCTCGGATAGCTATACGAACTTGCAACTTACTCTTGCCAGCTGCCATCTATCGCCGCCAAAAGTACATTTTTTAAATTTTCTTAATTTTTCGATTCCTAATAGAAGTACGGAAATATTATTTTCTGAATGTAAAAACATTAAAAACTCGTTCTTAATCGCAATTTTCTATAAAAACTTTCGAGTATTTTTTTAAAAAAAATGACGCTTAAGCGCTGTAAATTTGAAGCTCTTTTTTACAAAAAAATTTGAGTTTACGAAAAAATATTTGTGTAATTTTCGAAAAAAATCGAAAATATTCCCCGAAATGAACTTTACGTCATATTAAGGAGTGTAATTAGCACTAACCATTCGTTTGAAGAAAAAATTTGGAGCTGTTTTTGATAAAATGGCGTTTGAGTGTCTTGAAAATGCGAAAATTTGAGTTAGTTTTCTCAGAGAACGGTTGAGTTTTCGACAAACTTTATATGACATTATTTGAAGCACATGTACTCATAAGTACAATAATGTGAAAAAATGCCGCTAATATACACATTAATGACTTGAGAGACAAGTAAAAAAATACATTTTTATAATTTTTGAAAAACAACAACTATAGAGCAATATGGCAATTATGTCATTTTATAGAGTACATTTAGTACTATCCCTACCAAACGTTTAAAGAAAAAAAATGTAGCGGTTTTTGAGAAAATATCGTTTATGTATTTTTTTAAATTGCACATATTACTTGCAATATTGCGCGAAAACTATTAAAATTTTCAAAAACATATACATGACCTTATGGGATTCATATCAAGTACCCCCAAAAATTAAAGAAAGTTTTTCAACTTCTCAAAGCTTTGAGTCGAGCCCGATGGAGAGGAGTTCCTTCAATTTGGAAAAAAATCCTACGTATGATTTAGCTTAGACATACGGACAGACGGACGTTTTGAAAAAAGCACTTTTTCGGTATCAGAGGACCCCGAAATGTGTATTTCCGTTGAAATTTCGAAATCGATTTTCCGCACGTTACTCAACTTTTTCTATACTCCGTATATACGTACGTATACGGGAAAGTAAAAAATATAAGGTATGTTTCATTATTTCCTTACTTAAAAAGTTAATTTTAAAAATTTTCAATTCAAAAAAGTCTCTAGCGTCAATATAATGCTTTACAACTTGAATCATCTCTTACAATTTTTCAATTTCTTTTAACGTTAAATTAGCATGAGAGGTGTGTAAACTTCACATGGGGTGCATGCTGATGTGCATTAGTTTACGCATTACGTTAACACCTTAACTGCATGACAAAAGACAAGAGAACATGGGCATAATTTTGGGATACGTGGTAATTTACAATTGCCTTCTAAGTCCCAGTCACAAATTAATGACATGTATGCATGACATCGACCTACAGATTTTCGTTCCGCGCTGAGCAGATTTTGCTGAGGCTGCAATCGTCGCTTTGGGCACCGGAAACATGAATCATAAATAGAAATGCTGAAAATGACTCTCAAATTGTTTCTCTACAGTTGTTTCCCTCTACATTAGTTATAAAGATAGTAAACAATGCTGGATTTAACTGACTAAATCATTGCTTAGTCAATGAAACTTCACGATATTTTTTGTATAATTGTATTTGCATTCTGTTACCTTAGTACAAAGAAAAACAAATATATATATTTTTTTGTAATGACATGTGAAGAAACCGTGCATTGTCAGTTTCAATGAACCTATTTTCAACAATATACAATAAAATTACATTATTAGTTGCGTATTATACAACTTTACGACTCAAGAAAACTTTAGGACTCATTGGTTCATACAATATCTTTTGTGGGCCCATTACAAGTAATAATATTTGTAATTACCAAATTTGTTAATGTTTGTAAACACTATATTTATTATTTACAAACAAAATACATTTTCTTCGCAGTCCTACAGGGAAAAAAAATAGCAAGTTTAGGGACACGCCGCCAATCAAGATCAACTTTAAATTGCCTCATTCGCTGACAATCAATATAAAAATCGCATACTCTATAAAAATATTCAAATATTCAGTTTTTCTTCATTGACTGAGCAAATGATTACAAAATGTTTCTGCAAACTATGCAACTTTTCTCATCCCCAATTACCACATATATTCTGCTGTTTTAATGTCGATAAATAAACCAAATAGAGACTATTTAGTCTCAGCTAGATACAGTTGAGATGAGACGCAGTAATTTCACAATGAACGACATTTATTTTCTTCGTTTGCTTCATTCGTTTCCGTATTTTGTTCACGACGGAGCGTGCAAATACTGTTTATAAATCGTAGCGACGTCTTCTTTCCTCAGGTCGTGCGCTGCGCCTCGGAGGAATTCCAAGCAACCGCCAAGAAGCTGCGTGGGGCACGCCGTCCCAGCTCTTCCGCATCAGGTGAACTTGAGACATGTGGGCGACCTATTTCGGTACTTCTTGGCACCACTTAGCGAGAGTGTTTGAGGATAAGTGTGTACGCTTTGAAGAAAAGCGTGTTGCTTCACGTGAAACAAAGTATGCGTGGAAATTCTATAACAGAAGTTGTCATGTTCAATGCCATGTTATTTAAACGAGACTTAAGATTTTTCTGGCGTACGATCCGGAAGTGAACTAAAGAAAATTCTTGGGCGGTGTGGAGGAAATAACACTTCGCCTGAAAATAGTTTTGTTTGCCGAGAAAATGAACGCATAAACGTTTACTCGTCAGTTGCTTCTAAGTTGATTTGTAACTGGCAGTAGATATATTTATAATTTTTCAACTTGACATGATGTATTGACTAAAAGTGTTCAGTTATTCTGGCAATGAACTTTTTATTGAGCGAAACACGAATTGAGTACTTAATAAAAATACATCATAGGTGTATGTGTAAACAACTTACTACCTATATTTCCTGCTCATGCAAATATTCGCGAATACACCAAAACATCATAATGTCATCTTGAATTAAATGGAAGATCTAGAACTACAACATTTATTCAATTACGTGCAGGTACTCTTTGATCATCTGAATCATTCCCAACAAGAACAAAGAAGATAGAATATTCTCAAAAACTCTAAGGTGACTCATCGCAGTGAACGTTTTTGCGTGCAATGTACTCCGAACTTCCAAGCACGCACACAAATATATGGTTTATGGATCTCACATGCTGTTACACATGGAGCATGGAAGTCCCCGATATTAACACGCCTACGGGTGGTTAATTATAGCATTGTAATTATTTTGGCCACAGGTGACCTATTATTAAGATGCGCGCGCTGGCAGCGCACAGGCTCTGCCCCGCGCTCGTTCACAGCTTCACGCGGACGCCGCCTACAGCAGCCGAAGCCGAGCAACACTCCCCAGCAGTGTTATTTACAAGATGGCCAGGCAGTGACAGTATGTGACGATTGGTCCCTTTACTTTCCTTCCTCTCAGCTTCACTGAGATTTAAAAGAACGGAAGTTTATTTCTTCCACGGAGTGATAGATTATCATCTTACTATTATTACTGTATGTGCTGTAAAGTAACGTGCGTTTTCGGCAAATTTTGATGACAATTTTGGCTCCAGAGTAATGAAAACTATTTACTTTGACAAATAAGCAACGTATTTGATTTGAAAATATTGCTGAAGAAATAACTAATCCGTCTATCTATTTAGGAAAATGAGAGCTCAAGAAAATGTGCGAATTGTACGAATTGCAAGAAGATGGGGCAAGACCGAAAAGCAAGCTCAGACCAAAGATATTAAAAAACGAATACGAGAAAATATGTGCCATTGTGCACCACTAGTTATTTATGTCAACCCTGTGTAGGAGAGTAACTGCGCATTTTCTATTTTGTGTGAGCTTTTTCGAGAATCGGAGTACTGCACCTTGCTTGAAAGTAAGTAAAATTAGATTGTAGGTATAATTGTTCTCACCAAGGATTATTGATCTTTACGTTGTGCACGATACATCTGATTAGGCATGATAGTACATACATGACAGTCGAATTTTCATAGCATTGAATGACGGTTTGTATCCCATCGAGGGTTATATTGAGCAATATTTTTGATGGATACATTTTCGTTCTTACAGATATTTCATTTTCATTTCAAATAGTGAAATTGAAACACATTCGGAAAGAAGAAATTATGAAGCGGGCAATCGAAATAGTTCGTTTACAGGAAATGACATCACGAAAAACAAACGACCGTTTTTCAGTCCTAAAAAGCAATCTTGGCGACCGCCAAAAGAAATGTTCGGAAGGTAAAGCATTGCACACAAAGCAACAGCAGAAAAATCTCTAATTTTACCACAGAAAGATGACAGTTCAAATAATTCAATACTTGAGATGTGGTGAAACTATTGAAGAGGACAAAATCATGAGTATTTTGTAATAAACGGACCCTTGAAAATTGTTCACACCTTGAAGTGACACAATGATTATGAATGCCACAAATCACGTCTTCTAAGTAATGAAATGAGAAAGAGAGAAAAAATGCACTTTTATTTGTAAATAACGTATCGTCACACGCATTGTAGTTTGAGGGTTGCACAACCTTACGCTCCTAACCAATTATGGCGTTCAAGTTTAAAGGCTAATGATTACACACGAAGGTGCTGAAGACTGGAATGATTCAGCACGATATACGTACTCATCAATGAAGCAAACTTTATTTCAAATTGTTACCAAGATTAGTACATTTTAATAGTGCCGGGCACGTTAAGACGTAGCACGTATGAACAATGTTCATCAAATGCCAAAAGTCAAACAATACAGGTTATTGTTAACTGGTTTATTTTTCGTTAGGGTTAAGGTATGCTAATAATGATATTATGCAGGTTACAACAGTCATGGATATTAACAGACAGGGAATCTATGAAGCAAAGAGACGTTTTCATCTCAAAATTGTAAGAAAAGAAGGACATGGAAACTTTCGTCCAAAGTTATAGCTCGGAGTTCTAACCCATGAGCCAGAATAGAAGGAAGATAGAAAGAACAAAGTTGGAGGCACAATTTCCAGATATCCCTAGGATGCCGTGATGAAGAAGAGACTCCCACGCCGATTCTCTTTTTATTTCTCTCTCTCTCTCCCGCGAGCTGCGTCTTCGAGCCCGGAAGATCGCCGGGGCGCCGAGTTCGCCGCGCGGACGGGTTGGCGAGCGGACGGGCCAGGCCGGGGTGCTATTTCGGACGGCGGGCGCGCAGCTGCCGGCGCGGCTGGAGCTGTTAGCTAGCGGGCGACGCGACGAGCGGCGTCGCGGCGCGCCATCTGGCCGGCCGCGTGCGCCCTCGACGTCTGTAAGTCGCGCGGCCGACCGCCCCGCCCCCGCCACGTGCGTCCGCCCCCGCCCACGCACGCGCCACCGCTCGCCTCCGGCGCCGCGCCGCGCTTCCGGACAGACGCCGCCGTTTACATTACAGGCCCGCTATTTGCTGCCTGGCATGTTCCAAAAGTCGCATTACGACTCCCTCCCCCTATTTCTGCCCTTTCAGAAGGAATACAGGCCGTATAGTAATATGCCCAAAAGCTGCGCACTGTCCTGGCTCGTCAGTCGATGCAAACATTATTAATGTAAAAGTTGTAAGTTAGTTCACACTCTTTTGACTTATAGGACGATGTAAACAGAATCTTGTTAAAAAATGCGTTACTTTCTCTTTGTCTAAACTCATCAGACTTGTATACATCAATTATTCGAATTAGTCAGGAGAATACCTAACATTCCCACCATTTCGAATTTGAAGATGATATTCAAATTAGTTAATTTTTCTTCCAAAGACGAGGGATAAAAATGACCTGGCTTCCTTCCATACGCGTATTTCACAAGAGAGTAATTTTTCCTCGATTTCTAGTTCTGAACTAGACATCATGTGATAAAATGTAAATTTTATTCCGATTTGCTTCACCTACTATTTTCTCACACTTCGATGAGAATTCTTTCTCTCCTAAGTGTTCTCTAGCTAAACATGTACACCTCTAGGGCATGAAGATCCAATGAAGGACTACTAATGAAAAACATTTTTACAAGTTAAGAATAAATGGGGCCTTAAAGCACTGTTTTTTATTTCCATCGCAAAGGAAACAAATCGAGGAAGTTAATGTTCGAAAGGCTGTCTCTTTTGTATTATTGTTTTACATCTTGATACATTTCACAGACAGTGAAGATTGTACGAGAGGAGACGGATCATTGATAGCAATATTAATACAGGCACCAACGATCACAAAACAGTAGATTTAGTAAGGCAATGGAATGCTTGAGGAGTGGGTTTTAGCAAATCACAGACGTCCGAAGTGACCAGCTGATGTTTATTGATAAGAGCATTCTAGCTGCTGCAAAAGTAAATTTTTACAACTTCGGAACTCAACAGAATTTCTTTGCCACACTGTGGGAAGTTATGGGATGTCAACACAACGAACAACACATGTATACTTACTTTTATGTATGTTGATCTGAAGTGGCACTATTTTTCAATTTTAAAAAATCTGCAATTATAGAGGTTGCTATTTTTCACCAAGCTGTACGCAAAAAGTCTTACACGAACGTTACAACACAAGTACAAACGCAGAAAATTTGTAAACGAGAAACAATGTATAGCGACTAATATTCGAAGACAATTATATAATTAACGACGCACAAAAACCAACATAAAATGCACACTAAATTCGTTACCACTGAGGCTATCACAGTAAATTCATTTTAGTAACATAAATACAAAAAGTAAAAACAAACACTCCGTTTATATGTGATATGCCTGCTTATGTCTTGTCGGGTCTTACAATTTAGCAATTTTATTTATTCGCGTCTAATTTCGTCCTAAACAGGCTTTCTACGTTCCGCTGCCCGACTGAGTCTAAATTGGAAGCTGCGGCCCTAGCAATGTTTGTCTCATCGGGAGAAACGCCAAGTTTTTTACTTCTACATTACGTTCACAGATGGCGGCATTTATGATTTCGCGGGCGTTTTCGAAATTGAAGATCATTTTGCTAAAACTCCTATTCTCCATATTGTAAAGCAAGCTCTCCAGAATCCATGATCCAAACTTTATCACATGACTGTACTTGAAGAATGATCACTTTCTTAAATTAATAAAAATTTAATGGAATAGTTTTCCAAGAAGTAGAATGCTCGGTGATAAAGAACAAATAAAATAACTCATCTTGTTGGGTGTTGTGGAACAGAATTTTTTTTATATTCTTGGTTTGTTAAGAACTGTGGTATGTACTGAACACAATACTGTGTTAGTGCAGAATTTGTGTAGGCTGTTTTTGATAAAATATTTATTTTGCTGCTCATATTGCTTGTATATATGAATTTTAGGAATGTAAATGTTTTTGAATTTTCCCTGAGTTCCTGTAGTAGAAGTTAATAACATGAATGTTTCTGGGTTTTTCCTGAGTTCCTGGGTATCTAAAAAAAACATATTCATCGCAGACACCTCTCAAAAAGCCAGAGGCAGCACAAGCTTCTTCCAATTTCTGCACACATAGGAAATTCGAAATATAAATTTTGTAACAAACAACACCAATAAAAAGAACAGACACTGGAGACAAATCTTATTATTTTGCAAATTATTTACATGAAATCAACAATTTTTAATGATCTTTAAGAATATGGAAGAATGAAAAACCCAAACAATAAATCAAAACAAAAACTAATGAAATTACCACACAATATTATAAGAGAGAAAATGAGCAAAGAAAATATCTGTTATCCATTAATCAGGATATTTTACTTCTCGACTGTTTTGAAAAAGCTGAATATAATGTTTAATTAAATTTCAAGATCCTGTAATTATAAAGTAAATTGCAGCATCAAATGTAAGTCTCACATTAACATTACAACACAAGAATATGCACAGAAATTTAGTACAGTGTCTTATTCAAAGATTGTATAATAAACAATGCACAAAAACCATCACTCGGCTATTCTTCTGCAAGATATGATTAGGATGACAAGATTGCTTCATGAGAATGTCATTATGCCCATTGACATTTTCACTATTAATGCTATTTATGAAATTGAAAAACTTGGAGAAATTATCAAAAAGTATTCAAGTAACAAATAATTTCAGTGATTTTTCTTCAAAGATTGAAATTGAATGTTTTTAACCCATATGTGTTACGAAATTTTGATGTTTTTGTTGTTAAATCAAATTTTGGATAACTGAAATTTATGAAGTTTCCTCTGGTTCAGAGTCTTCTGTCATTCAGTACATCAGACACAGGTACAAAGTAGATGAACTTATCATTACATCCGAGGATTATCAAAGAAACTGATAACAATTCTGTAAATTAAGCACTATCCTAAAATAAATGTAACCCTACAAAAATGTATTTCAATGTGGTAAAATAATGCAACTTTATTTGTTTTAAAGTTAAATATTTATTTATGTGTCTACAATGTTTCTTGTAATAAGTAACTCTAAAGAGGAAGGGGAGGCAGACTGAGGCACTGTTCCACTGTGATACATTGAGGTAGGGAGGTTCTGGTTTAGTGTTGTATAATACTCATATTTATTTCAAACATTTTGTTGATTTAATTCCTTTTATTCGGTCTTGTTCTAAAAAAATGAAAAATTAACAAATTAAATAAAAATATATAAATAAATAAAACAGTTATGATGTAAAAACTGTTTCACCAAATGAAAATATTTTTCATCAATTCATTGAATCTCGTAGGTTATGAAAAAAATATTCAAAACCAATCTATAGTATAATCTAGAATCCAATTAAACTGGTGTATTAGACTCATCCCAGACTGCATGTGCATTCATTGTTCAGAAATTTTCTTGCCTATGTATCTTTTGGTCATTAAAGAATTGTCCCTAATCTTATTGTTTGCTGAAGTTAGCAACACCAACAAATTCTGACTTCCACAAAATTTTTATATATCACAAATAAAATTAAAACAACTTATGTCTCTTGCTTTATAATTTATTTTTACTTATTGTAAATGGCGGGGGTCTTTTTGTAAGCATTATGTACTTATTTGGGAGAGGGGGATGTTCAAACACTTGTTTCACAGAGAGAGGGGATGTTCAAAATACACAAATTTGCGTCATGTTATTTATGGATGACCTTTTAGTTTTTCCTACGCATAACAAAAGTTGAATCAATTTGAAAGCAAACTTTTTCTTACTTATCTGAATCCTTCATTACTTCCAGAATTAATAATACAATAAATACATTTTTCTTTTGGATCTCTGAACATTAAGAATACCTATTTACTTGGCTGTCTGGGAGATGCCATACCCTAGGCAGATGCCAATGTCTCGGTTGTCACGCTGTGACTCTCCTCAGGGTTAAATGCCATTTGGCATCTGAGACTAGAACACAGCACTTCCTGGACAGCCAAGTAGATTCTGACTCCAGGCGCAGAAGCCAACGCTTTCAGAAAGAATACCAGTCTTTTGATTTACACGATAGCCATTTGCTACATTGGTCCCTGCCCTTCTATACGAATGTCTTCAGAACTTTATTTACGTGATAGTCTGCTAATAATTTGACCATAAGTTCTCAACATGGTTGAATTTACTAAGTAGTTTCAACATTCATATAAAATTTGCACCTTCACGAGAGGAAATTTAGTGACACCTGCAATTGAAAAATCTAGTAAAGAACCCCGAAACGAGACCAATTTGCATATTTGTGATAAATTAATTTATAATATTTATTATCACACTTTTTCCAGCAGACCTACGCTGTATACAATCTAAACTTTCTTACCAATAATTCTTGTATGCTATGGTTGGTAGGAGATTCTAGAAATCCTCCTGCTCTCTCAATAATGAACAACAGTATTAGTTAAATAAAAGTAATTATTTACTTGATTTCCTTTTAAGCCAATTTGTTAAGTTACAAATTTCATATTTATTAAGATTTTTGAATTCTTTTCTTCTTAATAATTGTCCAAGTAAACAAAAAATGGAAGAGATAAATTATACCTGTCCCTCTGAAAATTCATGAATATTCCCAATTACTCATTAATCAACTGAATGTGGTATCGCTGCCACTTAAAAATATTTTCAAATGTATAAAATTTCTACTCTTGCAATTTCTAAATAAAGGCACTTCAAACACATATGGAGATGCTACATGGTTGTACTTTTGACAACTGACTGTGAACGATTGTGATTAATAGAAGATTACTCCCTAAGCTCTCAATGTTTGATAAGGGACTTATGAGATGTGTTGTGACAATAACAACGCAACAAATTCAAAAACAAAAAGCTATGGCATTACACCTCCCAAAATATGGTATGGGAAAACTTAAATCTCATAACTCCCAGAAGAGTTGCTCTGAAGAGTACATTCTTTCAATTTATTATCAGGTGGCTTTATAAAAAAAATTAGTACATTTGTAAGCTCCTATTCTACAACATATCATTCCGTTCTTATAAATTTATATGAAAATATAATATTGTAATCAAATTATCTTACAAAAGAGTTACTTGAATACTATCTAAGGATTCCACTTAAATATATTTATGAAATTTCTTCTCTCCTAATATTTTCAACATCTTCACAACGTCTTTACTAAAATTTCATGTTGCTAGGATGCACTAACTGGACCACCAGTAAGACTTAACTGGAAAATTCTCAAAGGAAAAAGACACATTAAGTTATTAAAATTTTGTCAACAAAATATTTTATTTATAAAAATAAATCACAATTAATAATTGCATAATATACATCAGTAAATATTATCACATAACAGGAATGTCACTAAACATGCAACATTAACCTAATTATTTTTATATTTTCATAACATTACATTTGTTTCAACAATTATGTGATACAGCAACCAACATCTGTGCTGCTATTTCACAATAATCACAAGAATGTAAAGCTCAAGTCTTCTGAAAATTCAATCTCCTAAAATATTGCATTTGAGTATTAATGTGCTAATCTTCACAGCATTTCAACTAATAACTGTTTACTGCATAGATTGCATATTGCTTCGCATATAGCCATTTCAAATAACTTTCAATAACAATTCTTGCAGAATGGAATGTGAGAGTTGCCAACCTTCAAAGTCCATAAAAAATGTGAAAAACAAAATTCCAGAAAGTCAAGTATGGAGTCAAGTAAAATGGATTTGTGTCAGTGTCAATCCCAAATCTTCAAACATATTACTTTTAAAAATATTATTAGTATTTCTAATCTCAAACCATTCACAAATTTCAATCAATGCCAGTTCCTTTCAATGATACAAAATAAACACCTCAAAATGTAAACAATGAAGACTCAATAGAACATATTTTCCGTGTACTTTAAGGCAAGAGGTAGCACAACAGACAATGATTTTCATGCACTTTAAGAACTTTTGCACTATTTATTAGTGAAGTATTTGGTCATCATTTTCACAAACAATATGATATGTATAGTTTCCCAAGACATCTATTTAATCTAATGCTATTTATTTTTGTCCGGTTATAATTTGCTAATTGCTCGACTGACTTTTGAACCACTTGGACGGTTCAGGGCATTACATATAAATTGCCCAGTTTCCAACAATTTATCAAAATTAATTCCAGTTTCAATGCCCATTCCATGCAACATATACACCAAATCTTCTGTTGCTACATTTCCTGATGCACCCTTAGCATATGGACAGCCTCCCAAACCAGAAACTGATGAATCCACAACGCTGATACCCAACTGAAAATAAATTCAACAGTTAACTACAGAAATAGCAGAACAACAATATGAACTATAATATGATATGTTAAGTTGATGAAAAAACTCGCAACACTAATATTCATCTTCGAAGACCCATTATTCAAAATTGGTTTAACAAATTGAATAGATTATTTGACGAATTTTAATAGAAATTAACTATCCACAAAAAAGTTTTAGGGTAGCATGGTTCCTTTGGTTTCTTTTATGATTCATTATTTCTCTTGATTCCCAAGATTGTAGTGGCGCAGTTCACTCGAATCAAAAATACTCAAGAATAATTTTGCTGGCATTGATTAATTTTCTTAGGCCAAAGCATAAATATATACAATATGACTATGGGTCAAGTCATATTCAGCTATGCATTTTGCTATTAAGAAACATTTCTTCTTTATCACAATACATTTAAAATATCAATTCTCATCACTTCACTTTAAAAAAAAGTCAAAATGTGGGTTTGCTTGCTGCTTGAACTGAAATATAAATATAGCCATGGGTTTGTAATTAAACAGACTTCTATTAACACATTTAATTGTTGCTATAACAACTAAATTATTATTATAAAATCTAATGAGATATTACGTACACGTTTCTGAAGAATTTGTCGGTGTGGATGTGTGTTCTCCCCGCATTTCAAGTCGTCTTCTAATAGGTTTGTGTGCCAACTGAGATGGAAGGTATGAACACAGGTTTTTTTATGACTTGTGCCGAAAGGGAACTTCAGTTCATAAAAAGTAAAGTGTGTGTATTTTTTCAGATATATGCAGATTCGCTGATGAATCATTGAAGGTTTTCGTGTTATAAGGATATTCTACGTAATTAGTGCAGAGACATTACACTAATTTTGCTACCACAGTATTTTTAATACTATTAAAATTCTATAATTAAACAAATATGCGAGTTGATTTTTTATTTTTTTATTAAAATACTGCTATCTTTAACACATTAAGTAGTATTTGTTTGAAAAAATAGACGGGTTGTTTTTATGTCACCCTTTCATTGAATAGGTTTTCAATTTTCAACCAGTCACAAATAACTCAGATATTTATTTATATACAACTGTACTGTTGTTCATTTTTGTAAAAGTGTTCTCAAATATATTCTGTAATCTTATTTACAATTATGTAATATAATAAATTTTATACAGTACTTAATTTCCACAAACCTCAAGAGCTATTAGGATATTTGCCAAAGCCTGACCATAAGTATCATGACAATGAACTGCTAGATTTTGTGCTGGAACATATTTCAGAACCTCTTCCAACATGGTTCGCATTGAGCCTGGAGTGCCAACACCAATTGTATCCCCGAGCGACACCTCGTAGCATCCAATTTCATACAAAGATGCAGCTGTCTGTGAAAATAAAATGCCTTTCCATGAAACAGCACATACTTTTTTTTAAAAAAATAAATATACAATACAAACAATATTCACAACATATCAACAAATACTAAAAACTTTTTAACATTCAGAATAATAAAATAAATAATATGATCTGACATAATAAGTTCATTTGCTACATTTCATTCAATAATCAGTTCATTGATTCAAATGAAAGATATTGAAATATCCGCACAGTTTTTCAGACTTGGAATGATACAAATAGAAGAAAAAATTACAATTACATTTCTTAATGAATTTTCATTATCTACAATTAAAGTGAAATGAAACTGACTTCACTTTGACAGTAAGCTCTGCAACTTAATTCAATTACTCAATTGTATTAGTCAGTACTCAATTGTATTAATAACTATCTTCAGAACTACCTTTGCAACAACTTGAGGATTCACTGGTCCTTCATACGGGCACCCACAAACACAAGACACATAACCTCTCACTTGTATTCCATGCAAAGATGCAGCCTGTGCAACTCGTCTAAATCTTTCTTCACTTTCTTCCATTGAGCAATTTATATTTTTCTTTGAGAAGGTTTCAGAAGCAGCTCCAAAGACAGCAATTTCTTTTGCTCCAGCTTCAATCTATTTTAAAATTATTATAAAATATTTAACATTTAAATAAATAAACCTAATTCATATCTGGTAGGTATAACACTTACAGCAGCTTCTAAACCCTTCACATTTGGAACAAGAACAGGATAACTAACATCTGGAAACTTGGTAATTCCTTTTAAAACTTCTGTGTGATCAGCCATTTGAGGAACCCATTTTGGGGACACAAAGCTTGTGGCTTCAATAGTTCGAAATCCAGTACTTGAGAGACGATTGATAAAATCGATTTTCACAGATGTAGGTACTATATCTGGTTCATTCTGTAAACCATCCCTAGGACCAACTTCAACAATGCGTACCTTTTTAGGAAACTTAGGTTTTGAATTTACTGATTCTGTCACAACCTGTAAACAGAAAGATTATTACTGGCATAAAAAATCTCAATTCAATGATCCCTTTACAATTACAAGCTAAGTGGGGCATGCTTCATAGGGCTTTCAGAGGCATTACAAGCACATTCAATATACTTCACCTCTCTTTCTTGGTTGGAGAACGTTTTCATGCTGCACTTAACAAGTGATTTCACTGAATCCCACATTCTAGTACATTTCTGTCATGCAATTTTCCCAGGAGAGGCATATAACTCCATTGCTTTTAATAAATTACACAAGGAGTTGGCCTCATTACACCAATGAGACAGTTCTCGACCTCCCTTATAGGTTAGGGCCATTTTATGTTTCAGTTTTTTTTCTTACATTGTAATATTTATTGGCGCCATTTAATAGCACTCATTCTACTTACAGAAAAGTTTCGTAAAACAGGTCCTAGTCGTTTCAAATAACAAAATGACAAACATTTTCGATCTCTTAATGCGAAGGAAATCGAAGAAATCACAACCGACATGTTTCCTGACTTTACCTCATTACAAAATCCAGGGAATGCAGCTGTCGGCCACGGAAGCGCTGGGATCGCTGAAGCGTGGGAAATTGATTCGGTGAACTTCATGAGCCACACAGGCCGACCTCGTTCTTCTTGATATTTTCTGCCCCACGAGAGGCGTTAGTACTTCTCCGGCGACGCTGCGACGAAACAATGGATGTTCCTGTACACCTGGGGGTATGAAAAACGCGTTACGGTGTTCGAACGACCTTGAGACACGACTCTCAAGGTGGTTTACCCACCCCACACTCCCATTTCCTTCGGACAATACCACAAAAAGTCTACGAAAAATTGAAGAAAGAGTACCTTGTACGTGATTGTGGTAGCTTTTCACATTAGCATCTGGTTGCTTTATTTTTGAAACCTTAGGCTAGTCATTATATGCAAAGCCATAATAATACTGACTATACGAGAACCGTTGAAGTCACAAAAAGATGGGCAAAAAACCTTGTACCTTTACAAAGGTCCGCGTAAAATTCTCCATAGGGCAATGACCTGTCGAGAGTGATGGTTTATTTCTTCTTGTTATGATGCAGTATATCACTTTCTCTGAAGGATTTTGTAATAACACCCAAAGTAAGTTGGTTATCCAACCTATTCTTTTTTTTTCTTTGCCGCAATACTCGCAGCAACGTTTACTCGATGAATGAAATAATTTTTGCTAAACCTAAATAAAAAAAAGTTTGATTTTAAATGGATAATAGCTGATAGGTTTATTTATTATTATATTAATAAAATATCCTTCGTTCAATTCGATTGTGAACTGAGTCAGGCATCATTCACACCTTCCACTTGCCTTCCACTGCCATTGACACGTTAACCTCGAAAGTAGATCTCTTCGGTGCGAGATCTCGTCAAGGTCCAGCTCTGATAAAACATTCTAACAACGATTTAAGAAGGCAAATGATCTTTCTAAGGTTGCTGCGACACTTGAGTCACATTGGAAGGGAAATTTGAAAGACGGCCTACAATTTACTCGTGGGAAAATAAATGATTTCACTAGTGCCCTTATTATGCCTTATTATAACGTATTAGATTGCAGCTATATTACATACAAGGTAAAAAGTAATTTCTTATTTGAAACTGCGAGGTCTAAATTAGAATATATTGCTGATGTGAATACTCCAGGTCTATAGTGATTCGAAACATACTGTTGCCCTTATGGCAAATTAAAATAAAATGCCAACTCTTTAACTCTTGAGTTAGTCTTTTAAACTTTGTTTAATTTGGAATCAATCATTTTGAGGACAGCAATGAATAGTGCGTATAGGGTATTTTTCTGTTTAGGTAACAGAGATCAGTAATAAAGACAATTCGAATCAATCGATCAGTAGCAGTGTCCAAATGAACTGAGTGTCCGAATGATAAGAGTTACAGGCCTAGAAAAACTTTCTGATATTTCTTGCAGGAATTGAGTAAATATAAATAATAAGAGTACCCGATTTTCAAATGTTATCCATTTTTATGAAACTAACTCTATTTCGTTTGTCTTGTTGTAGGTATCGAAATGCAGTCTTCCCCCAACATTAATGAATCAAAAGTGATTAATATGCAGTAGAGATATTGTTCGTAATATCTTTATTTTTGGAAAAGTCTAATATCTTTGATTTTTAATTAACAGAACTTGGAACTATGTAATTTTTCTCCTGCAAGGGACGAATCTTAAAAATAGAAATACAATGATAAATCATTTGTTAATATTCCGATTCTGGAGTTTTAGTGTACGCCCACAAACGCAGTGTCGCTTCTAGGATTCCAGAAACCACAGTTCGCATGCGCGTGTTTTTTGACAAAGGAAGCGTGTCAGATTTTTGACACTAGGTATAAGCTAGGCCAAAATACCTAATGACGTTAAGTAAAAAGTATGTTCAAAAAGCGTTCATCTAATTGGAATAATCGATCACGCGTGTGAAGTGTGAACTGTCAAAGAAATGGAAATAATATAAAAGGATTAGAAAGAATTCAAAATATGTATTTTGAGGAAGAAAATTATAAAGATTGTGAAGAATCGTCGAAGAACATAAAGAAGAATAAATGAATTCCAGTGGTCATTTTGATAATTCACGATTTCACAAGTGAAAGTAAAAGCAAATAAGTGGAAATAAAAAAATTGATGCTGAAGAACAATCGTTCAGGAAGAATAGAAAAAAAAAATTTCAATAAACAATATCTCAAGGAACTCAATAGTGACTTAGTAAAATAAAATATATGGATTGTCCTGGTACAACAGTAATGATGTAATACAGGGTAAAGGAGAAAACAAGGAAAATAGGGCTCAAGATACATTGTCTCTGCAGGGCTCCGATGTGTGAATTGCATGGCATACATAAGAGGTATTGGCTAATAATGGCTGCGAAGTCTGTAAGAGAGAAAGTGAAGAATGTAGACATCTGGAATGGAAGGCAAGTGATTTAGGAAAATCGTCAATGTTAACTAACTTGATTTAATATACTTTTTCTACACCCAATATAAAATTATATTATTAGAATATTGCTAGTTGTGACATAATGATGGTGATGATACTATGATTGAACGTGATTGATTTGAGTACAGATGTTAAAGCTATCACAGATAAGATTACAAACCAATTATTGAGAGGTAGTTAATCGTTGAAAATCATTTTAGTAAATTAATTTCGTTCTATTGAGACGACCCACAGGCTCGTAACGGTAAACCGGAAAATACTAAGATGTTGTGCGGAAGCCAATGAGACATGGAATGACTACCAAAAGTACAAGAAAAGTCGGAAGTTATAAGTTTAACTTATGAAGTTATCATAAGTTGTAGAAAAACAATCATACTTCATACTTGCGTGCTAATACCTATCATTACATAATCGTTTCATTATGAACTATTAGTAGTAGTAATGACTACTGGAATATAACAGTTATTAATACAACGCATTTTAAACAACTATTTTCGGGGCTTTTCGGTGTACCAACTGGAAACACGTCAGAACAGGCCCACAAACAACAATTTCAATGGCTACCGCTATAGTAATTCTTGCAGACAGACTAGAGCTTTATAGCTGGGATGACCAACTACCAGAACTTGGAAGAAACTTCAAAGGAGAGTTTGGAAAGAGCTGCATTAAAATTTGAAGGCTAAATACACTATTTTTAAGTAAGTATTTACAATAGACAAATAGCAACAAATGTTTACTCCTAATCGCTTAAAATATACTTTTTAAGAATGTTGGCATAAGTTCAGGTAGTTCATGCAGCACATCGGTTAGAACTGCTCGATGCTTAATTTCTTTTGAGGAGTGACAAAACTGAATCGCAGAAACTGACACTCACGTACCACGGAAGAGGCGATATTGGGACTAGACTGCCGAACTACATCGTTTTCAGTTGAGCCTCTGTATTTGGATGTGTCCACCATTGCTTCATACACTTGCGTCTGGAGGAAGAATTCAGAAGAGGAGGCAATGGTAACCTCCGGGGTTTTCTTCCGGTGCGTTCGCCTCGCCCCGCCCCATCCCACCCCACCCCACCCTTCCAATGCCTAACGACAGTCGGTCTCCGCATCGTTATTAATACGCCGCACTTAGCCCTTGAAAAATGAAGACGGAGATCCGTCGGGCAGTGAAAGAGTTGGTGTTAATCATCCTGTCAGTCGGCGCGGCCGCCGTGCGCTGCCCGCCGCTCTTTTGTTAATTGCGCTCTCCGGAAGGCGCCCCGCCCCTCACGCCGCCGCCGCCCTCACGGCTCACAGTGGGCTGAAATATTTTGAATATATGGATTTATTTTCCTTGGAATTGTTCAACACAAAGGCCAGTGTATAGAAACACTACATTTGATTAAATTGCTTGATTTTTTAAATATTTTTAACATTTACTTTCAATAATCTTACTAATAGGATGGAGAGGTATCTTTTACATGGTAACTACTTTGGATCAAGATCTGAGAATTTGTTCAGGAAAGCGTGGAACGGGAATTTATTCTATATGGATTTTGTGAGTTGGATTTTGGAAACGCCGTAGAAAGTTTAAATTGATTATGTTTAGGATATTTTGGAAGAAGTGGGTCGATAAAAAAAATTAAATTCTCGGTTAAGGGTATTAACTGAAATTCTTTGTGAAGTTGTGGATTGGAGATAAACCAAGGAGTGTTCGTCATTGTGTGGAGGAACTAATTTTGGGATTCTTGAAGTTTGTTGGTATTCGATTTGTCAGCATTGATCCATACAGGGCTGGCATATAAAAATAGGGAGGTGATGGTTTTGTAAAGTAGTAAAATGGTTTTGTATGGTAATTTAACTAATCAGTTGATTATTGGTTTAAGTTGGTGTAGTTGAATTTGGGCCGAAATTTGTTAAATAGCGTGCAAGGGAAGAAAAACATCTGCGGGGGTGGCAAAACATGATTATTTATCCTTTTTCCATCCAACTTGGAGTTTTGCATAAGAAAATGACAGTGAGTTTTATAAGAAAAAACATTACAAACAAAGTGCTCAATAAAAAAAAACTTTTATTTGACATTTTAATCGGAAATGAAATTACACTTAAAATTGAAGTAATATTTTGTGTCTTGGGTACCAAGTAACAATTTTGCGAACATTATTGTCCAGCTATCCAGCTGTGTCCACTAGCCATTGTAAAAAATGACGGCATATTGAACAGTTTAAAATGTCTAAAACTTCATAATTAATTTGAATTAAGAAAGCGCCAATGTCACAGTTGAAATTTGATATAATCAATGTGAAAAAATACATTTTGAATGTATTGTTATTTCATAATTCTGTGTGATACTCCATGCGCACTCTCTGGCCTTTTCAGACCTGTCTACACAGGCCCACTGTGCTTCGTCCGCTAGAGCGCTGCGTGATAGGACCAGCACAGTGAAGACGGTCAAGCCAGACGGCAGGTTGCTCCTATTTTGCCGTTTGTCATTAGTCTACATTTTACAGACAATTTCGTCGAAAGTTTCAGCCAGAAAATATTCAAGTAAGTGCCTCAAATGTATCTAAATTACAAGTAATAACAAACTTAATAAAACGACAAAAACATTCATTCCAACATCCTTTTTAACTTCATAAAACTAATTCTAACTAAGCTTCGAATATAATTTTTTCTAGAAATGACAATAAATATTCTACAATTGTCGCCATTCATATATAAACAATCATATTAATATTTGACCTCAAATAATAATGTGATGTAATCAATTTTTTCAATCGTCACCTCAACAGATTCAAGGAAATGATTGGAAATATTATTTTATATTGTGTATCTAATGAAACTCAAAATTAATCGAGATTCGAAATCTGATCCTCTCTTCTCTCTATCTCTCTCATTCGCTTTCTCTCGTCTCTCTCTCGGATCTGTCTCTCTCTCTCGTCACACACAAACACACACACAACACACCAGCAGGCACAATAGAGACCACATTAATCATCAGGCGTGCGGTTTATTTACTTTATTTATGTTATTCTATTTGTGCTGAACTATCCAGGCTCCTTTGTGCTTACTCCATTACTATTTTCTCAACCACTAATTATCCTTTCTTTTATAGTAGCCCGAACGTTTCCTAGCCATTTCCTAATTCTTTCATGAAGTGAATGATTATCTCTATTACCTCTTAATCCTGACTAAGTTACGTTTCTATGGCGACAGTTTTTATAGTAAACTTGTTGATTACCTGGCGTTGCTGGGATAATCATTTACGTCCCCCGTTCGCTCTGCGCACCCGAACCGCTTCTCCATCCCAGCCCACTTCTTTCGCTCTGCCCGGCTCGCACGCCCTCCCCACTTACCCTCCCCACTGTCTCAACTTCTCTAATCGCTCCACCCACTTCGCTCTACTCCTCATGCTCTGTCCGCCCCGTTCACCCATTTCAAACAGCCCCTGCTCGGCAGCAGGGCCTAGATGCATTGCGGGTTGCTTAGTTTCCAACAACACATTATGAGTGTAACCTTGTTTGGGGTAACATTTTGGGATCACGATCCTCGAATTACGTTGTGAGATAAAAGTATCAGGCAAGAATTTCCTAGTTTATACAAGTCATTTTTGAGTAAATTTCGAAAATGTTGGTGCTTTATATAAAGCAACGCCAGAATTAAAATATAAGTTTCAAATTCAATTCCGCAATGTCAGGCAGATAGATAGGGAATATCCATTTTGGTATTTTCTCTCTATATTTGGTGAAAATCCTGTGAAAAGTTTCGACGCTAATATTGGCCCACAGACACGATTTAAAAACACTTTTTCAGGATCACCTTTCCCCAAAACACACATAAATTTCTTAATCAGAAAAATGATTTGAAAAGGGTAAAACTATCACTTTTTGTATAAACATTATACATATTTTGTTGCAAGAAATCGTTCATACTTGGCGGCACAAATGATTTACGGCACAAATGATGACGTATTAGATTTTACGGCACGAATGATTGTGTGAACACTTTCAGCTAATCGCAGCGAGACAATCGTGGGGAAGCAGAGGAAAACGGAACAGCCGACCACAGGTTTGTTGCACAGATGTCAAATACCCGAGACATCACAAGAAAGTTGTTTCCCAAAATTAAGTTCGATTCTCTTAAAAAAATTATAATGCTATTATACAAAAAATAGCGTATGCAACTCGTTTCCATTGTTAATTTATTGCACTCTTACAAATTTGAAAACTCGATTCTATCGTCGCCCGTTTTCAAAATATGTATTCATGCAATAAAGTATTACAAAGTAATTGCATAACTTAACATTATAAAGTAATTGCGTAAATCTATTATTAATTAATTGTAAAATTAGTCATGCAATTCCGCGTGTCACTGAAATATTGTGTACACTTTATGTGCGGCAATGTAATTGTATGCAGTTAACCTTAAATAAGTAAAAATCTGCGAAATAAAAGTTTGAAATTAGTGTATAGAGTCCAGTTTGATTAGAAAAAAGAACTAAGAACCTCTCTACCTAGGAAGACGAAAAAATTAATTACAAGAAAATTATAGTCCCATCGTCGTTTTTGATCTCCAAAACCTGAAACAATACTGTGGGAACGCGGATGTCGAGTCTAAATCAAACTTGGCCAGTAAGAGGAGGAGAGAGATAGTTCGATGGAGAGAGGCTATTCGAAATGCGATGATACTCACGAGAAAAAAGAGGACTGCAAAGGGAAATACAATGAAGCAATATTGAAATTGCGTAGAATTATTAGAGAATTATAAGTATAATCCTAGATCCTGAAGACGAAACAATTGAAAATTTTAGCTCAATCGTTAGCTCGATTTCGTAATTATAGAAATCCTTTTCTCATTTTCTCGTCACCGGATGAGCAAAGCGGCGTCTCATCGCCAACAAAAACGAGCGGCATGAAGGCAAATGGAAGCTCGTTGAGTGTACTTCCTGGAGGGCGCTCCGCTTCCTCCTCCGGAAATTTCGCGGCCTTGGCACCTTTGGGCGGCGGACGCAGGGCACGGCAAGGCACGGCCGGAGCCGGGGCCGGGCGGCTACAGCGAGGCGTCGGAGTTGCGGTGGCCGGCGTTGGCCCTTCGGCGTCCAGAACCCTTCCACCCTTTCATCCATCACGCGGGAGCGCTAGACTTTTTACGCGCGTCAAAGGGCAGCGCCCGCCCTCCCGCTCGTATACCCCTCCCCCGCCGACACTGCCCTCTCGTTCCCGGGCGCCTCCTTTTTCGCCTGGCGCCCGGCCCCCGGCCACCTGTTCGCTCCGATGCTCCGCTTCCTCGACTGCCTCCTCCTCTTTGCCTCTTTCTGGACCATTCGAACAATTGCTTTCTGACCCACACATCTGATCATCAAGAAGGAAATGGAGGACAAGAAAATTTAAAGACTTCCGATTTGGACTGTTGGAAGTGGAAAGGGAAATGGTACAAACAAGCAGGCAAATGGATTGACAATTTTTATTTTTATTTCTCGTACATTTCCGCACACTTGTTTGCTTGTTGATTTTCCCTTTCGTAATCCAACCGTTTGAACTTCCAGCTCTTCAGTTTTATTGCGCATAATTTTTTTGGTCTAGTACAGTTCCCATACACACCGAACCAACCCACCCTCCTGCTGGTCCAGTGCCTTCCTTTCCACCCTCCGCTCTGCTGGCGCCACGTCGAGAGTAGGTCACGTGCGAGGGGCACGGGGAGGTTTTTGTGCGGAGCGGTGCGGTGCCTGATGCAAGTCGTCCGGGGACGCGCTAACGACGCCGTGGCGGGGGCGGGGGCGGCGGCGCGCTGCCCGGCGCTTCCGTCTGCCCATTGATGGGCGCGGAAGCGGCCGGCGCCGGCGCCGGCGCCACCGCCTCCTTTGCACACAACGCCCGCCAGCCCTGGCCCTGCGCGCGGCCTCCGCCCCGGGGCCAGGCGCCGCTCCGGCGTTGCGGCCGCCAAGCGTGCGCCTACGCACGTTCCTCTCGGAATTAACATGCATTTGACATCCGATGCCCTCTCTCTATCCCGTCTCTCTCTCTCTCTCTCTCTTTCCCGACTCTCTCTATACCGTCTCTCTCTCTCAGCCACACACACTCACATATTAATTTACTCTCCAACATTCTCTCTCTTCCTTCCTCCTTCTCTCCCACCATCCCTCGCTCCTCCCTTCAACTCTCTCCGTTTGCGCAACAGTCCAGGTCGGTATTTGGCCTGCCATTCGGTTGCTTGCAATACATATTTACCCCTGAGGAAGGTCGGCATTACGCCCTGAGGAAGGTCGTAGAATGGCGACCGAAACGTCGGCATCTTCGTTATGGACGCGGCGTCACCCGGACAGCATAGTAAATACTTTTCATTCGCAGTAATAGAAACGGGTCCTTTTATGTATTTGTAGAATATTTCAATTGCATAATGTTTAATAATTACTATTATATATTTTTCGATTTATTTGTTTGTCAACGCTATTAGTATCGTATTATGTATTAATCTTTAATTTATTTAGTCAAAAACAGTTTTCTTGAGTTCTGGAATAGTTTTTTTACTTTACTTTTACTTGTCTTTACTTTCAAGAAAGTAAAATAATTATTTCGTAAAATATTTAGTAAAATTATTATTTTACTTTACCGCATTTTGTATATTTTTGCTCCAAATGCTCTATGATTTCAGAGTTTTTCAAAAAATAAATCGGAGAGAAATTGTGGTATAAATGGTATTACATAACCATTACTAATGGCGAGAACGTAAGTGCTGTTTTAGCACCACTAGTTTCAATATTGCTAACCATTCAAGGTTTCTGTTACCTTTCTAGAAAGTGTTTATAGAGGCTCCTCCTACTGTTTCTTTAAGGTATATTTCTATTTAACACAAATAATGAAATACGTTATGACTATTTAAATTATATTTTCTACGTCTCATCAAATCAAAAGTCATGAAGCACTGCTAATTTTACTTTTACGATTTACTACAGCTTTTATATTATATTATTTTTCATTACTGTTGATAACATCTTCCTCTCTCTCTCTCTCTCTCTCTCTCTCTCTCTCTCTCTCTCTCTCTCTCTCTCATATATATATATATATAATCTTTGTTAGTTGAGAAGGTGGGCGGAGTCTGACATCTGCGTGATCGTAGCCCTGCTGGAGGCTTTTGGGATCGCGGAGGAGAAGCCGTACGGGAATGAGATATCAACTAATCGTACGGACTAAATGGAAATGAGAATGGAATGGGATGAGGAAGTATCCGTGGGATCCATGGACCGTTTTGAATGAATTTCCCCTTCATCTGCCTGGAATTGATCGAAGTGATGTATGGAAATAATGGAACTGGGTCTCATGATTTCTCACTAGATAGTAGCGTTGAACGAACCAGCAAGTGAACAGTTGTCAGAAGGTCTCCACCTTCGTGTTATTATAAAAGGGCCTCCCGGTCTGCTAAAAGTCTCTTGCGGTTTCTCAACTACATGCTCAAATGCTCTCTTTTCCGATCAATACAATGTTGGAGCAGTAACCTAATGATTGATTAACTATGATCTTCCCCCGCGAGATTTGGCACATACCTACCTGTTGATTAGCGGGGTTTCCCTCGCTAAGGTTCTCTCACCCGGGCTCCCCAAACGGGTCAAACTCTAAGCTCCCGACCTGTCTCCTAGCATATGTGGTAGTGTAGTGCATGTTAGTGTAAGTGTATGTAAGAAGGTGTGAGGATAAGACAAGGATAAGGAATGAAAAATCGCGATCGGCTCTGTGTCGTTTGTTGTTACTGATCCGGCATTCACCTAATGTTGATAGGAGAAACCATGGAAAATTACCGATCAGAGCAGCCGGCCGCTAGAATTCTTCTCCAGATAGTGATTGAAATTGACCTAGCTATCTAGCTACTAGTGTCGAAAATCCTGCCACCGTCGGGACTCAAACCTGGGATCTTCGCGATAGAGGCACTGAAGTGACATCAGTTGATGCCCTGAGTCACCTCTTCCGGTAATGAAGACAGGATTCAACGATTTATGTTTAGTGTTAGAGACGGGAGAATGATGTGGTCGTCACCCGAATCGTCCGTCCACAAAATTCCAAGAAATGCGCAAAAAAAGTGTCTGGAATAAAGTGTTCGATGGAGAAATACGCCTGTGCTATATTTAATCTGCCTAAAAGTCCCAGATTGGTGAGCGAGGGACAACTTTGAAATTTTAAATGCAACTTTCCTTTCTACCTTCTCCATAAAAAAGTAAGCAACTTTTTTTATTTGTTATAGATGACACTGCAAACAATAAAAATGAAGTTCCTTTACGTAAGTAAAAATGAACTGAAGATAAGCAATGAAGCTTGTTTACATATAATATTTTTCCAGTTCGAAGAAGCCATGAGACATTGCATATTTTTCGTAATCATATTTTTATCTTCATAATCATGAAATCATGAATCAGATAATGTCTTGTAATACGAAAATGTTTACAAAAAATTGCTGATTTGTAATAAAATGAAGAAATCATTTAACTCAGAAGAAATATGATATTAGGAAACATTAGGAACTTGTTTTTTGGTAAATTAATGATTCATGACGATTTTATGTTGTTCGTTTTGCTTTTGGTGTTGAAGATGTTATGAAAGGAATATGACTGGAGTAGACCAAAGTAAAATAAGAGGCACCTACTTCATAGTTTAAAATATAGCTCTCGTAATTCATAAACATCCTCGAACGCAATACTACTTTGATGAATCAGACACCCTGTTACCTTTCCAGAACGTGACGTGTGACCTGATGACTCCAAGAACATTATAAGGCCACAATATTGGATTTTCATTGCTCTAATGAAAAATTAAGTGTTAAGAACTATGTATTTGAAGTAGGAATGAAACGCTCAGAAAGGAAAAATACTTTGAGTGTTCTGGCAGAAATCCCCACCCTTTTCACATTAGTTCTGGAAGGTGAATCATAATGCGACTTTCACTGGTCCTCTCGATATATGCTCATAGACAAAACGTCGCTTTCCTCATTATATAATTTAGACATTAATGGGCTATGTCATTAGAATATTTGTACACCTGGAGGTGACAAAATTGCATTTAAATTGGCAATGGGACGACATTACAAAATGTTTGATTTATTTCAAGAACACTTTAAATTTACTTGTTTCATTTTGCCTCTGCTGTGTTTAGTCACAATGGATGGAGGCATTAAACCCGTTGATGCAAGGTTGCCGAATTAGTTTGCAAAGAATAAGTAGAACATTTGAGATCTTTTTACATACTACTCAAGTAGTGTCACATATACTCGTCTCCTCATGGATCTGCTTTAAGAGGAGAGGAAGATATCTGAAAACAAAATGAAGAAAATGATAATGTAAGGAAAGTGTGCTAATGTTTTTGCACTGAAATGAGGATGTGGATGACTTGACGTCGGAGAGGAAAGTAGAACAAACCAAACTACAATAATATAGAGTTGTTCTATTTTTAATGCAAAGAGAGCCAATGTATCCATCCTTCGTTACTCAGTACTCCATGTAATGCATTCGAATGTCATATTAACAACGAGGAATTATTATTTAGAGCAATAGATTAGTTTTTTGCACGACAAAATGGAACACTTTTTAAAAACAGATATTAATTTACGTACGAAACCAAAAAATAAAAAGTTGCTATTAATATGGAATTAAGTTTATGTAAATCAGATATTATCAATAACAATTAATCATTAGTCACTTAAAATGTGACGTTTGTGAACAATTTCACCCTCTTTTCTCAACTCTGTGGATCCTATTACTACAAAATTATACGAATAACGTTATACGGGAAAATTGAATATCTTACATATGAAATGTAGAATTGTGATTTTTTAGTGGACAACGGCCCTAAAATAAATCGAAATCCTCAAGATCTTTGGCGAGCTGGAGTGACAACGGAATAATCGGCTGGAAGCCTGGCAGAAGAAAGACGAAGGACATAGGAGAACACTGTAAGAGATGAGCAGGCAGAAGGAGGAGATGAAAGTGAAGGAAATGTAAAAAGGAAATAATAGAGGAGGAGGAGTTGAAAGAGGAGGAAATTATAGAGAAGGAGGAGTTGAAAGAGGAGGATATTATAGAGAAGGAGAGGAAGGTAAAGGGAGCGTAGAGATAGGTAAAGAAGAGGAAGGAGGTAGATGGAGTGGAAGGGAATGGAGTAGCAGCTGCAACACCGCGCAGATTACGCTGCGCTTCGTGCTTATCTTCAACCCTCGAAAGAACAGTCGTAGATAATTCGATGACTGCTAGTTAGAAAAATTTTAAAACCCTGAGATTACAGAATCAGAATAACGTCTTAGAATGACACCAGTATATAGCGATTCGAAAAACTATAGTGTCCTCTCCACGCAACCGTCGAAATGAAAGTGTACCGTCAGACCGGGAAGAACCAGCCGCCTAGGCATGCAGTTTTTTCGAACGCTCAGCGTCCTCTCTTAGTTTTTGATGTTAATCTACAAATTTATCCGGTGAATAATTAAAATTGCATATTTTTAAAAAATTGTTGTGTATAACGCCAAAATTTTGCCAGATCGGCCTGATACAGAGACACATCACTAGCAACTGACCAGGCCTCCGGGGCGAAGACCGGTCACAACCCGCTCGATTGAAATGATGAAGGTTTTTTTCTCAGGTATTCTCCCTCCTTTGGATTTTCTGCCAGAGATGCGGCCGCCGCTACTTTGCTCGCTTGAGAATTAAACATGAGAGAAGATCAAGTATACTTATGTGAGTTTATTCATTAATCTAACCTCTTCACTGGTATTCTCTCGTGCTAGATAGCCAACTCAGGATGCTGGACGCTGCCCTGCCGACAGGTGACTAAGCTATAACTGCCAAATGTTCCTTCTGCTCGGAGAAAATGTTTAGACATTGGTGGTGTTTTACATTCTTGGATTTCGAAGAAGCGTGTCTCCCTGCCCCCCTCCCCAGCTTGCGCCATGCTATCGTATCGCCACATTTATCCGTTAGTACTCGCTACACATATAGTAGCATAGTAAGTCTATTTACAAATCAATGTTCGGAAAGAAAGCGGGGTAATATTTCTTCCTTCAAGATCCAATGTCATTGATTGATCCTACACATTTGACAGACCCTAACTACACACTAAACTTACCTAAACCGGTCTCAATGCACTGTAACGTGTTCAAAAATGTGAATGGAATTTGTTCAAAAGAATTCGCATTATCATCATTGATTAGATGATCAACAAGTCATGTTTCTTACGTAAACAACTACGGGCAAGTTTACTCATCTATTTGCGTAACCTTCGAAAACACATGTATCTGTGTTAAAAACTATTGTATTCGGCCGACTCATCTACATACATCACTGCCGGATCATGTAAGAGGGATACGGTTGAAAAGAATTTAAAATATCAAAGGAATTACTTCCACAATAAAATAATGCAAAACTACCAATCCTTCACATTCCGCATCCAACTGGTGGTAAAATTCATTTCCCAAAGGCAAATCAAATAAACATCAATGTCTTGACTTGATGAGTTCAATATTCAATATTGGTTAAAATACATTGAGTTAAAATAAATGAATTATACATTGCTTAACTTTACAAACTAATGTATTCATTAGGGTTAAGAAACAGGAAACAGATTTCCATATATTGTTACATATGAAATTATATGATTGTTGAATATGGCAAACCGGTGAACATTTATTTAGAAACCCACGTCTTTCAAAATTGTAATTAAATACAAATAATGTTACAAACAGAGCGAATCCCGTTCTGTGTTTAAGGAAAATGCAAAAGTTATTTTGTTGACCCAATTCACTGTGTTTCTCAAAAAGATTTATTTACGTACAGCACCTGGCTTTTGAGAACCTTTTAATATCCGATAAATATCACCAAGTGTATCCCGAGAGAGCCATGCGCCAAAAGAGGCAAAAGATCAAATACACTTGCAGATCTTCAAAGTTTATTTCGAAAGTCAGCTTAAACAGTTGTAAACAAAAACCATGACAACGTGTTGATTGATCACTTGCTTTATCACGCTGCTCACTGTAATTGAGTCATGATTATCACATCAAATAAATGTCGATCAATGAGAGTAATGTCCGAGTGCGCGTTGGTATCATCTAATTAGTGATGACGAGTCATGAATTTAGGGGAATGAAATGTTAAAGAAATCACATAAATGCCCAACGTATTTTATTAGAGAGAATATGAATAAAGAGGGAGCAATATCGAAAATACTGTCGAGAATCGAATTGTCCACCGCATTAGATCAGCTGGCCGGGGGGCTTCTTGAGGGCACGCGACTCCAACCTCAGAGAGAAACAGATCTAGACCTCAAGCAGCCCTTTACAGACAAGCTATGACAGTTTCGATGGTTAAACCAATCGCCTATCTCTCACGCCGATCAATGAAGGCAGGTGGCAGACGCGATACAATATGCACGTTGCAGGTTCCTCAAGCCTGGCTTGCCAGCTCAATGAGCTGGGGAAAAAAGGTTGTCCATCCCGCAGAAAATGCGGTTTAAGACGATCAAGCTCAACCGCAGTTTAGAGGTTCTTCAGGTGAGCAGGATGGGTCCATGAGGGTGCTCCAAAATAAGCTGCAATCCAACCTACCGTTCGACCGGCGCTCATAAGGACCAGGTAACGGCCTGTTGCCATGTGCCAGTGTCCTGATCGGTAGTGTCCCGGGGTTTTAAGTTTCCGGATAGTAGCGCAATAGTTCAAGCCGACTAGGAAGTGATGATGACGAAATAGTCGAGTGAGACATTCTGTTATGAATGAAAGAATTGCTGAGTGATACTTTGCCTGTAGTTTTAAGAAGAGTTCGTCGATTCTAGAGAAGGGAATGTTGAAGCGCAGCACTTCCTTCACCACGAGTTACGCTGTGGGTGGTGCTCCTCGCTATGGTTACAGTGAACCCCGTCACACAATAAGGTCGTGTCGATCTCAGGCGTTCCCGGAGATGCGTGTGAGAAAACAGCTGGTCAAAACTTCCCAATACATAACAGTCCACTATACTTACGCGGCATAATGGCAATAAGCGAAGTCCGACGCCGCCCGCTATGAACGAAATAATTCAAATCAACCTACCGTTCGCGTGCAGGCGCCGCCGCCTCCAACCACTTCGAGCGCAACAGAGTGTTTGGCACCGCCTTCCGACAGCGTCAAGTCACCGTACTCTGCCTCCAACGTCGCCACGTTCGCCGTCCACCGGACACCGTTAACATGTCACTCGATCGCGTCCCCGTCCGTTAGATCACGCCCGTCTTCACGTCTCGCGCCCCGATCCGCGGACGCTCCGCTGCTGCCGGGCAGCTCGGGCGCTGGCTTGGCGCGACGCGGTCGCGCGGCACGTAGCCGTGGCGCGCGCGCGCGCATCCGTTTCTCGCGGAGGAGGCGTCGCGTGCTTCCTCGCGCTCCCGTGCGAACGCCGGCCCGCAGGACGCAACGTAGGGCAGCCTTAACTTGTTCCGCCCCGCGCCGCTCTAAGGTCCTGGTAGTGCACCAACCCACGACACCGGCCATCTGGGCAGGCGGCTCGGCTCGCTGCCACCGAGCGTCCCTCTTGCTGGTTCTTCTCATACCTTCTCTTCTACAAATCTTTCTTTAATTCAGCTTCCTGCTAG
>BOPP01000008.1:17667881-17681418 GCA_017312745.1 Gryllus bimaculatus
CGGCTTCGCCTCGCCTTCCCGTGCGAACGCCCGCCCGCACCCGCCCCCGCCCCGGTGCCAACCTCACGGACACCGGCTGCCCATCCCGCAAGATGGGCTTGCTCGTCCACCATGACCCCGGCTTCCTCATTCTGTCTTCTCTACCTTCCTCTTCTACAAATCTGTCTTCTTTAATTTCATCGCTTCCTGCTGCTCCATTCCCTTCCACTCATTCTACCTCCTTCTCTCGTTTACCTATCTCTTACGCTCCTTTTAACTTCCTCTCCTTCTCTATAATTTTTTCCTCCTCTTTCAACTTTCTCCTTCTCTATAATTACCCTCTCTTTCAACTCCTCCTCTCATAAACTTTCCTCTTTCAAACTTCTCCTTCTCTATAATTACTCTCTCTTCAACTCCCTCCTCCTCTATACTTTCCTCTTTCACTCTCCCTCTTCTATATACTTTCCTCCTCTGTTCAACACCTCCTCTCTATTATCTCTCTTTTTACTTTTTTCCTTCACTTTCATCTCCTCCTTCTGCCTGCTCTCTGCTCATCTCTTACAGTGTTCTCCTAATGTCCTTCGTCTTTCTTCTGCCAGGTTCTCAGCTGATTATTCGTTGTCACTCCATCTCGCCAAAGATCTGAGGATTTCGATTCTTTTCGGCCGTTGTCCACTTAAGAAAAATCACAATTCATACATCTTCTATGTAATGATTATTCTATTTTCCCGATAACGTTATTCGTTATAATTTTGTAGTAAATAGGAGCACAGAGTTGATGAAACAGGGGTGTGAAATTGTTCACCAGAACGTTACATTTTAAGTGACTAATGATTAATTGTATATTTTATAATTATCTGATTACCAAAACTTATTTCCACTTTAATAGCGACTTTTTATTTTTTGGTTCGTACCTAATAAATCAGTTTTTAAAAAATGTCCATTTGTCCGTGCAAAAACTAATCTATTTTGCTCTAAATAATAATTTCCTCTGTTGTGAATATGAATCCGAATGCATTACGTGGAGTACTGAAGTAATGAAGGATGGATTCATTTTCCTCTCTTTGCACAAAAATATTGAAACACCTCTACTTAGTTTGGTTTGTTCTAGCTTTCCTTCGACGTCAAGTCTTCCACATCCTCATTTCAGCTGCAAAAACGTTACCACACATTTCCTTACATTCTCATCTCTTCTTCATTCTACTTGTCTTCAGATCTCTCCTCTCTTATAAAGCAGAATTCATGAGGAGCACGAGTATATGTGACACTACTTGAAGTTAGTAGTGTGAAAATAGCCTCAAATGTTTAACTTATTCTTTGGCAAAACTAATTCGCAAACCTTGCATCAAACGGTTTAATGCAACTCCTTCCACTGTGTGACTAATACACAGCAGAGGCAATAATAAAACAAGTAAATTTAAGTGTCTTAAATAAAGCAAACATTTTGTAATGCCCCGTCCCATTCCCAATTTAAAATGCAATTTGTCACCTCACAGGTTTCAAATATTCCAATGACATGAGCCCATTAATTCTAATTTATATTTAATTTTTTTGAGGGGAAAAGGGGGGGCGGGAACCGTTTTTTGGGGGTCCTTATTGCGGCATATATTTTGAAGAGAAACCAAGTGAAAGTCGCTATTATGATTCACCTTCCAGAACGTAATGTGAAAAGGGTGGGGCCGGAAGTAAATGAATTTCTGCCCGAGCAATTTCAAGTAATTTTTCGCCTTTCTGAGTCGTTTTCATTCCTACTCCCTCTTCGAAATAACATAGTTCTTAACACTTAATTTTTCATTATAGGCAATGAAAATCCGTGTTTGTGTTTATAATGTTCTTTGGATCATGAGGTCACCGTGACGTTGGTGAAGAGGTGAAGCGAGGGTTGTCTGATCATCAAAGTAGTATTGCGTTCGAGTTGTTTATAAATTACAGAGCTCATATTTTTTATAAACTATTGAAGTAGGCTCGCTTCTTATTTTTCTTTGGCTGTCTAGCTCCAGTTCATATCCCTTTCATAACATCTTCACTACTTATATCAAAAGGAGAACGAACACTTAAAAATCGACATAGAATTATTAATTACAGAAGACGCAAGTTCCTAAAGTTTTCTAAACATATTTCTTCTGAGTTAAATGACTTTCTCTTTATTTATATACTAATCAGCAATTTTTTGTAAACATTCCGTAATACAGATAACATTATCCTGATTCTTGATTTGATGATTATGAAGAAAATAAAAATATGTTACGAAAAATATGCAATGACTCATGGCTCTATGTCGCAACTGGAAAAATAACTAAATAAACAAGCATTTCATTGCTTTCTTCAAATACATTATTACTCACATAAAGTGAACTTCGTTTTTATTGCTTGTAACAGAGCTACATCCTATTAACCAAATAAAAAAGTTGCTGTACCTTTTTATGGAGAAGGTAGAAGGAAAAGTTGCATTTAAAAATTCTTCAAAGTTAGTCCCCGTCGCGTCAAGCAATCTGGGACTTAGGCCAGATCTAATTGCACAGGCGCAGTTTATTTCCTCATCGAACATTTTATATTCCAACTCTTTGTTGCTCGCGCAATTCTTCTTGGAATCTCGTGGACCGGACGATCGGGTTGACCGACCACGATCACTATTCGCCCCGTCTCTAACAGCTAATTACATCATCGTTTGAGATCCCGTCTTTGCATTACCGGAAGAGGTGGAATCAGGGCATCAACTGATGTTCAGCTTCAGTGCCTCTATTCTTGCGAATTGATTCCAGGTTTGAGTCCCGACGAGTCGGCCAGGATTAATTTCGACGAGTCAGCTAGATTAGCTAGGCAACTTTCAATCACTATCTGGAGAAAGAATTCTAGCGGCGGCTGCTCTGATCGCGTAATTTCCATGGGTTTTCTCCTATCAACATTAGGTGAATGCCGGAATCAGTAACAACAAACCGACACACGAGTCCTCATCGCATTTTTCCATTCCTTATCCTTGTCTATTCCCTCACAACTTCTTACATACACTCTACACTAACATGCACTACACTACCGACATATGCTAGGAGACCAAGGTCGGGAAGCTTAGATGTTGAACCCGATTTGGAGCCCGGGTGGAAGAGCTATAGCGAGGAGAGACCCCCGGTAATCAACAGAGTGGTATGTGCCACCAATCTCGCTGGGGGAAGAATTCATTAGTAACTATCATTAGGTTACTGCTCCCAACATTGTATTGATCGGAAAAAGAGGACAGCATTTGGAGCATGGAGGTTGAGGAGAACCCGCAAAGATGCACTGTTAGCAGACACGGGAGCCCTTTTCATAATTAACACGAAAGGTGGATGACCTTCTGACAACTGTTCACTGTGCTGTTCGTTCAACGCTAACTACTCTAGTGAGAAATCATGAAGAGCCCGCAGATTCCATTATTTCCACATACTCACTTCGATCAATTCCAGGCAGATTGAAGGGGGACAATCATTCAAAAACGGTCCATGGATCAGGCCAACGGATACTTCCTGCATCCCATTCCATTTTCATTTCCTATTTAGTCCGCATAGATGATTAGTTGATATCTTTCCCGTACGGTCTTTCTCATCCGCAGATCCCATAAAGCCCTCCAGCAGGCTACGATCCAGCAGATCGTCAACTCCGCCACCTTCTCAAACTAACAAGATTCATAATATATATATATATGAGAGAGAGGAGGAGAGAGAGAGAGAGAGAGAGACGAGAGAGAGAAGAGAGAGAGGAAGATGTTATCGCAAAAGTGAATGAAAAATAAATTAATAAAAAGCTGTAGTAAATCGTAAAAGTTAAAATTAAAGCAGTGCTTCATGACTTTTGATTTGATGAGACGTAGAAAATATAATTTAATATAGATACGTATTTCATTATTTGTGTTAAATAGAAAGTATACCCTTAAAAGAAACAGTAGGAAGGAGCCTCTATAAACATTTCTAGAAAGGTACAGAAACTTGAATGGTTAGCAAATATTGAAACTAGTGGTGCCTAAAGACAGCACTTACTTCTCCGCCATTAGTAATTGGTTATGTAATACCATTTATACCACAATTTCTCTCGATTTACTTTTTGAAAAACTCTGAATCATAGAAGCATTTGGAGCAAAAATATAACAAAATGCGGTAAAGTAACATAATAATTTTACTAAATATTTTACGAAATAATTATTTACTTCTTGAAGTAAAGACACAGTAAAAGTAAATGTAAAAAAAAACTATTCCAGAACTCAAGAAAACCTGTTTTTGACTAAATTAAGTTAAAGATTAACTACATAATTACATACTAATAGCGTTGACAAACAAATAATCGAAAAAAATACTATAATATAATTAATTTAAACATTAGACAACTTGAAATATAAAATACATAAAAGGGACCGTTTCTATTACTGCGAACTGAAAGTATTTACTATGCTGTCCGGGTGACGCCGCGTCATGAACGATTTCCGCACGCTTTCGGTCGCCAATTCTACGACCTCCTCAGGGGCGCTAATGCCGACGTTCCTCAGGGGTAAATATGTATTGCAAGCCACGAACTGGCAGGCACAATCCGCTGGACTGTTGCGCAAACGGAGAGAGTTGAAGGGAGGGAGCGAGGATGGTGGGCAGAGAAGGAGGAAGGAGAGAACGAATGTTGGAGAGTAAAATAATATGTGAGTGTGTGTGGCTGAAGAGAGAGAGACGGCACACTATAGAGAGCATCGCGGAAAGATGGACCGAGAGAGAAGAGCGACGGGCATAGAGACGAGGCGCATCGGATGTCAAAGTGTGTTAAATTCCGAGAGGAACGTTCGTAGGCAGCAACGCTTGGCGGCGCAGCGGCCGGAGCGGCGCCGGCCCCGGGGCGGAGGCGCGCTGGTCAGGCCAGGGCTGGCGGGCGTTGTGTGCAAAGGAGGCGGTGGCGCGGCGCCGCGCTTCCGCGCCCATTCAATGGCAGAACTGAAAGCGCCGGCAGCGCCCCCCCCCGCCGGACGGCGTCGTAGGCGTCCCCCGGGACCGACTTGCCACCCAGGCACCCGCACCGCTCCGCTACAAAAACCCCCCGTTGCCCTCGCAAGTGAACCTACCTCTCGACGTGGCGCCAGCAGAGCGGAGGGTGCGAAAGGTAAAGACAACTGGACCAGCAGGAAGGGTGGGTTGGTCGGTGCTGTTATGGAACTGTACTAGACCAAAAAAATTAGTCGCAATAAAACTGAAGAGCTGGAAGTATTCAAACGCGTTGGACTTGACGAAGGAAAATCACACCAAGCAAAACAAGTGTCGCGGGAACATGTAACGAGAAATAAAAATAAAAATTGTCAATACCATTTCCTGCTTGTTTGTACAAATTTCCCTTTCCACGTTCCAACAGTCCAGAACTCGGGAAGTCTTATAAATGTTTCGTTGTCCTCCCATTTCTCCTTCTGATGATCAGATGTGTGGGATCAGAAAGCAATTGTCGAATGGTTTAGGAAAGAGGCAAGAGGGGAGGCAGTCGAGGAAGCGGAGCATCGGAGCGAAAAGGTGGCCGGGGGCCGGCGCAGGCGAAACAAAGGTAGGCGCACCCGAGGGTACGAGAGGGCCCAAGCTGATCTCGGGACACAACTTAACTGCTGGTGCAGGGTCGGCCAGGCCAGCAGTATCATCCCAGCAGGCGGGACAGGGCCGTGTGGCGCCGTCGCCCCTTTGAGCTGCGCGCTTAAAAAAGTCTAGCGCTCCCGCGTGTACGGATGCAAAGGGTGTAAGGGGTTTCTGGACATGCCGGACAGCGCTCCAAACGCCGAAGCCATGCCGCAACTTACGTATACCCCTGCGAGTCGGTAGCCTGCGGCTCGCTCCGTCATCTCGCGCCGTGCCCATTCCCGCCGTCCGATCCCCCTGCCCGCTGCCCTCGCCGCCCAATCTGCGGTGTCATCGCACGGCCTGCCGGCCCAGATGTTCTCGTCGTGAGCATGACGCAGCGAAAGCGGCGAGTCCGCCACCCTCCCAGTTGAATCGTACACTCAACGAAGCTTCCCATATATTGTCCTTCCGCTCGCCGCTCCGTATTCTTTTGCTCTGTCGAATGTCAACAGCGAACTGCCGCGTACGAGATTGTACTGTGCTCCCATAACACATCCCTTTTATTTTCCTGGTCTTTGACTCCGACGACTCAACATGAGTGATGCAATAGTCGCAACCCACCCAGGCTTCCATCACTCACTAAAACGTTAGTGAGCTGCACCTTCAGATGCCCTTGACGTCCTAACTCACCACACATGCATCTCTAACTAAATTCCCACGCCCTCTGTACGCTGCAGGCATCCCGAAGCTCTCACACCATCACTGAGACTACTGAAACGCTGGCAAGCCATCTATCACGGAGACTTCACGACGTTTTCGCCACCGATGCTGAAGCCTGCTGTCTCATCGCTCACCTCTCCACCGCCACCACACGACGCTTCGACGATCATGGCACGCGCAACCGTCGCCGCTAATCAAATGGAGAACATATAACTTCCTCCCATCCCCCTCTTAATCTGGTCTCCTGATCTCTAGTTACCCTCAGGTCCGCACTCACCCTAGAGTCCAGCGGATACGTGGCCTACATTTCACTCAGCTATGTATGCTTGTCCACCACATGCACGCCACGACTCTTATCTTATATCCAGTGCCATAGTCTCTCGTTAGTGCCACCTGACCGTCTGACACCAGCCTAACTCTTCCCACACGTCCGCTGATTTCGAGAATGAGCTGCTCCTTTCTCGCTTTCCCAGCTCAACTAACATATCGCGTCTCCTCCGCTCCTGTACCCAGCCCACGTTTCACTCTTAGTACTCGACCAATCTCGTGAGGAATCCAGTATCACCTCAGATATTCCCGATGTACAGGTCCATATACGAGTGCATATGTCCAAACGAATAGTACTCATTTAATTTTTCATATTAATTTTTTCGTCTTCTTACGTAGAGAGGTACTACTGCCCTCGAGCCTGCTATTCTCCCTAATCAAAACTCGTACTCACTATACCCACTACTTATTCACATGCATGTCATCCTGTTGATGCTGCTCTTCAAGTACAAGATATATATTTTACACTCTCATCTTTGAAGGCTAGCTCAGCTTGGTGGCACAGTCGAACTACATCTACGCTCATTGAACGCCAATCCGCATCATTATCATGTAGCTTCTATACATCATGAGAAATACTTTCCAGATGACACCCGGCCTAGAATATCGACGAGATGACACTCCACGAACTTCGATACTTCACAACTCTTAAACCTTAACAATCTCATCAGGATTTAACGGCTGTACACCTCTATCGTCCTTATAATCGTATTAAGTCTATGACATAGTTACCTTACCTCGGTCCATATCCTCTACCCCCTTACATTCATATGAACTGTCAATAGATTATGATTCCTTGCGAAAACGGCGCGACAATAAGAAATCGACGTCTTTCAAATTCTGTAACGCCAGTGCCACCAATCCAAATTATAACAACACTCCCAGCGGCAAGAACATGCACAGCTGCAGTCACCGCGCCTAATTTTCTGTGTATAATAGCACTCTATAATTTTTTTTAAGTGCGATTATCAGCACACACTTAATTTTGGCATAATCACTACTTCTTGTGTACTGTCGTCGAGGCCTCACTCCGGTTGGACACTCCTGAAGTCGCAACAACATAGCACACCTGCTCGCTTCTACGTCCCCTCTGTATCCTGTACATCCGCACCCACTTCGCTAGCCTCATAACACCCCGCAAGGCCATCATGCGATCTTCACGCTCCATCCAATTGAGCTGAAAGGTGTTCCACATCAATATACATTCGTGCCCCTCGTGCGAGTCATGCTGAAAAGAACCCGCTCAACATACCAAGGTCCACTAACTATTCCGTAATGCACGAGTCACGCTATCATCTCAAAGTGTCTTCAGCCCCAAGTACTGACCACGACTTTTCTCTGCTAACAACCTCCGTAATATCTGTATAATAAGAGCTTTATTAACAGAAAAGAGTAGACCAAATTATGCGTGTTACATGACCACTTGATGTCCTCACATAATACAGTATGCTCTCTATCATGATAGGAAATTTGATGTGTGTTTTGGGGAAGGTGATCCTGACAAAAGCTGTTTTTAAATCTGTGTCTGTGTGCAACATTAGCGTCGACAAATTTTCAAGGATTTTCACCAATATAGGGAGAACAATACCAATGGATATTCCCCTATCTATCTTGCCTGACATTGCGGAATGTAATTTGAAACTACTTATATTTTAATTCTAGGCGTGCTTTATAGAAGCGCACCAAACATTTTTCGATAATTACTCAAACAAATCGACTTGTATAAACTAGAAATCTTCTTGACTGCTGATACTTCTTATCTCCAACGTAAGTTCGATGCCGCACTCACGCTAGATTCACTACTCAAAATGTTTACCCCAAAACAAGAGGTCACACTCATTAATGTATTGTTGCGAAAACTAAAGCAACCCGCAATGCATCTATGGCCCTCGCTGCCGAGCCGGGGCTCAACGAATTCCGCACCAAATGGGTACCGTGTACCCACGCAGGCGCGACACGAGCGACACCTCAGAGCGTATCGAGAGGCGCAGTTAGAACTAGCGAGCAAGCTCATGCGAGCATGGTAACCTCTGAACGAACGACACATAGGATCGACATGCAATCCGGGTAAGAGTACAGCCTAGCAGTAAGGTACGAAGCGAGGGGCCCGTGCGACCGAACGACCGGCCACCGAGCCGACAACCGTATATCCAAGATGGTCGAGGTGGTGGCGCGTACTGCACGACTATCGCTCGCATTATCGGTGACTTGTCGGGCGCAGAAACCTCCACGTGAGACACGTAACCGTCGTACTATCACCACGGCACCGCCTATCGAGCGGCCTCGACAAACAAAGTTTCCAGCATAAAAAAACACTCCGTCGCACTAGATAACTAACTTAGCCTCAAAGGATTAAGAACCCACCGGTAACTATGTCAGCATAATATCAATTCCAGCTTTCATGTATATCCAACGAGTCATTCTAGGAATATATGCCGACTAGGAAAACGTTTCCGGGTTCATCTATACGAAGAAAGGATAATTAGTGTGTTGAGAATCAATGACGTTAACAGCGACCCAGGTCTCAAGCACTAATCAGGTGCTGGATTAGCTGTTCGCACAAGAAATAAACCTAAATAAATAAATAAATAACCGCAGGGGCATGCCATGGGATTTAATGTGCGTCCCTTCTATCGTGCCTGTGTGCTGTGCTGTGCGGTTTGTGTGGCTGCAGCATTAGAGGAGCAGACACAGAGATGAGAGAGGGAGGGATGTCACGAGAGGCGAAGAGAGAGAGAGAGAGAGAATACAAACTTCTCGCATCTCGATAATTTGAGTTTCATTAGATACAACACATAATAAAAATAAGTTATTTCCAATCATTTTCCTGAATCTGTTTGAGGTGACGATTTGCAAAAATCTGATTTACTCACATTATTGGATTTTGAGTCAAATAATTAATTATGAGTGATTGCTTTATATATGAATGGCGACAATTGTGCAACTTTTATTTGCTCATTTCTAGAAAAATTTATATTTCGAAGCTTAGTTAGAATTACGTCTTTATGAAGTTTAAAAAGGATGTTGGAATGAATGGTTTTTGTCGTTTTATTAAGATTTGTCCATTACTTGTAATTTAAATACAATTTGAGGCACTTTACTTGATATTTTCTGGCTGAACTTTCTGTACGAAACTTGTGCTGCCTAAAATGTTAGACTAATGGACAAACGGCAAATAGGCAGCAACCTGCCGCTCTGGCTTGACCGTCCTTCACTGTGCCTGCGTCCTATCACGCAGACGCTCTAGCGGACAGAAGCACATTGGGCCTGTGTAGACAGGTCTGAAAAGGCCAGGAGTGCGCATGGAAGTATCACACAGAAATTATTGACAATAACAATACATTCAAAATTGTATTTTTTCACATTGATTATATCAAATTATCAACTCGTGACATTGGCGCTTTTTAATTCAATTAAATTATGAAGTTTTAGACATTTTAAATGATTTCAATAGCCCGTCATTTTTTTACACATGGGCTAGTGGACACAGCTGGATAGTGTCTGGACAATAATGTTCGCAAAATTGTTACTTGGTACCAAGACACAAAATGATTACTTCAATTTTAAGTTGTAATTTCATTTCCGATTAAAATGTCAAATAAAGTTTTTTTATTGAGCCACTTTGTTTGTAATGGGCGAAAGCCCGACGCCTCCTCCGCGGAGAGGATGGCGCGCGCGCGCCACGCAGTGGCCGCCGCGACGCGTCGGCGCAAGCAGCGCCAGAGCACTGGCCGGCAGCAGGCAGCGCGCGGATCGGGGGCGCGAGCACGTGGCGGCGGTGAACGGGACGGGGACGCGATCAGTGACAGTTACGGTGTCGGTGACGGCGACGGCGACGGGAGGCAGAGACGGTGACTGACGCTGTCGGAGGCGGTGCCAAACACTCTGTTGGCGCTCGAAGTGGTGGAGGCGGCGGCGCCTGCACGAACGGTAGGTTGATTGATTATTTCGTTATACGGGCGCGTCGACTGCTATTGCCATTAGCCGGTAAGTATAGTGGATGTTATGTATTGGGGAGTGACAGTGTTTCTCCCTCTCCGGAACGTGAGATCCGACGACGACCTTCATGTCGGTGTACGGGGGTTTCACTGTACACAGCGAGGCACCACCCCAGCGTAACTCGTGTGTGAAGGAAGTGCTGCGCTGCTAAGGCATTCGCCTGTTTCTGATCGGAGAACCTTCTTAAAACTACAGGGCAAAGTATCCACTAGAATTCTTCTTCAGCTAACAGATGAATTCGACCTATTTCTCTAAATAGTGTTGAACATTCGCTACTATCGGAACTAAACCCCCGGACCTCCCCGTCAGGCACACTGCAATGGCAACAGCTGTTACCCTGGTCCTTTAGAGCCGGTCGAACGGTAGGTGATTGCAGCTTTATTTGAGCACCCCATGGGACCCATCCCTGCTCACTGAAGACCTCTAAATCTGGGTTGAGCTGATCTGTCTTAAACGCATTATTCTCGGGATGGGACAACCTTTTCCCCAGCTCATTGACTGGCAAGCCAGGCTTGAGGAACCTGCAACGTGCAATTGTATCGCCGCTGCCACCTGCTTCATTGATCGCGTGAGAGATAGCGATTGTTTAACATCGAAACGTCATAGGCTTGTCTAGTAAAGAGCTGCTTGAGGTCTAGACTGTTTCTCTCTGAGGGTTGGAGTCGCGTCTCAAACCCCAGCTGATCTAATGCGGTGGACAATGCGGATTCTCGACATATTTTCGATATTGTCCTCTCTTTATTCAATTCTCTTCCAATAAAAACTTGGTCATTATTCATTCTTTATCATTGTCATCCTAAATTCATGATCGTCATCACAATAATGATCAACGCCCTCGACATTACCCTCATTATCGACATTATTGATGTGATAATCATCACTCAATTACAGTGAGCAGCCGTGATAGAAGCAAGTGATCAATCAACACGTGTCATGTTTTTGTTTTAACTTTTAAGCTGACTTTCGAAATAAATTTGAAGATCTGCAAGGTATTTGATCTTTTGCCTCTTTTTGCGCAATGGCTCTCTCGGGATACACTTGGTGATATTTATCGGATATTAAAAGGTTCTCAAAAAGCAGTGCTGTACGTAAATAAATCTTTTGAGAACACAGTGAATTGGGTCACAAAATAACTTTGCATTTTCTTAAACAAGAAGGGATTGCTCTGTTTGTAACATTTTGTATATAATTACAATTGAAAAGAGTGTTCTAAAATAATGTTAACGGTTGCCATATTCAAAATATAATTTCATATTACAATATTATGGAAATCTGGGAGAAGGGAAGATTAAGAATTTTTTTAAAAATTAAACATTTAAAACGGTAAAAAAAACGAAAACCAAAAAATTATAAAGGTTGGGCCCTATTAATATGGAATAAAGTTTAATGTAAAAATCAGATATTATCAATAAAATTTAATTCAATTAGCTCACTTAAAATGTGGACGTTTGTGAAACAATTTCAACCCTCTTTTCCCTCCACTCTTGTGGATCCTTATTTTACCTACAAAATTAATACGAATACACGTTTATACGGGAAAAATTGAATATCTTAACATATGAAGATTGTAGAATTGTGATTTTTTAAGTGGAAGCAACGGGCCCTAAAATAAATCGAAATCCTCAGAATCTTGGCGAGCTGGAGTGACAACGGAATAATCGGCTGGAACCTGGCAGAAGAAAGACGATAGGACATAGGAAGAACACTGGTAAGAGATGGACGCAGGCAGAAGAGGAGATGAAAGTGAAGGAAATGTAAAAAAGAAATAATAGAGGAAGGAGGAGTTGAAAGAGGACGGAAATTATAGATGAAGGAAGGAGTTGAAAGAGGCAGGATATATAGAAGAAGGAGAGGAAGGTTAAAGGAGCGTGAGAGATAGGTAAAAGAAGAGAAGGTAGCCGTGGATGGACGCTGAAGGGAATGGAGTGAGCGAGGAAGAGTGAATTCAAAAGAAAGAGATTTAGTAGATAGAAGGGAAGGCGAGAGAGGCATGATAGAGGAAAGTTCCGGTGGCAAGTGAGCAGCCCTTGCGGAGGCGCCGTCCGTGGTTGGGCACCGTGGGCGGGGCGGGGGCCGGAGCGGGCGGGGTGCGGGCGTTCGCACGGAGGCGAGGCGTATAAGCCGCGCCTCCTCCGCGAGAGGATGGCTGCGCGCTGCGCCACGCAGTGGCCACCGCGACCGCGTCGGCCGGCAAGCAGCGCGCAGCAGCACTGGCCCGCAGCAGGCAGCGCGCGACGGTGGGGCGGAAGCACGTGGGGCGGTGAACGGGACGGGGACGCGATAACGTTGACAGTTACGGTGTTCGGTGACGGCGACGGGCGACGGGGAGGCAGAGACGGAGACTGACGCTGTCGGAGGCGGTGCAACACTCTGTTTTGGCGTCGAAGTGGTGGGAGGCGGCGGCGCGCTGCACGAAGGTAGGTTTTGATTGATTATTTCGTTACTATGGGCTGCGTCGCTAGCTATTGCCATTAGCTCGGTAAGTTAGTGGATGTTATGTATTGGGGAGTGACGGTGTTTCTTGCCCTTCCTGGAACGTGTAGATTCCGACTGATCCTTCATGTCGGTGTACGGGGTCTTCTACTCTACAGGAGGCACCACCCGCTGGACATCTAATCATCGAAAGTTTTCCGAAGTGCGTGTAGTGAAGAAGCAAGTAAATGTATGTGTTATGAGTAAGAAGTAGAAGAGGGAAGCAAAGTAGGAAGAAGGAAAAATCGCGTGTCCGTGACTCGTGTGTGAAGGAAGTGCGGCTGCTAAGGCATTCGCCTGTTTCTGATCTGGAGACATTCTCTTAAAACTGACATGGGTCAAAGTATCACTACAATTCCTTCTTCAGCTAACATGAATTCGACCTTTTTCTCTAGATAGTGTTGAACATTCGCTATACTACGGGAAACTAAACCCCGGACCTCCGCCGTCAGGCAACACTACAATGGCCAACAGGTTGTTACCCTGGTCCTTTA
>BOPP01000008.1:17681443-17699794 GCA_017312745.1 Gryllus bimaculatus
GAGCCGGTCGAACGGTAGGTGATTGCAGCTTTATTTGAGCACCCCATGGGCCCCATCCCTGCTCACTGAAGACCTCTAAGTCTGGTTCGAGCTGACCTGTCTTAAACGCATTATTCTTGGGATGGGACAACCTTTTTTCCCGGCTCATTGAGTGGCAAGCCAGGCTTGAGGAACCTGCAACGTGCAGTTGTATCGCCGCTGTCACCTGCTTCATTGATCGCGTGAGAGATAGCGATTGTTTAACATCGAAACGTCGCAGGCTTGTCAAGTCTTACCTGTCTATAAAAGAACTGCTTGAGGTCTACACTGTTTCTCTCTGAGGGTTGGGGTCGCGTCTCGAACCCCAGCTGATCTAATGTGGTGCACAATGCGGATTCTCGACATATTTTCGATATTTTTCTCTCTTTATTCAATTATCTTCTAATAAAAACTTGGTCATTATTCATTCTTTATCATTGTCATCCTAAATTCATGATCGTCATCACAATAATGATCAACGCCCTCGACATTACCCTCATTATCGACATTATTGATGTGATAATCATCACTCAATTACAGTGAGCAGCCGTGATAGAAGCAAGTGATCAATCAACACGTGTCATGTTTTTGTTTTAACTTTTAAGCTGACTTTCGAAATAAATTTGAAGATCTGCAAGGTATTTGATCTTTTGCCTCTTTTTGCGCAATGGCTCTCTCGGGATACACTTGGTGATATTTATCGGATATTAAAAGGTTCTCAAAACGCAGTGCTGTACGTAAATAATTATTTTGAGAATACAGTGAATTGGGTCACAAACTAACTTTGCATTTTCTTAAACAAGAAGGGATTGCTATGTTTGTAACATTTTGTATATAATTACAATTGAAAAGAGTGTTCCAAAATAATGTTAACGGTTGCCATATTCAAAATATAATTTTATGTTACAATATTATGGAAATCTGTTTCCTGTTCTTCATACCCTATTGAATACATTAGTTTGTAAAGTTAAGCATGTGTAATTCATTTATTTTAGCACAATGTATTTAAACAATATGAAAATTGACTCATCAAGTCAAGACATAGATTTTATTGATTGCCCTAGAAATGAATTTACCACATTGACATTGAAATAGGTGATTTTGATTATTTACTGGTGAGTAATTCTTTTATAAAGACTTTAAATTCTTACCAACCGTATCCTCTAAAGATTTGATGATGTAAGATACCGCGAATACAGTAGTTTTTAACTGATACATGTGTTTTCGAAGGTTACCAAATTAAATAAACTTTGCTAGTTTTACGTAAGAAACATGACTTGTGATCATTAATCAATTATGATAATGCAATTTATTTGAACAAATACATTCACAATTTTATCACATTACATGCATTGAGATAGTTTGTAGTTAATGTGTAGTTAGGGCTGTCAAAATGTGTAGGATTAATCAATAACATTGGATCTTGAAGGAAAATCTTACCCCTTTTTTCGAACACTGCTTTGCTTCAAAACTTACTATAATTTATATTGTAGCGAGTACTACGGATAAATGTGGCGTTACAATAGCGGTGGCAAGGGGAGGGGGAAGGGAACCACGCCTTCTTCGAAACTCCACAGAATTAAAACACATCAATGTCTAAACATTTTCTCCACGAAGGAAGCATTGGCAGTAGCTTAGCGTGTCGGCAGGCAGCGTAGACACAGTGTACTTTCTGAAGAAAAATACCGGGAAAGGGTTATTAAATGGAATATAGAATAAATACAGATCTTACTTCTCATGTTTAATTCTCAGGGCGGAAAATATGCGGCCGCATCTCTGCAGAAATCCCAGAAGGGAGAAGTACCATGAGAAAAAAAGCTCATCATTTCAATCACTTGGACAGTCTCGCCCCGGAGCCTGTCAGTATGCTGTGATTTGTCTCTGTATCAGGGTGATCTGGCAAAATTTGCGTTATACACGACAATTTTTTAAAAATAATGCAATTTTCAATTATTCAACCGATAAATTTGTATGATATTAACAATCAAAAACTAAATAAGAAACATCACTTCGAAAAATGCATGCCTAGGCGCTGTTTTCTTCCCGTCTGACGTTACACTTTTTTCGAGGTTCTGAAGACACTATATTTTCGAAGTCGCTACATATTGGTGTCCATGAAACGTTTCCTGATTCTGTAATCTCAGTTTTAAAATTTTCTAATAGGCAGTCTCAAATATCTACGATGTTCTTTCGAGGGTTGAAGATAGCATCGAAGCGCAGCGTATCTGCGGTGTTGCAGCGCGCAGCATCAACAGCACGAATTCGACCTTTCTCTTCGAGGAATAACATTAACGCTGCTCCGGAAGTCTTAAAAATAAAATATTCTTGGCTAAAAGCTGCTTTGTTTAACTACAGCTCGCTTCTTACCTTGCAATGCTGTAGTTGAAATATTTTGCATCTTGCGACTTTCATTGACTGGCCTTTTGTTCTCAAATACTTCTAACGTAAAAAAGACAGTCGAACAGCAGAAGACAGCAGAATAAGTAGAAGATAGCTGAGCCGGAGATTGAAATGAGAATTTCTGTCCATCTAATTATAACGACTAAACCGTGTTTATAAATCATTTTGCTTTATTTTAATTGTTATTCAATTTTGAATGAGCTCGATTATTACCACAAGATGTTAAAAAATATTTTTGTCAAATTTCAGTATTCATATTGTTTTCTAGAATAAGGCAATACATAGAGTCATATTGCATGTCGAATTATTCCGCCAGATTTGTAGTTCGCAGAAAGTGGCTTTTTGAAGAAGAAACACGAACAATGATGTTCATATCCAAATATCTACAGAGTTTATTTCCTATTAGAAACATCATTTCAAAACAAGAAGCAAAACATTAAAAAAATAAAACAATAACTTATTGAAATAAAAGTTTGACAATTTTTTAAAGTGAAGAGGCCCAAATTTTCGTTATAAAATTTCGTTATAAAATAGGGCATGCAATGCTTTTTAGCTGGTTACGTTCTGACGCAGTCCAAATAATTTCGTGTTCTTGCCAATCACTCATGCATGACGAGTAGCCTATCAGTCAAGGCAAAGTTCACAAATGTAACATCGATACACTGCCCTCCAAAGGTTCATTTGTAAAAAATTATCTTCGACGCACATTACGCCCCATTAGTTGTTTTTTGCTGGTTAAGGTCGCATCAACATCTATTTCATTAGCGACCACTATTGAATTTGACGTTAGGGTTTCTGTGAAGATTACATGATATGATGATGATATGGGGGGGGGGAACGATGAACACAATACAACCATGCCCGAGGCGGGACTCGAACCCTCGATCCTTCCGTCCGAAATCGCTATGGCACTATTGCGTTAACGATCTGACATCTCGGTCGACACTATTAGTTTGTAACACCCATTATTTTTATGTCATTATTTTTATGTCTTCATTTGTATTCTGTATAATATACTAACTGAAAACTATACTTTGTGAGACATTATCTATGTGTTACGGTGATATGAAACTAATTGTATCATCTTTCTCATTACCTCCGAGGAAACTATCAGCATTTGTTAAATTTTTAAACGATCGCAGCAAGTCGGCCCCCGCCAACAGGAAGGTGCGTCGTTGCGAATCACTCTACTTGTTAGTCGATTCCACGCGATAGCAGCGGCCTTTCAAACCACGCGTACTGCACGCACCTCCTGTCCCGCCCACTGCCGCGCTTCTGTGCCTCCCCCCGCCTCCTGCCGCGCCTCCACCGCATCGCTGCGCCCACGCAGGTGCGCTGCTCGCCCGGTTCACGTGCGTCCCGCGCCGCGGCGCTCGCACGCGCCCCACACGCGCTCTGCACGCACGCATGCGCCGCGCGTCATCATTTGTGGAGCTGTCGGCTTCGCGAAGGTTCGCAATCGAAGTGCGCGAGGTTCGGCTTAACCTTGAAAAGCGGATCTGTTAATTTTTATTCGTATTCACCAGGAGGTCGTATGTCAGTGTCTCTCTCTCTCTCTCTCTCTCTTTCCTTTCAATCTCTCTATCCCGTCTGTTCCTCCCTTTTTCAGGTGTCGCTAAAATCTATGCTTACACGCGCCCCACACACGCTCCGCACGCACGCATGCACCGCGCGTCATCATTTGTGGAGCTGTCGGCGGCGCGAAGTATCGCAATCGAAGGTACGCGAGGTTCGGCTTAACCTTGAAAAGCGGATTTGTATATTTTTATTCGTATTCACCAGGTGGTCGTAAGTCATTGAATCTCTTTCCTTTCAACCTCTCTCTTCTTCTCTTTCTCAGATTGTCCTACAATCCATGTATGCACGCGACTCGCATGCGCTCATCACGCACGCATGCTCCGCGTGTCATCATTTGACGAGTAACACTGCGCGAAGGTTCTCAATGGGAGACGTTTGCAAGGATTAAGTTTCAAGTTAAACTTGAAAGCAGGTTTATTCATTTTCATTTGAATGAAGCAATTGGTTTTAGTCTCTCTTTCTTTCTTTCAGATGATAAAATACATTACCATATACCTCATAATATTATCAAATAATTACTTTACCGTTTAGACCATAGAAATACCGATTCCCGTTCAAAGTGTTTTGTAATTACATGCTCGCTATGGACTACAGAGAAGGTTGTGTAATGCTGCGCGGAGAAACTTCGATTTTTCGACAGAAAATCTCTTGTTAGATAACCCTGATAACAAAAAAGTAGATAAATCCAGTTGCTAAATTTAGGAAAGAGTCCTCCAACACGTGATGTAGCCAGAATACATGTTTTGTGGGACCTTGATATCGAAAAATCGAGCGACGGCAAAACTGTCTGTCCGTCTGTCCGTCTGTCCGTCTGTCCGTCTGTCCGTCTGTCCGTCTGTCCGTCTGTCCGTATGTCTGAATTTTGAATAATTTTAATCTTCTGACCAATATAATATTAAAGAAAAAATAGGAATACAAGCACAAAAGTTCGATCCAGTGCTATTGTTATGAAGACTGAAACGTTTGAATTTGTTTTACCTCATTCTCACTATTTGACATTATAAAATGATTAAAAGATAATATATTGACCATCGATAATATTTTTAAACACTACATAGTCCCATTTAAATTCAAAATATTACTTCATATTCGATATTATTTTTTTTCAATAATTTTCATACATCATTCCTTAGAAAAGGTCGTTGATTATGACAGATATCCATTGGTTGTAAAAACATTATATTCAAATGAGTAACTTTCACAAGAAAACTTGATATTATTTCTCAGGAGCATGCGTACTTGCGTTCTTATTAACACGATGAGTGAGTGGAGCTCGTATGCAAAACTTATTTCAGGGGAAGAAATATCACTGCAAATCCTAATTTGTTTCACACCTTACTTTGCCTTGACGAATACTTTAATATCTTCAATCTTTTCTCCAAGTAAAATAAATGTGGAAATTGCAAATAAATTTGATGAAATATCTTGATTGAAATATTTCACGTTAATAGCTTTTGGTAGATAATTCAATTAAAATAAATTATTTAAATAGTAAGCTTCGTCTCTAAAAATAATTTATGGTGATTATAAAAAAGTTCAAAAGGTCCAAAATGAAGCACATAATTTTTACACGAGTAACATAATAGTTTGCATTAGGTGAGTTATAAATAAAAAAAGCGTAGCCTTGTTACAATCTCCTTAAGCCATTATTGCCGCTTTGGAAAGATGGCTACTTGACAGATGTCGGGGATAGGTGAAATTGCCACCGTTTAACGTTTGCTTTCTTGCACGTAACATGTGCGCCCATTTCTCAGAATCGCTATTCAGGTCGAAGCATTCTCACTATTTAATGGGCTCCGTCTCTCCCTTGTCTGCATGCCCATCCGGTGTCCTCTTTTATGCATTTTAATAGCGGAAACGCGACTGGCATTCAGAATATAATTTAATTTTTGTGAAAGACTCAAACAGAAGCGATGTGACGAGTAGTGCGACATGCTTGTATTTCAATAGGGGAAAGCGTCAGGCCTACGAAGATATCTTTTCGTAAACATTCTACAAGAAAGCAGTAAGTTTAATTGAAAGATTTAGTAGCAAAATCATTCAAAATAACCCTATGAAATTCGTGACATGATCTATTTTATAGAAAGAAGATCGACATCTGCTTCGCGATGCAGAAACCTCATTGATTTGTACTCAATTCGCTTTATAAGCTCGCTTCCCACAAGTGCTGAAATTCTAATCATGTACCCCACCACCTCTACATGCTACATGAGTGTGTGGAGCCTTTTTGAAAGTTCTTTTTTAAATGACTGGCGGAGTATGCAATGTTGATATTATCTAAAATATTTTTCACTTAATTCTGAGCTATTTTGAGTAGACTTCACAATGATGACCTGATGACCCAATAACCTGATGACAACTACGGCCTCATCAACGACTGTAACTCAAAAATACGATGAAAATCTATTCATTGAACCGTTCCAAGGAAAAAAAACTGGAGATCACTTATACTTTCGCAAAATTACTATTGCAACATCATTTATTAATAACTAATGGTAAAGAATTTGGTTTAACGATTTTTAGCTTTATTTTATTTTAATAGACTGCACAGTGGTGGCGCATTTAATGAATGACATATGTTGCGTATCTGTTATAAATGCACTTTCAGAAGAACACATCCTGGATTTCTAACAAAAAATGCGTTAAATGAGAAAGGATTTGCTTTGTGGCTCATCCTATAAAATGGGAGAAAAATGTTACGTCGCTTTCTGCAAACTCACTGGGACAGAAACACGATTCAAGGCAATACACCAATTCCTGTACAACGCAAACGCACAAACAAATTGTGAATACCGTTACTTGGAAAGATAATTCACACAATAGAAATATTTTTACCAAAAAAACCAACCAAACAAAAAAACAACACTCTACATGTTTTTTCATCATACACTTTGTAGATATTTCTTAGAATGAACAGCAGACCAAAATATCAATTTCATATTTTACAGTCTAGAAGGATGGTATGACGAAGTAATTATCCAGCACGTTCAGAGCGAATATCCAACCTCAATATCAAGAATAATGCACGACTGGTTAGATGTATGTGACCTTCCGCTCGAAATGAACGTTGATAAAAAAATAGCATTTCTCTCTCAACGGTTGTTATTTATTCACCTGAGTTCGCTGATTTAAGATCTGATGTTTGTGTTTTGAAATATTTAGTTGTTTTGCAATCGGTATATGTAAACATTTCAATATTTCATTTTTTTTGAACTCATATCGCTTGGAGAGAAATACATTATTTAACTCTTAAATAAGGTATTTCAAATTAATTTGGAACAGTCTAAATGTCTTTATTAGTATATTTGATATATGAATAAAATAGAAAACTTTTAGTTTTTATACATTTTTTTATAAATTACGTTTGTACCATGAGGAGGCAAATACTGAGTTAATTCTTTTGAGGCAGACACTTGCGTTTCAAGCTTTTCCGTTTATCATTACGTAGGCTTTTTCAGGGCAATCTATTTTAATGCTTCAGCAGACGTTTGCTTGCTTCAGCAGTAGTTTATTCCATCTGCTTTTGTAGCGTTCTTCCATAGTCTTGAGGTCCTGGCGGAACCCCTCGCCTCGCTCGTTGCTTACTTCTTGTAAGTTCCCAGAGAAATTACCAAAACGACTCAATAGGAAATGGATTTCATGTTACATCTCATATCATAAAATGCTGACAACGTATTATATACAATATTATCATACTTAGCAGACTTTTTATTTCGTAGAAAGTTTTCCACGACCACCACAAGGTTTCCAGGCAGACCCAGGACAGACTGAGATAGCCGTGATTATATGCTGGAAACATTCTCCTTTTGTAATTAATGCTTCACCAAACTGTTGAATTGAACCCAGATTGATACGGAGCGGAGGGAAAATGAACTTTCTCGACTGACAATTGGATCACTGACTATACTTGTTTGCAGTCTTTCTGTAGAGACTGCTTGTAGAGTGGTGGAAGCTACTGCTTGTGGTTACAGTGCGTATCTCGAGCTCGACTATTCCACATTCCACATGCCATAGCCTGGCTATCTTGTAAATCGTCTTGATCTAGAAGAAAATAAACCATTTGAGGTACTCTTAAATTGTTCAATCCAGAGTGTGCCATTTCAGAAGTTTAATCACATTTTAATGTCACTATGCTCATTTCGTAAATACACAGAAATGCAATAGAAATAGGTGTATAGATATTGCTGTTATGTAGTAGAACACATTTCAGTCTTCGCCTTTAAATAAAGATCGATCATTTGGACGGTACAACATAATTCCTAGTTCCTGGAAAAAACCTGAAAAAAAGATAATACAAAACTTCTTCTCTACAGTAAAATATGAAACACACCCCTCTTTTCGTTTTTGGAACATTTAAACATTTACGGACTGGCTCAATAGATTCTTTTATTGAAATCTCAAGGCTAACACTTCCGCTACATGTTGGCGAGACCCAAATGACGCACAACATTATTCGTCCCTACCAGGCAAAACTGCTAAGGAGTTGAAGACTGTGGGGCATCACCTGCTTCAGAAAGTATTCCTTCAGTTTCATCACTTACCTCCGACTTCTGGTCGTTATCCTTAACTTCGGATAAAGTAAACCCTTTAAAACATGGACTTGATAATTCATCAGAATACACAGCGGATCAAATTACTGAAGGGATACGAGGATATGTAATATTAAGTCTACTTTTCTCACCAATACCTTTCTTATTGTCGAGACATCAAAATACAGTGGTTCCTTGCTTCTCGTAAATTCAAAATGTAAACCCTTACGTTTCCCTTTGGTCCATACACGCAGCATTTCCTCACAGTTGCAGCACACACTGCGTGGGGTCCAATTATTTTGTTGATTGCGTAGAGTAAGTCCGAAGCATGCTTTATAACCGCGTCTCACAAATGAAATTGTATTGAATTTTTGATGATTTAGGGAGAAATAACCACAAATAAAGCAGACACTTTCAGGATTGTTTAAACATCAACTTAATTTTTGTTGACATAATGAGGAATGCAATGAAAGTAATAAAATATCCTTGTTAATTACATATACGAGCAAGAAGAATTACTACGGACATAATTTTACTACAAATAAATGAAACGCACCAGATATGGAGTGTCGCTAACTGTTACATCTCACTCCTAAAGTTTCAACCCCTGAAAACTACCTAACACAGAATAGCACTTAAAATGGTTTTCTGTGTCAGATCATATGAATTTCCTGTCATCCTTTTAAGCTTCTACATAAACGTCCAAGCTTCGACTGGCCACATAAGTATTATGTAGGTGACAAAATCGAGTTTTGACGAATAGCGCAATTTGCGAAATGTTTAGTAAGAATGTTTCTCGGTTTTCTACACTCACTTCGTGAGAATTCCCCATAATAAATGCCTTTTTTTAACCGTAATATGACAAGTACAATCATATTGAGGTTTCCTGGTGTTTTTGTTCCCTTCTCTTCAATATTATTTTGTATGACATTTTAAATCAGGAACAACGGACGCAGTAAAGGCATTCCAAATCTTCTGAGGTAAATTGATAGGAAATTCCTTTTTTTGATCAAACGTTTGCCTCCAAACGCCAAGATAATTTGCTGCAGAAAGCTCTAATTTATATTAAAAGATAGCATGACATATGCATGTCACTTCAGTACCTTTGTCACAAGAAGGAATGTAATGTCTCACTTGCATAATTTTCTAAATATGTTTTATATGGCGTAATTTCCTTTACGAGTTCTACTATACTATTTGAAGCTTGAATTTGGTGAAGTGCGCTTCTAGAAATTAAAGTAGCGTCTCGGGACCATCGCGTTCACGAGGATGAGCCGTTCTCCTCGGCGCTGCCTCGGCGCCCGCCCGCACCCCGCGCGCACTCGCTGGGTCGCTGCAGAGAAGTGGAGCAGCCGCTGGCTGGCGCTGTGGGAAGGCATCGCTCTCTCCCTCCCTCCCTCTCTCTCTCTCTCTCCCTCTCTCTCCCTCTCATTCGACGCACGGCAGGGCAGGGCAGCCGGTGTAGCGGCGCCTGCACCCCTTCCTGCGCCTCTCCCGTCATTGGAGGCACGCGCCTCAAATGACGTTCACATCAACTGCCAGAGCATGCGGTAGGAATAGACGGGTGAGTGACGATGCTCAAATGGTTATGTTGCCAAACATTGCTGGAGGCGCCCAGCATTACTTTGACGGAAATATTACAATCTTAATATACAAACATACAATGAATTACAAGCACAAATTATATAACAACCATAAACGACTTGGAGTAATATCGTTCTATTATTTTTTTAAATGAAGAAAATGTCTTGATTTTGTGACGAGTGAAGTTCCGCATTCCTTGAAAGCTTCTTGCGGTCGTAAACTATGTACTTTCATTACTCATTTTTATCTAAAATGAACGTAGTTACGGCTTTGGCGGGTCATTTCCGACCTAGTAAGTTCACTTATTGTTAATAGCTGTATGACACAATAATCAGAACACCACATCGAACAATAAATGCATTTACAAAGATACTAATAAGCAAAAATGGCTAAATCGCATGAATACGTCGCACGCGAAGTACTCGTACGCTTACGAGACCCTATTCCAGCGAGAGGGGAGATAAACTCTAAAATTGCAATATTCAACAGCTGCCCATGGGGTTTTATTTGCTACTAGCAAAATACCCGGCGTTGCCCTGTTTTTTTTTCATATTCAATCCTTGTGAAAAAGAAACCGTCTCCGTGCCTCTCTCTATCTGTCTCTCTCTGTATCTGTATCTCTCTCTGTCTGTGTATGTCTCTCTCTCTGTATCTCTGTCTCTCTCCGTCTCTCTGTGTCACACTCTCTGTCTCTCTCTCTCTGTGTCTCTCAATGTCTCTCTCTCTTTCTGTGTCTGTCACCGTCCCATTCTGCATCTCTCCGTCACTCTCCGTCTTTCTTCGTCTCTCTCTTTCTCCCTCTCTCTCTCTGCGTCCCTCTCTCTCCCGCGCGCGTCCGCTTCTCCTGGGCTTCGCCCTGCAGTTTCGTAACTCACTGCCCTGGCATTCGCGTGGAATTGTTCCAGGAAAATCACGTAAACGATTGCAAGCAGCCGCCTACATTTCTCATATAGAAAGTGGTTAGAAATTCGTGTCTCAATATCTAGTCTTCTAAAAAGTAGTGATACATCAATCTCAAAATATGATATTAACTTAATTGCATTAATAAATTCGTGCCGTGGGTTCATTGAATTGTAGCATACAGGACTGCTAATATTGTCCAATCACTGAACTTAAAAAAATTAATGCCAAGAGAAAGTCAGAATTGTTCGGAAGAATACATTTCATCCAACATGATTTATCTTCACTGTAGAGTCTGTTCTCATACAACCTAATGTCTTCCTTCCCGTAAAAAGAAAAAAAAACTGAATAAGGAGCGCCTACTGTTTCAGCTAATCTCTGCGAGGAGAAGGATCGTGAATATGAGGACTGAAGTATGACTAAAAGAGAAAGCCGAGTCAACGGCGGCCCATGTCGTGTGAATACTCAATGAAGGCCCCGCTATACGTGCCTGCGTTCAGTTGGGTTAGGACGAGTCGTTTGGTGGCCGACAGTCGCATAATCAGGGAGAGTTTGATGGCGGCGGAATGGCGGTCGGGTGCGGGTGGCGGTGGCGGGTGGCGGGTGGCGGTTGCGGGGGGCGGGCGGCGGGCGGCGGGCGGGCGGCGGGCGGCCGTGGCGGGAGGCCGGCGGTCGGGGGGGCGGCCGAGGCGGGGCGCGCCCCGCTGGCGACAATGTCCTTCGTTACGCGCCAGCGCGTCCGCCCTCACGCGCACGGCTCTTCGTTCGAGCGAGGGAGGCGGGTGCGTTTGCGTCAATGGGAATGTGTGGCTGCTGTCACGGACAATATTAGTTGTTTTGGTTCCACCTAGTGTGCGATTGTTACATTTCACCCAATTAATGGTATTACATGGGGAGAGTGGATCTCGAAATGTAGGTGTCACAGCTGTGCGGTTGCGGTTGTGTGTGAAGTGCCGTAAAATGTTTATTAATCTGACATTAAAAGTACTTGCCTGTCACTGTTGCATACGTGAATAATAGCGATGTATAATTTATAATTAATTTCGGTATCACATTTTGATATACATTAATTAGAAATATCATATCCTGAATTAATGGAGTTACATCCTCCGACAACCTCTAAAATAAGTTTTAAGGAATTATTGCATTATTTCTTCGGTTTTGAAAGGAGATATAAAGTCCGAGTGACTGTGAGCAATATTGCTACCTATGCGTTTGAATTTTGAAGGTACGCTCACAAAAATTAAAATATCTTTTATTTTTTACTTATACGTTATAGCTTGTTATTGCCTTCGGAACTCGATATATTCTGCATAACTTACCGGGATTGACAGGTCCATGGTTTCGAAGGAAATATGAAAACAGTTGAATGTTGCTACATGTTCTCTTAAGGAGGGAATTGTGAGAGGAAATTACGAAAGAATTGTGGGAAAGAAATATGAAAAGACAAACCGAGTCAAGTTAATATCTAATTAATTAATAAATAAGTAAATATAAATTAATAAAATTAAGAAAAAAACAAAATTATGTTTGTGCCACGGGCGTAAACTGGTTCTAATGACCTCGAGCGACAAAACGCCCTAGGGGCAAAGGCCGTTTTGTTGCCGCTTGGTCATTAGAACCCTTACAATGCCGTTGGTGCGTAAATAACAGTTTTATACGGTCTTATACGGTGAAGAACGTTCACTAACCTTTCCCTTTCAACGCCACCTTAATTATAAGGAATGAATATCACTTGAATATTAGGAATTATGCATTAAGAAAATAATGTACCTACTGCACTCATGTTTATAAAGTCAAAACGTAATGAATATTCTATTAGATCTGAATATGCTTACACATGATGTAACCTACCTTAATAAGGTGTGAATGAGCTTGTTGAAATGAGATCATATGATTGACAGTTAATTCACTTTTCTTTCTTGGTGTATCATCTCATTACTTCTACGATTCTTTCCATATTATTAAAATGTCATTTTAATGATCAAGCTACAACGTTATGTTTATTAATATACACAGTTGTTACATTTACATTAAAGTTATTTTGTTTTTTTCCATTTTCATGGGAAGAATAAGTGAATCGCTCGTAATATAACGTGAATTGCCAAACTAACGCGCTTACCATCCTCAACAAAATTGTTTTTTAGTTCCCTTTTTTAGTTAGCTTTTTAGGTCTCAACGCGTGAGAATCTAGAAGATATACTACTCGAAAACATCAATTTAACAGATCACTTTAATTCAAAGAGCTCATTAGCTGCGAGGAAGACTCAGCCAAAATATAAGACATAAAGAACTACTACGAGTAGAATCGAGGCAAAGTAGAAGAATATACAATTATATGTTCTGGTGCTAAATAATTACACTACCTTACTGTGGGCTGAGCCATTTCAGTATATCATTTATACAATGCGATTCATGCCTTCTAAACTGGTATTTTGTTTGTACGAACATATATAGTAGCAAATCAAATAGGCCAGGAGGAGGAGGAGTAACAATCGAAAATAATGAAATCAGTACCAGTTCAGATATTTATTATGTTCCTTAATTATCTCAGGGATAGAGAGATATCCGGAAAAAAACTTTTCTTTCCTTGATATATGAAAGACCTTAGATATTAAAGAATGTGAGCATATATATTATCCAAAGTGAATGCAAATAAATTAATGCTGTAAGGAGAGCACTGTGCAACACATGCAATTTAAAATTGAAGACAAGTGCATATATCAATTTTAAATCCTTTAATTTGCTTGAGCCATATTCACTATTTGTTATTTGATGAATGTGAATAACTGTGTGGTGACATTAATGACACTTCCTTAAAATATTGTTTTAAAATATGTCTCTAAGGTTCTGCAGATAGAACTTATCGGGAATTATTTTTGTAACATTTATTTTAATTAAAAGGGAAAGAAGGAAGATCATCAGAGGCAGTTTGTACAGTCTAAAGTCTTCATGGAGTCTTCAAAGTCTAAAGTCTTCAAAGTTTTCGTTAAGTTGAAAACTAGAGAAATCGGATCAACCTAGTACATCGTAAATGTCGTAAAGGACCTCTCAAAACAGAAGAAAACAAGAGTGATGAATATAAGATACAAAAATGAAGAAAGCTCTTCACTGAAAAAGATATTGAAGAATTGTTAAGATTGCGGTAATATATTTGGAGTATGCGGACAATGTAGAAAGAAGTTTGAAAAAGTCACAAAGATAATGAAATTTTGAAATAACGGCGACTCCATATTTTACTGTACCTCTGAAATAATAAAGCCAGTCATAGCTGAAAAATGTATTGTACGAGTATATCTTGAGATTATCAGATATAGTGAACTTCTGATGTAATGAATGAAAAATGTTAGTCCTCAGAGATTCACTGTAACCCGAGTCCACTGTAATACCTGTTCTTGCATACACGTATTAACTTAGTGAAATGTTAATTAATAAATTGAAGAGCTGAGGAAGAATACAAACATAGGTGACGATAATCCTCTCGGAACTGAGAGGGTGGAATGCAATTTCCAGATTTAATAGGTCGAACTGAATGCCCTGAATGCACAATCCTACGCTTGATATGCAGTGGATGGAAAACAATAAATATAGGAGTTAATGGAAAGCATTTGTCTTTTTTAAAAAGCGTTTTCTGGATTACTCAGTCCTTTGATTTGTGTTCACAAATCTAAACGTAAATTCAAAGATTGAAGTATTAGTGTTCTATTTATAATATCTATTATTAATAATCTTTTATTAACGTTTCAGATGAGTTAGCGTATGGAGTTGTTTCGTAGATCGGGGAGGTTTGATTTCTAACGTTGGCAGGTATTCGTCTCCTATATCTGTCAGACGCTGCCGCGATAAACAGTCTAAAGGTATGTACGAATTTGACCCAACAGCTCTTTACGAGCTGAGGCCTATCAGTGCGGCCGTAGGTTAAGGAGTATGTGTGGTTCGCACATAGCCATCCTTACACCGTATCCATGCTCTTCTCCTGAGAAGTGAGATTTTTCATCATCACGCAGCAACATATACCGGGACATTGCAAGGAAAGCTCATATTTAATTTTGGGTCCGAAGGAGAATCGAACCCAGGGTTGCGTCAAGGAAAGCAAGCACGCTATCCACGGACCACCGAGGTCCCAAACAGTTTAAAGATAGGCTTCTCTAAATGATCGTTTGAATATTCCTCAATTCCTATATGGATGACTTGATGAATGCCGCATTAGTACCTTGAACAAAGCACCACGGACCTTACTAGTTTTATTCTTCCACATTTCTTCACTTCCGTTCTTGAACAGAAGAAATACTGCTCAGCTGCTTTCATTGACATCAGTCAAGTCTTCGACAAAGTTTGGCATTTGGGACTTCTTTACATAATAAAAATACGTCTACCTCATCAATGATACATAATTCACAGCTCCTATCTGACAAACAGATTCTTTCAAGTAAAGTTTCATAACTGAACTATCTTCATTTCGCTGGACATTCCTCGCTGGGCCCGATCTTGTATTTACTATTTACCACTGACCTACCATAACACGACGGCATCAGAACCGCAACCTACGCAGATGACACAGCAGAACTGGTTACCAACAACGATCCTGTTGAAGCATCCAACATCCTAGAAACTCATCTGAATGAAATTTCCACGTGGTTTAAAAAATGGTGAATTTCACCAAATGAACCCAAATCTGCACACATAACCTTCACTCTAAAACACAGTACTTGTCCCTCCGTATGACAAGCGAATGACAAACAATTACCACAAACTGAAATAGTTAAATATCTTGGTCTGTACCTTGAACAAAGATTAACCTGGAGAACCCACATCATCATAAACGCAAGGGGCTGGAGCAGAAACTTTGAAAACTCTATTGGATGATCGGCAGAAAATCATCTCTCTCTCTGCAATAAACAAGGCCTCTGCAATTCTATTTTACAAGGCGATATTAAAACCAGTTTGGACTTACGGATTGCAACTTTGGGAAAGATCTAGTCATTCTAATATTGAAATTCTACAAAGATTATTATCAAAGTTCTACGATACATAACTAATGCATCTAATAATAATCTACATTCTGACATGCAGATTCCAACTATCATACCATTACAGAATACAGCTCAATATATGAGAACAGACTCAAAAACCATCCAAATTAGGTTGCGTGAACATCGTGGACAACAGTGAAGACATAAGAAGATTAAAACGACACCCTATACCTCAGTCATAGGTACAAAATTGCATAAATCATGTAATCACTGGTCTAAGTTAAATAATTCAATTTGTATCTGAGAAGTGCTGTCACAGGACAACTCTTCACTCAAATTAATGTTATTCATAAATAATTCACCAAATGTTCATGTAAGGAACAATTGAGAATAAGCAGTTAATTATAAAAAAAAAACTATAAAAACTTCCGTTGTGATGGTCAGGCGATGAGCTGATACCCAGTTTACCAATGACTCATCCTCAATGCTCTAGAAAGTTCTCGGTAATACCGCGAGTACGCGGTTGTCAGACCCGTGACCGATCAAATTGATTGATCAATTGACCGAGTAATGATTTCGGGCACGTCAACTACTAAGGTCATTGCCTCAACTGCTGCGTCAACTGCTGAGGTCACATCCTGCAAGTGTAGCGCACATTTTTATCGCAGGATGTGATTAAAACAGCATCCTGCCCGCCGCCCTATTCTCCCCAACCAGGTATATCCCACTAGCGGGAAACTATAAGCTACCGTCTGGTCTCCCAGTACGTGTGGTAGTAATGCATGCAAGTGTAAGCGTATGTAAGTAAGGGGTAGGGAAAGGGTAAGGAAGAGGAAGGAAATATCGCACGAGGTCCGTGGCCCGCATGTTAGGGTACTGCTCCGTCATTCGCGTGCTAATGAAAACGTGCCCCACCGCAGGTACAACGCCTGCGGAGAAAGATTCTTATTTTTCGCAACCCTCACATCGCTCCCCTTGAAACACATCCTTCTGCCCCTCCACTTTCCCTGCTGTCCTGAACGTGTAGGACCATCGGCCGTTAGCCGGGGAGAGTGTGGCGGCACTTGGAGCGCCGTCAAGAAGGCCGACCAAATGCCAGCGACACTCGCCCACTCGCCTTCCTTGAACCGCGTGGCGCGGCGAACGCATCCGTCGCCGACTCGCCTTTTTGTGCGCGAGCAACTCATCAAGTGGCGAATGGCACTGACTCGCCTTCTAGAGAAGGTTTTGCAATCTTCGTGTTTTTTAACCTCGAGGTTTACTCTTCAACGGATTAACGGAGAACATATGGTTGTGAAGGGTTCTGTTTCTTATAAAATATAATGTATTCGGAATGAAGTTTTATGTCATACATAAGAATTGTATTAAATGCCTACACATTTTTAGCGTTTTTACATATATAAATACAAAGTATATACGTATTCAAACAATGCCTACATTGTAGTTTAATTATATGAGGATAGGTGTGTATAATGACAAGAAAACACTGTTGCTATTGCGTTGGAGTAATATTATAAAGCTTCTATGATTTGTTTTGTTTCAGAAGTTGAGTGATACGAAAATAATAGTATTCACTTTAAAATTGAGTTGTTCTTGAAACAACTTGGACATAATCTCAAATGATCTTGCACATGCTTTGATAAATATCTTGGTTTATATCCGTGAGAATCATTTATTGATGGCCTTTATACATTAACATTCTAAAATGAAATATTTTCGCGAACTTATCCCTTCAGTGAATAATTTTATCATGAATGAAAAATACTTTTCAATTTGAACATTTGTATAATGAAAAAAAATAGGTTTTCTTTGATTCAAATTGCAGTGAGTAGTCACTGGGCAGTGCCACCTGTTTCAAGAGAGCACTGAGTTTTCTAAACGTTCAGATCGGTTGGATTTAGCCCTTACTATGGAACTGTTGTCTACATCTTTTCCAAAAATCATGCATTAATTATTTAGTTATTAAAATATGTCAAGATCCGGGTAGAATTGGAACTCCATTGCAGGAAAACGAGTATAAACATATTTTTATGGTTATTACCGAGAAATCACCGGATCCACTTCCTGACCCACATTCCTGCACTCGGAGATTACCCTCCCCGGCGCCGAAGTCGGGCGTTACTGTCACCGGCAACGGTGTCGCTGTCAGCGTAGCTCACCGGGCGGCGAAGAGGAGGCGGGGCGTTGCATAAGCCTTGGCGTTGCCGCGTTGTTTCAGGTGAAGCTCTCGCAGGGAAAGGTCGTGAGCGGCGACGCCCGGCGGCGGCGGCAGCGGAGGCGGAGCGGTGGCAGCGGAGGCGGCACGTGCCGCCAGCGTCGAGGCGCCCGCCCGTCGCAGCCACAGCCTGTGCCGCCCCACCGCGCGCAGC
>BOPP01000008.1:17699819-17715583 GCA_017312745.1 Gryllus bimaculatus
GAGAGAGATTCATACCTTAAGCAGCTTGTTTGATGTGAGCGAAGTATTCGACAGTATTTTCGTAATGGCCTAATCTAGTAAGTTGCGGAAAGCTCTGTTTTCCCACTTCTAACTCCTTCACATCCAAAGTTTTGTCGCAGACCGTTCATTCTTGTAAAAATTTTAGACACATCTTTCTAACCTCGTCCCCATTGATACCAGGCCCGTTTCCTCAAAGCCTCCCTCTTCCTAAAGCTCTCTTAAGATTTTTACACTCGATATACCCACCATCTCCCAATTTATTAAAACACACGCCCAATTTTGCCTGACAGCTTAGCCATTTCTTTCACAATTATACAACACTAACTCACACGACTTCAAGAGACATATGCACAATCGAACAACCAAATGAAGAATCCCTGAAATCCTCAAAAATCAATCCTGCTCAATCTCTCAAAAACGCTCGCCAAAATGTTCACTCTCCGACACTCTACACTGCCATTCCTCTCTTTCCCTCTCCCTGACAAACAACTCTCCCATCTCCTTGGTCCCCATTCCTTCATTAGCCAAATACCTGGTCTCTGCATAGATACAAAACTAACTGGAAATATTATATAGAAACCAAAGTGATGCCAGCCCTTCAAAAACTTCATCAACTTCGCCGCCATTAAAACAGTGAAAGTAGCATCAGTCCCTGAAAAGTGCTGAGGCTACTGTTTACGGTGTTTATGGGGAATGGAAATAATGGGAATAATTATTATGCTACATTGCTGTCTTATACAAATCTATTGCTTCCGACCACTACTTCTTACGCAAGGCCCGATCTTCTGGTGTCAGTCAGAAACATTTCCACATTGACAAGATCAAGCCTTCCCAAAACAGAATCCTCCGCCATTGAACCAAAGCCCATGGTTGTCCAGAAACGCAACTCTAGATTTCAATATAAAACCAATAAAAGAGCAAATAATTCACCAACCGCCACAATTTCCTTCTCCACCTACCAAACTATAATCGCTCCATCGTTTTACAACCTCGATATAGATAAACCCTCCTTCCTGAGAATAAAAAGATTCCCTCATTCATTCTTAACTAACATCTTCCACCTTTGAAAAGAAATAAATAACTTCGGCATTAATATCTCTCGAGTGACTTCTGATGAGGTTTGTGTAATGGCAGTGTGGTGTAATGATATTGCAACCAGTTTAAGTATTTCTAAACTGAGAAATTATCTTACATTCCACTCAATAGCAAAGCAATACCTGTGTTCGTTCAGCATTTTCGAGAATGTCAGCCCTGACTTCCCACATATTCCTTTAAGAAGGACAAATAGCTAAAAATTCTCATAACAACCGCGTCCTCCAGTCAATTTCCAATATCCTCCCACGCGTGTCCCGCAGAAGACTGGTTGAACAAATGAGGGAAAGGTCGCTGGGCCACAAATCGTATATCTCTGCGTCGCCCGAGCACCGCGGAAAGGTCTTGTAAGGGGCGCATGGGAGCCTTGACCTTATCAGCGCGTCCCAGCATTCCACATCCGCCCGCGCACCTCCGCCATCAGATGGCGGCCTGCGCAGCGGCGTGTTGCGTTCAATTGTTCCCCCCCCTCGCCGGCGTCTCACCCCGCTACTTCAGCAAGACAATCTGTGGTATCTGATGTCATGCTGGAATTCAAAATAAGCAACTTGGATGTTTTTCTAAGGTGTTTGTAACATTGGGATAAATTAAGGCATCTAAGTTCCTTCTGGAAACACAGAGTTGTTTTTTTTCTTTTTAATGGAAGGATATTAACCGTTAACTTGCAGACGTTATGGCGATATGTAATGACAAGGTTATTTCGTCGTTCAATAATGGAAGAAAATATAGGCTTAGTGATGCTACAGATTGGCACTAACTCTCATTTACAGTTTTCTGTTCCTATTCTCTTTCGGCGTCTAAGAGACACTAAGGTCTCTCACGAGTCTTACCGATTCTCTGTATGAGGCGAAACAGCACGCACTGGCACCTCCGAACATTGAAACAAATACGAATAGTTTAGACGGCTAAGGTTGTTGTTCAAGCAGACGGATGGACGTTTTGAAAATAAATAAACAAATTTTCGACATCAGGGTATTCTGACTACGGGTATCTTCAGTTAAATACTCCCAAATCAGTTTTCTGAATAATTACTTAACTTTAACTTTATATAGAGCTGACATTACTCATATAAAATAGCGTAGCACGAGAAAAGTAAAAAGTGATAGAAACAATACAACTAAAAACTGATACGAAGTGGGGAAAGTGTATAATGTATAATCTGTCAGTAAGTAATGTTACTAACCGATAAAAGTAAGAATTTCCATAAAACTGGAAAATAGTTAAAAAATTAAGTGGTAGTAAGTATTGCGTGATGGAAAATGCTAAAAGACATTGCCGTTAGAAACGCGTGTTATTATTGTCATTACAACATCTCTTTACTCCGGTTCACCTGAAGGCAGGAGAAGCCACCCTGCACTGGCAAGGATGCCCTTGCCCTTTAGGTGAGGCTAAATGTGACATACATCTATCAATCAATATATTTGGTGAAATTAAAATAACCACTCTATTGGATAATTATTCTGCAGTTCATTCGCGAGAACTTAACTTAATAATAAAAACTAAATTAATTTCTAGTGCGCAGTCATGCTTGTTCAGACGAAAAGAAATGTTCGATTGAAGTGGATTAAAGCATAAGCGTGTAAAATAAATTCCCATTTCAACTCAGTTCATGATACAAGATCTATAATTCTTAGATTAGTAATTCTAAAACGTACTACTCACGCGAAATACCCTGACATCGTCATTGGATTAAGGTGACATGCCGTGGAAGAAAGGCTGTTTCCAAAGACATGCCAAATGAATAAGTGTCTCCTTTTCCTTCGTGCTTGACAGCATTGAAATGTGTTCACAAAAACGTCATACTTTCCTACAACAGCCTAGACTGAATCCTTTCCCATATACACGTAAATGGCTATAGGGAAAATGTTCATAAGCCTAAAAGAAGAAGAAATCCTTACTGTTTCTAACTGGAAGAAATTTTCAATAACCAACCGCCCACGGTGACATTCTCAGAATATTGTTCAGCGTTGCCAGTTAGAGAAAGGTTTTGACTGCTTGCTAAACTTTTCCTCGATCCCGATCGAGATTGGATGAAATAATCGTAGTACATTTAATCCTCAACAATCCCACCTTCATTAGGTCCCAAACACTCTTAGCCTGCCGAAAACGGAGCAAAGCGATGGCTAAATCATGGAACTCTGTTGTGTGGGTCCCATGGCAGTAAAAAAAGAGTCAAAATTTAGTTTTTTAGATGCCAAAAAGGATGGCAAAATAAAATTCCTAGAATGCACGGATGGCAAGTGGATCAGCTTTTATAGTCCCGGTAATGGAAACAACAGTAGCAACAACTCTGGACACAATAAGAGAGAAACCCAAAATCTTGATATGGGCTGCGAAGCCAATTTAGTGAAGGGCGGCCCGACCTCGTGATCTCAAAAAGCGCTATTCAGCCGGCGCCAAAATTAAGCGCTCATTTGTGCGCTCGCGAGGAGGATTCCCAGCGAGCGCCGCGGCCGCCGCCCGCCCGTCCTCTCATCTGCTTGTTCAATCAGCGGCGCGCCGCCCTTGCGCCGCCGCCGCCGCCGCCACCGCGCCGGAGGAAAAGGCCGGTGCGGCTCCCGTGCGGCGCGCGGGCGCGGCGGCCCGGGGTGGGTGGAGAGAGCGCCCAGAGGTCACTTCGCACGGAAGCGAAAGCCCCGTGGCGCGCGGCGACCTTGCCGCCGAGCCGCTCTTCCTTTCTCTCGCCTGGCGGAAGCAGGGAAGACGCGGCGCGGGCGGAGCCCTGTGGGCCAATAACGCCAACGCAGCGGCGGAAATAATGCACGGTCCGAGTTGTGGGGCGGCGCGGATGAGTTTAAATCAGAACAGCGTTGCCGTCTATCTATCAGCATTGGCGAGATCTCAGCCAAAGTTCAGCAGGCCACAGAGAACAGAGTTGGAAAATTTTTCCTTGACAAATAGAACAATAACGGACATGAAATGAGTTGGCTGTGACAGCCATGAGAACCCTGTTCCCTTGGCTGAAAAAAGTTTTAAAAGTTGGTATTACTAAGTACATTCGTGAAATGTATTAGATTAGAAACTTAGGCTATTAAAATAGTTATTATTTATTATAATTGAATATTTTCATTATTAGTATTGTGATAGATTACGCATTAAATGGGATTGCGTTTAAGTATAAATTATCTTATTAAAGTAGCTGTTGAATTGGAGTGTTGTGAAGATGTAGTGCAATAGAGAAGTAAAAGGAATTGAAAGTGAAACTGTAATGAATGAAGTGCAGGTATTTAAAAAGTGTATTGTTAAAATATATGTGCAGGATAGTCATTACAAATTTAGTGTTAAATGCTGTTATTGTATTATTGTGTTTATTGTTATCATATATATTACTATTCTTGCCTTCCAAATGTTTTTGAAAATACTTTCTATCAAATTCATACTGTAATATGTTAATTGTAGTGTTCTGTCCACCAGGTTGTATTACACCTACCTGCATAAATAATAATGATATCTAATCTATCTATCTCCGCAGCGATTCGGCCAGTATGTCTAAAGTTGATCTTACACGATGGAGATTTTCGTTACTAGCTAGGGCTTATGTTGAAATTCAAGGCCCGCGCCTGGAGAAGAATTCTAGCGGCGATTGGCTATGATTGGTAAGTTTTCCTTGATTTCTTCGGTCAATCGCAGGAGAATGCGAGGAACATTCCGAAAATTCGAAACGCATAAAACGGGCGCGAGTCTTCCCTTCTATTTCCTTTTCGTTATAATCTTCCTGAGTATCACACACACTTATTACTTTTATGCAGCTAACTCACATGCACTCGGTAGGACAGACGCCGGGAGATATGAGGCCTGGAAGCAGCTGCGTGCTCGTTTGGAGGAAGTACTTAGGAGGGGAAAATTCTCCAAGCTGTTGTTTGGGGTAGTTTCTAAATGATTCTGTTGGTTGAAAAGAAAGATACTCACTCGCAGGTATCTTATAAATGTTCTTCTGAATCATCTAAATTCACTGATTGTTCTTCAACTCTAAAATGAACGCAACTGCTTATTCTTCAAATTTAACATAAAAATTCTAAGTAGTCGAGTATCAAAAAAACCACAAAAACTTCACATTAATTTTAACAATTCTATTATTTTATTAAAGTTCTTAAAATTACTCTATGTAAGAGTAGGCAAAGAAAACTTTTAAGGATTTCAAATAAAAACAATGTATTATTTTAGTTAATATATCAATGCGTTCAAAATTTTTAAAAATATTTAATTATATTGTTAAAATTTTTTCCGTGGCAAACTAAAATTATCAGTTACCTGCTCAAAAAGTCCATGTTTAATAAAAATAAATTGAATTTATCACTACTTGTTATGTAAGTTCTTCCTCACATTCTATTTCTGTGAGAAGAATCTCCGCCGATTGCAGAAAACATAATTTAAGAAGAATAACACATCGCTTTTTGACTTGTATTTTGAAACTTTTCTTAACCCTACGCAATGTTGACAAAATCAAACATACAAATAAAATATTATTATCTCTTTTGTACACATGAGAGAAAAAGTATAAAAGGGATTAGTGAGTACACATTAATTTTCTTGTGCAAACAACAAAGATAGAAGTAAATATAACTCTGGCTTAAAACAACAATACTACTACTCACAGATTTTCAGGAATTTAAAAAATATGATAACACATTATTTTAATTTGTCCATTAATGAATAAAAATTAACCGTAACACAGATTGATCGATTATTTATTACATGTGACAGTCTGTGTCACACATAGCGTATCGTTGAGATAAGGGAGGCTACCGTCATATATTACACTAGTTCTAATGCGGAACGACCAAAGCGGCTCGTGTCGTATTACATAAGACGTGGTTATTTTACGACAGGGGTTACTTTTCGCGTGACAACGCATCGCTGGTGTGCAGGGGCCATATTTTAGAGCCATTAAGGGCGATATTTTTGACGCCATTCTTGCGGGCGATCAATCCCGGCCCTATTTTGTTTTAATTTGCCCTCAAAATAGCCTTCATGATAACCCTCATGGGTAGAAGGAATATGAAGGTAAAAGTTACTAAAACGCATCATAGTACCTCTAGAATTATTTAATGAAGGTTAGAACTACAAGATCTTATGAGTTAACTACGAACGTTTCTGTTCCAAATACATAAAGAGAACGCGCCAGCTGCGTGCAAGTGATATGCGATCGGCGCGTTGGGCAGGCTTGGCGAAAGCGCTTCTCATTCGCTGCAGTGCCGATGAGCGCCTGTTTCGACAAACAACCGGCGCCGGCGCGCGCTCAACGAGTCGCCACGTGAGTGCCCTGGCTATGCGTCCCCACCTCTTGAAAACCTCGGATTTCCATCACAAGTATTGGACAGCGACTTGTCGCAGGACAAGGCTACAAAATTCTGTACATTTTCTTTTCAAGTGTGAAAACCTGCCACCCCTTTTGGAAATGATGAGATTACAGTCCTGGATTTCAATCTTTCATTTTTCATTGGGAAGTACCAATGGCTGGACATTTTCCTTGGGTTTTTTTGTAACAAAATTCACTTGCAATGTCCGCATCACCCATGGCATCTTTTGAAACTGTCAAGACAATTTGGAATGCTTTTTGGCCAATTATGTTTCTGTAAACCAATTTTCCTCTGTCAATAAAAATAGATTGTTGATGTTAAAAACTGAATTGCAATTTTTGTTACAGAGCACATACTACGTGATGTGCGAAAAGTAATAATATGACTTTTAAGAAACAAGTCAATTCGAGGGCGATCTTGGTTGATAGTACTTTACTTTTACCCACTTACAAAGTGGTCAAACATATTACTGACATTGAACTGCTTAACTACATTAAAAGATTGTTCCCTATTGGTGAGGGTTGATATCGAGGTTTTTACGTTCCGTTATGCGATTTCCTTCTCCATATCAAACACCACTCTCGCATGTTAATGAACGATCTAACCGATGTTCTAGGAGTTAGTAATCATTAATCTTAACTATAAAAAGAGAGACGCAGAAAGAATAGAAAGCCATTAAAAATGCAAGAACTCATTATTTGCATTATTTGTTTGACCTTTCAGATAAAAAAGTATTCAAGGTATACATATCAATACATTACAATTTAATGTGTTATAAACATCGTCCATTATTCCCAAAGTTGGAAAACATTTGATGAGTTTCGAAGCGCGGTAAGTGTCCCATCAATTAATATTACCAAAAGGAATTCGGACATTAAATCGTGATTATTGCAAATATGGAACACACCAGTCTTCTCGTCATCCTTCTTCCGCCACACAACCTCCTAGTGTTCGTAAACTGACAAAGGTATTACGAATCTTTCCGACCGTGTGACTGGCTTCAAAGAAAGTAAATCTCGTAGCATGGAGCCAATCATGCAGGCAAAAGCCAAGAGAAAGGTTCTGCTGCCTTAAACGACATGTAGAAACAAACTATGAATGGAAAACTTGCTCTCGTTCGCTTTTCCGACGCACAAACACCACACAACAAAGCACACGCACACCACATACCATACGAATACACCACTACTCCTACACAGAGTATTTGGTTACAGCTCTTCAGATCTATGAATGACAGGAAACAATGAACAAATACGGTTTTGTCATCGTTGGTTTTTGTTAAAACTATGTTCTATACGACTTCTGTTAGACGGCATGCCCCCAGGCGACAGTGTGGAGTCCGTTCTTCTTTCGTTTTTACCTGAGATCGTACGCACTTCTACGCATTCTCGACGGTCACCGCGCACGAATTCTTAAAACAAATCTTCACAATTTTCTCGCGTTTTTCACGAAAGAATTCGCAAGCGTTCCTTGTTATTGTGGGGGTTACGTACCATGAAGTGGAAAATAATGAACTGCAAGTATGTTTTCTCTCACTAAACAAAGAAAAGTAATTTAAATACAATATATGATGGCCATTGAAATTCTAATGAAAATACATTCTATATCGAATTATTTTCGAGCATCGAATTTCAGCGCTATAAATATGATAATTTAATATAGGTGGCCAAACTTTTAATTGGTACGGAAGTAGGTGAAAGTGAACAAGAAAGAATTCGTTTGCCACCCAGGTCCGGTATACTACAATTCCAACTCCGATTTCCAACACGCATCTCACTTTTGTTCCCCCGCGCGAATTATCTCCCAGCGACGAAAGCATAATTGCTAAATAATGTCTAAGCGAAGTCACCATTTTTTTTTATTTTTCGCCATACTAATATTCCTCTTTATTTCCTTTTGTTATTTGTCTTTCTTTCGTTCTTTAATCATCAAACGTTTTTAATCTAATTGCATGTTTAATAGCATAAAAAATGATTTTTTAAATTTAAAAAAAGTTAAATAGAGCAATCCTCATGACCGGTTTACAAGAAGTTTAGATTTAGGGCTTGGAACACTCTTTTTCTTAAGCAATTCACTAAGAACCTCACTTAAGGCAAGTTACAAAGTCATGTACTGAACCAGTGTTTCTCTCCTTCGACAAGCGTCAACTGACTCATTACTGGAGATGCATTGAAGAACTGTGAACTGGAGAACCGCGAACTGCTTCGTCTAATATTACCACTTGTATCCAACAATAGAAACTCCTTTCGTAAAATACAATTAATGACAATGCAATAAATACCATAACATATTAAGCTGTTTCGATTAAAATATCAAATCTTGAAACACACATGTTATACTAGAACAAATTATTGCCCAGAAAACGCGTATGAGTTTTTAACAATTTCCCTCACAGATCTCGAAATTTGCAATTTTAAAGTAATATTGTGTAAACACTTCAAAAATTATAAATCATACATTAGTAATTTGTTGTAATTTCTGTTCAATTTCGTCGTTTCAATTCTGTCGTTTTTCGACCCGGTCAATCTTACAAGAATTATACGATCACACGAATTTAAAAAAATAAAAAGGCTGATCAATCGGCTTCATAGAAGAATGGAATATGTTAAATGATATCTAATGGATAATTAAACAACAAAATCAACGTATTTACATTTTGCCAAATCTGCATGTTCCGCGAACGAAACGTAAATAATAGGTCTATTTCATAAGGACAATTTCAGCCCAGTGAAGGGACAACCTCTATTTCTCGTTTTCAACGTCGATCAATGTCAGTGTTTGAATTCTAAAGCAGAAACACTGAAATAAACTAGCAATTACAGAACTACACAAAGATGAAATAATTCAATGAGACACTAACATTCATATCAAATATATTGCCCGGTGCACAAGCTTCACAGCACATCGTCACAACAAAAACTGTCCGATTTTTCTGGGAGTATGGTTTTAACTGGGAGTTAGAGCCATTTATTTCGCAACAAAGAAAAAGTGTTGTTTTCTACGTAAATATACCGTCTAGAGAACTGTTTTTATAACCAATTTTCATAATTAAAAAATAGAGTATGTTTTTAAGCACATGTCTTTTAACACCGATATAACAATTTTTGAGATGTGATTCTTTTTCTTGTACCAGGCGATTGTAACAGACGAGGAAACGAAAATATACTTGTGATACAGTAACTGAAACGGTAGAGAGGCGAAAGGGAGGAGCTACTCAACTGCTCAAGCGGCGACGAGGCATTCGCGCGGAGCGACGAGCGCGCGGGCTGCCGGAAGTTAGAGCAGCATGCGGCGCAGGCGCGCCGGCGGGGAGCCGCGGGGGTGGCGGCAACTCGTCCTTCTTCTCTCTTCCTCCTCCCCCTCCCCACTCCCCCTCCTCCGCGCGCGGTTCCCTCTTTCTCTCCGCGGCGGCTGGTCCCCGCGACCACGTCGCTCTTGGCGTCGGCGTCCGCGCTGTCCGCGAGGGAGGCGGTGGAAGACGCCGCTGTTCGACGCCGGCGTCGGCGCCGCGGGCGTCGCGCGCGCGGCCGCCGCGCGTCCGGCGCGCCGCAGCAGCAGAGCCTCGAACATCCCCGCCTTGGGCGACAGCGCTCGCCTTTTCGCTTCCGCTGCATCCTTCCGTTCGCCCGAGCCGTTCACGCAGCAGGCCGTTCGAGGAGGTTGGAGCTCGCGACTGGCGCTGCCTCGTTCCGAACAACGCTGTGATTCCGGTCCGCGTCAACGCTTCGCGCCGCCGCGCTCGCACCCGACACTGAAAATGAGTCCCGAAGGAACCGGGACACTCAGAAAGCTACGTGGACTGATTCTGGAGTCCGAAAAGTCAGTCAAAGAGATGTCTGGAAGATTGTGGTCGGTGTAGTTCCGGATGAAATACCCGACAATTCAATGTAACTATCAACCACTTCAAATCCTGCAACGTTCACTTCACTCTTTCGTACAAAATAATTTCCCTGAAATGTGCGCTTTTTAAAATAATTTAATATTCTTTGACCCACACGCATTATTGTTTACCATCCATATTATTATTCACTATGTGTTCTGTTACACACAAGTAACAGTACTCGCTGTCTGTAGATTGTGATGGCCTTACTCTTCAACCCGCGCAATAACTAACACTTTTCGCAAACAACCACAAAATGCAGCACTATTCCAGATTCGTTGTTCCAGAGGGAATTACGGCTCGGCAGAACGTCAATCACGTTGTCATGCGCCAGTGATCGCAAGTAATTAACGCTCTTGGATGATGGTCACCACAGAGCTGAACTTTAAGAGCGGGAATTGAAACAGGTGCAGTCTGTTGGCTGCTGCTTCCCGAGGTTCGGGAAATTCCAAGACGTAACCACTCTCTTGGATGATTGGACTATTTGTTGCCACAGTAACCTAGTTCACCAGGGCATTGCAGTGGTCTCAAGGTCTGCTCGTTGCTACTTCCAAGTTTCGTCCCTAATTCAAGGAGATTTTGTAGACAGTAATCACAGTCTTGGATAATTGTAAGTAGTTGTAAACATTTGCCTGGACTGTGTTCCTTCAGGTCTTCTCTCTGCTGATCCAAATTTTGCTCCACGACCTCATCCAAATTCCCGGGATTTTCAGAATTAACAACCGCACGATCCGTTGAATGGCTGCAGGCAGTTGTGAGCCAGAAACGCTTCCAGGCCGTCGGGGCAGGCGCTGCCGCCGCGTGCGTGCAGGGCCCGGAGCGCGTGCTCGAGCGGCGCGTTGCGCGGGGCGGTCGCGGGTTCGAGGCGCCGAGCCGGAGCGACGCGGCGGCTTGCGGGAGCACGCGCTCCCGGGCCCTGCACGCACGCGGCGGAGGCGCCTGCCCCGACGGCCTGGAGCGTTCGGCTCACAACTGCCTGCAGCCATTCAACCCGATCGTTACGGCTGTTAATTCGGGAATACCGGAATTTGGAGAGGTCGTGGAGCAAAATTGGATGCAGCAGAGAGAAGACCTGAAGAAACACATCCAGCCGAATGCTAAAGCTGTGCTGACAACTACTTACAATTATCCAGGACGGTAATTACTGTAGTCAAATCTCCTTGAATGAGGGACGAAACTTGGAGGTAGCAACGAGCAGACCTGAAGCAGCCACTGCAAATGCCCTGGTGAATTAGGTTACTGTGCCAACGAAATAGTCCAATCATCCAAGAGAGTGGTTACTTCTTGGAATTTCCCGAACCTCGGAAGCAGCAGCGAACAGACTTCACCTGCTTTCAATTCCCTCTTGAAGTCAGCTCCTGTGGTGACCAATCATCCAAGAGCTCTTATGGCTTGGCAGTTCCTTTTGATTTGTGTTCACAAATCTAAATCGTAATTTCAAAAGATGAAAGTATTAGTGTTCTATTTATAATATCTATTATTAATAATCTTTTATTAACGTTTTCAGATGAGTTAGCGTATGGAGTTGTTTCGTAGATCGGGGAGGTTTGATTTCTAACGTTGCAGGTATTCGTCTCCTATATCTGTCAACGCCGCCGCGATAAACAGTCTAAAGGTATGTACGAATTTGACCCCCAACAGCTCTTTACGAGCTGAGGCCTATCAAGTGCGGCCGTAGGTTAAGGAGTTATGTGTGGTTCGCACATAGCCATCCTTACACCGTATCCATGCCTCTTCCTCCTGAGAAGGAGATTTTTCATCATCACGCAGCAAACATATACGGGGACACTTGCAAGGAAGCTCCCATATTTAATTTGTGCGGTCGCGAAGAGAACTCGAACCCAGGGTTGCGTGTCAAGGGAAACAAGCACGCTATCCACGACAGCTCGTATTGGGTTGCGTCCCAAACAGTTTAAAAGATAGGCTTCTCTTAATGATCGTTTTGAATATTCCTCAATTCCATATGGATGACTTGAATGAATGCCGCATAGTACCTTGAACAAAGCACCACGGACCTTACTAGTTTTATCGTTCCACATTATCTTCACTTGCCGTTCTTGAACAAAAAGAAGAAATACGCTCAGCTGCTTTCATTGACATCAGTCAAGTCTTCGACAAGAAGTTTGGCATTTGGGACTTAACTCCTTAATTAGATAAAATACGTCGACTATCAAATGATACATAATTCACAGCTCCTATCTGGACAAACAGATCTTTTCAAGTAAAGTTTCATTAACTGAACTATCTTCATTTCGTGGACATGTCCTCGCTGGCGCCGATCTGTATTAACTATTACCACTGACCTACCATAACACGACGGCATCAGGAAACGCAACCTACGCAGTTGAAACAGCAGAACTGGTTACCAACAACGATCCTGTTGAAGGCATCCAACATCCTAGAAACTCAATCTGAAATGAAATTCCACGTGGTTTAAAAAATGTGATTTCACCAAATGAACCCAAATCTTGCACACATAACCTTCACTCTAAAACACATACTTTGTCCCTCCGTATGACAAGCGAATGACAAACAATTACCACAAACTGAAATAGTTAAATATCTTGCGTCTACTTGAAACAAAGATTAACCTGGAGAACCCACATCATCATAACGGCAAGGGGCTGGAGCAGAAACTTTGAAAAACTCTATGGATTGATCGGCAGAAAATCATCTCGTCTCTCTGGCAATAAAACAGGCCTCTGCATTCTTACCTTTACAAGGCGATTTAAAAACCAGTTTGGACTTACGGATTGCACTTTGGAAAGAGCTAGTCATTCTAATATGAAATCTACAAGATTATTAATCAAAGTTCTACGATACATAACTAATGCAATCTAATATAATTGCTACATTCTGCAATGCAGATTCCAACTATCATACATTACAGGAATACAAGCTCATATATGAGACAGACTCAAAAAAAGCCATCCAAATGTAGGTTGCGTTGAACATCGTGCGACAACAGTTGAAGACATTAAGAAGATTAAAACGACCCCTATACTCAGATCATAGCGTACAAAAATTGCATAATCATGTAATTCACTGGTCTAAGTTAAATATTCAATTTGTATCGAGAAGTTGCTGTCACAGGACAACTCTTCACTCAACAATTAATGTATTCATTAATAATTCCACCAAATGTTTCATGTAGGACAATGAGAATAAGCAGTTAATTATAAAAAAAACTATAAAAACTTCCGGTTGTGACTGGTTCAGGGCGATGAGCTGATACCCAGTTTACAATGACTCATCCTCAATGCTCTAGAAAGTTCTCGGTAATACGCGAGTACGCGGTTGTCAGACCCGTGACCGATGCAAATTTGATTGATCAATTGACGCGAGTAATGATTTCGGGCACGTCCAACTACTAAGGTCATTGCTCAACTTGCTGCGTCAACTGCTGAGGTCACATCCTGCAAGTGTAGCGCCACATTTTTTATCGCAGGATGTGATTAAAACAGCATCCTGCCCGCCGCCTATTCTCCCCAACCAGGTATCTCGCACTAGCGGGAGAGCTATAAGCTACCGTCTGTTCTCCCAGTACGTTGGGTAGTTAATGCATGCAAGTGTAAGCGTATGTAAGTAGGGGTAGGGAAAGGGTAAGGAAGAGGAAGGAAATATCGCACGAGGTCCGTGGCCCGCATGTTAGGGTACTGGCTCCGTCATTCGCGTGCTAATGAAAAACGTGCCCCACCGCAGGTACAACGCCTGCGGAGAAAAGATTCTTATTGTTTCGCAACCTTCACATCGCCTCCTTGAAAACACTCCTTCTGCCCCTCCACTTTCCCTGCTGTCCTGAACTGTGTAGGACATCGCGCCGTTAGCCCGGGGAGAGTGTGGCGGCACTTGGAGCCGCCGTCAAGAAGGCGACCAAAGTGCCAGGACAACTCGCCACTCGCCTTCTTGAACCGCGTGGCGCGGGCGAACGCATCCGTCGCCGACTCGCCTTTTGTGCGCGAGCAACTCATCAAGTGGCGAATGCACTGACTCGCCTTCTAGAGAAGGTTTTGCAATCTTCGTTTTTTACCTCGAGGTTTACTGCTTCAACGGATAACGGAGACAATATGGGTTGTGAAGGTTTCTGTTTCTTATAAAATATATGTATTCGGAATGAAGTTTTATGTCATACATAAGAATTGTATTAAATGACCTTACACATTTTAGCGGTTTTTACATATATAAATACAAAGTATATATACGTATTCAAACAATGCCTACATTGTAGTTTAAATATATGAGGATAGGTGTGTTATAATGACAAGAAAAACCTGTTTGCTATTTGCGTTGGAGTAATATTATAAAGGCTTCTATGATTTGTTTTGTTCAGAAGTTGAAGTGATACGAAAATAATAGTATTCACTTTAAATTGAGTTTGTCTTGAAAACAACTTTGGACATAATCTCAAATGACTTCTTGCCACATGCTTTGATAAATATCTTGGTTTATATCCGTGAGAATCATTTATTGATGGCTTTATACATTAACATTCTAAAAATGAAAATATTTTCGCGAAACTATCCCCTTCAGTGAATAATTTTATCATGAATGAAAATACTTTTCAATTTGATACATTTGTATAATGAAAAAAAATAGGTTTTCTTTGATCAAATTGCAGTGAGTAGTCACTAGGCAGTGCCACCTGTTTCAAGAGAGCACTGAGTTTTCTACGTTCAGATCGGTTGGATTTAGCCCTATATGGAACTGTTGTCTACATCTTTTCCAAAAATCATGCATTAATTATTTAGTTTATTAAATAATGTCAAGATCCGCGTAGGAATTGGAACTCCATTGCGGGAAACGAGTATAAACATATTTTTTATGGTTATTACGAGAAAATCACCGGATCCACTTCTGACCCCACATTCCTGCACTCGGAGGATTACCTCCCCGGCGCGAAGTCGGGCGTTACTGTCCAGCCGGCAACGGTGTGCTGTCAAGCGTAGCTCACGTGGCGGCGAAGAGGAGGCGGGGCGTGATAAGCCTTGGCGTTGCCAGCGTTGTTTCAGGTGAAGCTCTCGCAGGGAAAGGTCGTGAGCGGCGCGGCCCGGCGGGCGGCAGCGGAGGCGGAGCCGGTTGGTCAGCGGAGAGCGGACGTGCCGCAGCGTCGAGGCCCCGCCCGTCCCGCAGCCAAGCCTTGTGCCGCCCCACCGCGCGGCAAGCCGCCCGCGTCGCTCCGGCTCGGCGCCTCGAACCCTGCGACGCCCCGCCAGCCGCCGCTCGAAGCACGCGCTTCCGGGCCCTGCACCGCACGCGGCGGCAGCGCCTGCCCCCGACGGCCTGGAGCGTTTTGGCTCAACAACTGCCTGCAGCCATTCAACGGATCGTGCGGTTGTTAATTCTGAAAATCCGGGAATTTGGAGAGGTCGTGGAGCAAAATTTTGGGATCCAGCAGAGAGAAGACCTGAAGGAACACATCCAGCAAATGTTGACAACTACTTAGCAATTATATCCAAGAACTGTGATTACTG
>BOPP01000008.1:17715608-17776892 GCA_017312745.1 Gryllus bimaculatus
TCTACAAATCTCCTTGAATTAGGGACGAAACTTGGAAGTAGCAACGAGCAGACCTGAAGCAACCACTGCAAATGCCCTGGTGAATTAGGTTACTGTGCCAACAAAATAGTCCAATCATCCAAGAGAGTGGTTACGTCTTGGAATTTCCCGAACCTCGGAAGCAGCAGCCAACAGACTTCACCTGCTTTCAATTCCCTCTTGAAGTCAGCTCCTGTGGTGACCAATCATCCAAGAGCGTAATTACTGCGATCACTGGCGCATGACAAGTGAGTTGACGTTCCTGCCGAGCCGTAATTCCCTCCTGGAACAACGAATCTGAATAGTGCTGATTTTGTGTTTGTGCGAAAAAGTGTTAGTTAATTGCGGGTTGAAGAGGTAAAGGCCATCACAAATCTACAGACAGCGAGTACTGTTACTTGTGTGTACAGAACACATGTGAATAATAATATTGATGGTAAAACAATTAATGCGTGTGTAAAAGAATATTAAATTATTTTAAAAGCGCACATTTCAGGGAAATAATATTTTGTACGAAAGAGTGAAGTGAACGTGCAGTGATTTGAAGTGGTTGATAGTTACATTGAATTGTCGGGTATTCATCCGGAACTACACCGACCACAATCTCAGACATCTCTTTGACTGACTTTCGACTCCAGAATCAGTCCACGTAGCTTTCCAGTGTCCCGGTTCCTTCGGGACTCATTTCAGTGACGGGTGCGAGCGCGGCGGCGCGAAGGTAGACGCGGACCGGAATCACAGGTTGTTCGGAAGCGCAGCAGCGGCAGTCGCCGGAGCTCCACCTCCTCGAACGGCTGCTGCGTGAACGGCTCCGGGCGAACGGAAGGATCAGCGGAAGCGAAAGGCGAGCGCTGTCGCCAAGGCGGGATGTTCGAGGCTCTGCTGCTGGCGGCGCGCCGGACGCCGCGGCGGCCGCGACGCGCGACGCCCGCGGGCGCCGACGCCGGCGTCGACAGCGGCGTCTCCACCGCCTCCCTCGCGGACAGCGCGGACGCCGACGCCAAGAGCGACGTGGTCGCGGACGCCGCTGCGGAGAGGAAAGGGAGTCGCGCGCGGGAGGGGGAGGGGGAGGAGGAAGAGGAGAAGAAGGACGAGTTGCCGCCCACCCCCGCGGGCTCCCCGCCCGCGCGCCTGCGCCGCATGCTGCTCTACTTCCGGCAGCCCGGCCGCTCGTCGCTCCCGCGCGATGCCTCGTCCGCCGCTTGGCAGTGAGTACCTCCCTCCCTTTCGACTCTCTACGTTTCAGTTCACTGGATCACAGAGTATATTTTCGTTTCTCGTCTGTTACATCGCCTGAGTACAAGAAAAGAATCACATCTCAAAAATTGTTATATCGGTGTTAAAGACATGTGCTTAAAAATACTCTATTTTTATTATGAAAATTGTTATAAAAACAGTTCTCTAGACGGTATATTTACGTAGAAAACAACACTTTTTCTTTGATTGCGAAATAAATGGCTCTACTCCCGTTAAAACCATACTCCAGAAAATCGACAGTTTTTGTTGTGACGATGTGATGTGAAGCTTGTGCACCGGCAATATAATTTGATATGAATGTTATGTCTCATTGAATTATTTTCATCTTTGTGTAGTTCTGTAATTGCTAGTTATTTCAGTGTTTCTGCTTTAGAATCAAACACTGACATTGATCGGACGTGAAACGAGAAATAGAGGTTGTCCTTCACTGGGCTGAAATTGTCCTTATGAAATAGACCCTATTATTTACGTTTCGTTCGCGAACATGCAGATTTTGGCAAAAATGTAAAATATGTGATTTTTGTTGTTTATTATCCATTAGATATCCATTTAACATATTCCATTCTTCATTGAAGCCGATTGATCAGCCTTTTATTTTTTTAAATTCGTGTGTATCGTATATTCTTGTAAGATTGAGGGTCGAAAAACGACAGAAATTGAAACGACGAAATTGAACAGAAATTACAACAAATTACTAATGGTATGATTTATAAATTTTGAAGTGTTTACACAATATTACTTTAAAATTGCAAATTTCGAGATCTGTGAGGGAAATTGTTAAAACTCATAGCGTTTTCTGGGCAATATTTGTTCTAGTACTAACATGTGTGTTTCAAGATTTGATATTTTTTAATCGAAACAGCATTAATATGTTATGGTATTTAATCTTGCATTGTCATTAATTGTATTTTACGAAAGAGTTTTCTTTGTTGGATACAAAGTGGTAATATTAGACGAAGCAGTTCTCGGTTCTCAGTTCACAGTTCTCAATGCATCTCAAAGTAATGAGTCAGTGACGCTTGTCGAAGGAAGAAACATGGTTCAGTACATGACTTTGTAACTTGCTTAAGTGAGGTTCTTAAGTGAATTGCTTAAGAAAGGTTTCCAAGCCCTAAATCTAAACTTCTTGTAAACCTGGTCATGAGGATTGCTCTATTTACTTTTTTTAAATTTAAAAATCTATTTTTATGCTATTAACATGCAATTAGATTAAAGAACGTTGATGATTAAAGAACGAAAGAAAGAAATAACAAAAGAAATAAAGAGGAATATTAGTATGCGAAAAATAAAAACAAATGTGACTTCGCTTAGACATTATTTAGCAATTATGCTTTCGTCGCTGGGAGTAATTCGCAAACAAAAGTGGAGATGCTGTTGGAAATCGGAGTTGGAAATTGTAGTATACGGACCTGGGTGCAAACGAATTCTTTCTTGTTCACTTTCACCTACTTCCGTACCATTAAAAGTTTGGCCACCTATAATTAAATTATCATATTTATAGCGTGAAATTCGATGCTCGAAAATAATTCGATATAGATGTATTTCATAGAATTTCACTGGCACTCATATATTGTATTTAAATTACTTTCTTGTTAGTGAGAGAAAACATACTTGCCAGTTCATTATTTTCACTCATGGTACGTAACCCCCACATAACAAGGGAACTCTTGCGAATTCTGTCGTGAAAAGCGAGAAAATTGTGGGAGATTTGTTTTAAAGAATTAGTGCGCGGTGACCGTCGAGAATGCGTAGAAAGTGCGTACGATCTCAGGTAAAAACGAAAGAAGAACGGACTCCACACTGTCGCCTGGGGGCATGCCGTAAAGAAGTCGTATAGAACATAGTTTTTAACAAAAACCAACGGATGCACAAAACCGTATTTGTTCATTGTTTCTGTATTCAATAGATCTTGAAGAGCTGTAACCAAATACTAATGTGTAGAGTTAGTGTGTATTCGTATGGGTATGTGTGTGCGTGTGCTTGTGTGTGTGTTTGTGTCGTCGGAATACGCAGAACGAGAGCAAGTTTCCATTCAATAGTTTGTTTCTACATGTCGTTAAGGCAGCAGAACTTTCTCATTGGCTGTTTGCCTGCACTGATTTGGCATCCAATGCTACGAGATTTTACTTTCTTTGAAGCCAGTCACACGGTAGGAAAGAATCGTAATACCTTGTCAGTTACGAACACTAGAAGGTTGTGTGCGGAAGAAAGGATGACGAGAAGACTGGTGTGTTTCATATTTGCAATAATCACGATTAATGTCGAATATCCCTTTTGTAATATTAATTGATGGGACACTTACCGCGCTTTCGAAAACTCATCAATGTTTTCACTTTGGAAGTAATGGACGATGTTTATAACACATTAAAATGTGTAATGATATTGATATGTATACCTTGAATACTTTTTATCTGAAAAAGTCAAACAAATAAATGAAATAATGAGTTCTTGTCATTTTTAATGGCTTTCTATTCTTTCTGCTCTCTTTTTTATAGTTAACGATTATGATTACTAACTCCTAGAACATCGGTTAGATGTTCATTAACAGCGAGAGTGGTGTTGATATGGAGAAGGAAATCGCATAACGGAACGTAAAAACTCGAATATCAACCCTCACAATAGGGAACAATCTTTTTAATGTAGTTAACAGTTCAATGTCAGTAATATGTTGACCACTTGTAAGTGGGTAAAAGTAAAGGTACTATCAACCAAGATCCGCCCTCGATGACTTGTTTCTTAAAAGTCATATTATTACTTTTCGCACATCACGTAGGTATGTGCTCTGTAACAAAAATTGCAAATTCAGTTTTTAACATCAACAATCTATTTTTTATTGACAGAGGAAACTTGGGTTTACAGAAACATAATGGCAAAAGCATTCAAATTGTCTTGACGTTCAAAAGATGCATGGGTGATGCGGACATTGCAAGTGAATTTTTGTACAAAAAAAACCAAGGAAAATGTCCAGCCATTGTACTTCCCAATGAAAAATGGAAAGATTGAAATCAGGACTGTAATTCTCATCATTTACAAAAGGGGTGGCGGTTTTCACACCTTGAAAAGAAATTGTACAGAAGTGCCTTGTCCTCGGACAATCGCTGTTCCTAATCTTGTGATGAAATCCCGAGGTTTTCAAGAGGTGGAGGGACGCATAGCAGGGCAATCACGTGGCGACTCGTTGAGCCGCGCCGCGCGCTGGTTGTTTGTCGAAACAGGCGCTCATCGGGCACTGCAGCGAATGCAGAGCGCTTTCGCCAAGCCTGCCCACGCGCCGATCGCATCATCACTTGCACGCAGTGGGCCGTTCTCTTTATGTATTTGGAACAAAACGTTCGTAGTACTCATAAGGATCTTGTAGTTCTAACCTTCATTAAATAATTTAGAGGTACTATGATGGTTTTAGTAACTTATTACCTTCATATTCCTTTCTACCCCATGAGGGTTATCATGAAGGCTATTTGAGGGCAAATTAAAACAAAATAGGGCCGGGATTGATCGCCCCAAGAATGCGGTCAAAAATATGGCCCTTAAGGGCTCTAAAATATGGCCCCTGCACACCAGCGATGCGTTGTCACGCGAAAAGTAACCCCTGTCGTAAAATAACACTGTCTTATGTGAAACGACACGAGCGCTTTGGTCGTTCCGCATTAGATACAGTGTTAATATATGACGTACGCTCCTTATCTTCAACGTAACGCTAGTGTGACACAGACTGTCACATGTAATAAATAATCGATCATCTGTGTTACCGGTTAATTTTCTATTTCATTAATGGACAAATTAAAATAATGTGTTATCATATTTTTAATTCTGAAAAATCTGTGAGTAGTATTGTTGTTTAAGCCCAGAGTTTATATTTACTTCTATCTTTGTTGTTTGCACAAGAAAATTAATGTTACTCACTATCCCTTTTATACTTTTTTCTCTCATGTTTACAAAAGAGATAATAATATTTTATTTGTATGTTGATTTTGTCAACATGCTGTAGGGTTAAGAAAAGTTTCAAATACAAGTCAAAAGCGATGTATATTCTTCTTAAATTACGTTTTTGCAATCGGCGGAGGATTTTCTCACAGAAATAGAATGTGAGGAAGAACTTACATAACAAAGTAGTGATAAATTCAATTTATTTTTATTAACATGGACTTTTTTGAGCAGGTTAACTGATAATTTTAGTTTGCACGGAAAATATTTAACAATTAAAATTAAATATTTTAAAAATTTTGAACGCATTGATATCATTTAACTAAAATAATACATTGTTTTAATTTGAATCCTTAAAAGTTTCTTTGCCTACTCTTATATTGAGAGTAATTTTAAGAACTTTAATAAAATAATAAAATTGTTAAAATAATTGTGAAGTTTTTGGTTTTTTTGATATCGACTACTAGAATTTTATGTTAAATTTGAAGAATCAAGAGTTGCGTTCATTTTAGAGTTGAAGGAACAATCAGTGAAATTTAGATGATTCAGAAGAACATTTTATAGATACCTGCGAGTGATATCTTTCTTTTCAACCAACAGAATCACCTTAGAACCTACACAACAGCTTGTGAGAATTTCCCCTCCTAGTATCTCCTCCAACGGAGCACCAGCTGCTTCAGGCTCTATCCTCCCGGCGTCTGTCCTACCGACGTGTGTGGAGTTAGTGCATAAAAGTATAAGTGTGTGTGATCTCAGGAAGATTATACGAAAAGGAATAGAAAGGGAAGATCGCGCGCGTTTTATGGTTCGATTGTTCGAGTAATGTTCCTGCATTCTCCTGGTATTGACCGAAGAAATCACGGAAAACTACCAATCATAGCAATCGGCCGCTAGAATTCTTCTCCAGGCACGGGCTGAATTCAACATAGCCATCTAGCTAGTAACGAAAATTCTCCATCGTGTAAGATCGAACTTTAGGACATACTGGCCAGAATCGCTGCGGAGATAGATAGATTAGATATATTTATTATTTATGCAGGTAGGTTTATACAACCTGGTGACAGAACACTACAATTAACATATTACAGTTATGAATATTGATAGAAAGTATTTTCAAAACATTTGAAGGCAAGAATAGTAATAATATGATAACAATAAACACAATAATAACAATAACAGCATTAACACTAAATTTTATGACTATCCTGCACATATATTTTAACAAATACACTTTTTAAATACACTGCACTTCACTTCACTTCATTACAGTTTCACTTCAATTCTCTTTCTACTTCTCTATTGCACTACACTTCACAACACTCCAATTCAACAGCTACTTTAAAGATAATTATATACTTAATACAGCAATCCATTTAATGGTAATTATCACAATACTAATAATAAAAATATCAATTATAATAAAATAATAACTATTTTAATAAGCCTAAGTTTCTAATTAATACATTTCACGAATGTACTTAGTAATATACTTTTAAAACTTTTTTCACCTAAGGGAAAGGGTTTCATGGCTGTCGCAGCCAACTCATTTCAGTCCGTTATTGTTCTATTTGTCAAGGAAAATTTTCCAACATCTGTTCTCTGTGGCCTGGACTGAACTTTGTGCTTGAGATCTTCGCCAATGCTGATAGATAGCGGCAACGCTGTCTCTGAGTTAAACTCATCCGCGCCGCCATCAACTCGACCGTGCATTATTTCCGCCCGCTGGTTGGCGGTTATGGCCCACAGGGCTCCGCCCGCGCCGCGTTCTTCCCTGCTCCGCCAGCGGGCGGAGAAAGGAGAGCGGCTCGGCGCAAGGTCGCCGCGGCCACGGGGCTTTCGCTTCCGTGGAAGTGACCTCTGGGCGCTCTCTCCCACCCACCCCGGGCGCCCGCGCCCGCGCGCCGCACGGGAGCCGCCCGGCCTTTTCCTCCCGGGCGGCGGTGGCGGCGGCGGCGGCGGCGCAAGGGCGGCGCGCCGCTGTTGGACAAGCAGATGGAGGACGGGCGGCGGCGGCGCGGCGCTCGTGGGAACCTCCTCGCGAGCACAATGAGCCGCTTAATTTGGCGCCGGCTGAATAGCGGCTTTTTTAGATCACGAGGTCGGGCCGCCTTCACTAAATGCTTCGCAGCCCATATCAAGATTTGGGTTTCTTCTTATTGTGTCAGAGTTGTTGCTACTGTTGTTTCCATTACTGGGACTATAAAAGCTGATCCACTTGCTCATCCGTGCATTCTTAGGAATTTATTTTGCACTCCTTTTTGGCATCTAAAAACTAATTTTGACTCCTTTTTTTACTGCCAGGGACTCACACAACAGAGTATCATATTTAGCCATCGCTTGCTCCGTTTCCAGGCTATGAGTGTTTGGGACCTAATGAAGGCTGGGATTGTTGGAGGATTTAAATGTACTACGATTATTTCATCCATCTCGATCGGGATCGAGGAAAAGTTAGCAAGCAGTCAAAACCTTTCTCTAACTGCAACGCTAACAATATTCTGAGAATGTCACCGTGGCGGTTGGTTATTGAAATTTCTTCCAGTTAGAGAACAGTGAAGGATTTCTTCTTTTTAGGCTATGACATTTTCCCTATAGCCATTTACGTTGTATATGAAAGGATTCAGTCTAGGCTGTTGTGGAAAGTATGACGTTTTTGTGAACACTATTTCAATGCTGTTAGGACGAGGAAAAGGAGAACACTGTATTCATTTGCATGTCTGGAAACAGCCTTTCTTCCCACGGCATGTCACCTATCAATGACGATGTCAGGTATTTCGCGTGAGTAGTACGTTTTAGAATTACTAATCTAAGAATTCTAGATCTTGTATCATGAACTGAGGTGAAATGGGAATTTATTTTACACGCTTATGTTTTAATCCACTTTCAATCGAACATTTCTTTTCGTCTGAACAAGCATGACGTGCGCAGCTAGAAATTAATTTAGTTTTTATTATTAAAGTTAAGTTCCGCGAATGAACTGCAGAATAAAATTTCCAATAGAGTGGTTATTTAATTTCACCAAATATATTGATTGATTGATGTATGTCACATTAGCTCCCTAAAGGGCAAGGGCATCCTGCCAGTGCAGGGTTGGCTCTCCTGCCTTCAGGTGAACCGGAGCTAAAGAGATGTTGTATGACAATAATAACACGGTTTCTACTCAATGTCTTTTAGCATTTCCATCACGCAATACTACTAACTTAATTTTTAACTATTATCAGTTTTATGGAAATTCTTACTTTTTAATGTTATATACATTACTTACTGACAGATTTATACACTTATGCACTTTCCACACACTTCGTATCAGTTTTTAGTTGTATTGTTTCTATCACTTTTACTTTCTCGTGTACGTATTTGTATATGGAGTAATGTAGCTATATAGAAAGTTAAGTAATTATTCAGAAAACTGATTTTGAGATTTTAACTGAAATACCCGTAGTCAGAATACCCTGATGTCGAAAATTGTTTATTTATTTTCAAAACGTCCATCCGTCTGCTTGAACACAACCTTAGCGTCTAAACTATTCGTACTTTTTTCAATGTTCGGAGGTGCGTGCGTGCTGTTCGCCTCATACCAGAGAATCGGTAAGTACTGTGAGAGACCTTAGTGGTCTCTTAGACGCCGAAGAGAATAGGAAAGAAACTGTAAATGAGAGTTAGTGCCAATCTGTAGCATCACTAGCTATATTTTTCTTCCATTATTGAACCGACGAAATACCTTGTCATTACTATCGCCATAACGTCTGCAAGTTAACGTGTAATATGCCTTCATTAAAAAAGAAAAAAACAACTCTGTGGTTTCTCAGAAGGAACTTAGATCCTTAATTTATCCCAATGTTACGAACACCTTAGAAAATCCAAGTTGCTTCATTTTGAATTCCAGCATGACATCAGATACCACAAGATTGTCTATGCTGGAAGTAGCGGGGTGAGACGCCGGGCGAGGGGGGGGGGAACAATTGAGCAACACGCCGCTGCGCAGGCGCCATCTGATAGGCGGAGGTGCGCGGGCGGAGTGGAATGCTGGGACGCGCTGATAGGTCAAGGCTCCCATGCGCCCCTTACGAGACCTTTCCGCGGTGCTCCGGCGACGCAGAGATATACGATGTGGCCCAGCGACCTTTCGCCTCATTTGTTCACCAGTCTTCTGGGGACACGCGTGGAGATATTGGAAATTGAACTGGAGGACGCGTTGTTATGAAGAATTTTTAGCTATTTGTCCTTCTTAAAGGAATATGTGGGAAGTCAGGGCTGACATTCTCGAAAATGCTGAACGAACACAGGTATTGCTTGCTATTGAGTGAATGTAAGATAATTTCTCAGTTTAGAAATACTTAAACTGGTTGCAATATCATTACACCACACTGCCATTACACAATACCTCTCAGAAGTCACTGAGAGATATTAAATGCCGAAGTTATTTATTTCTTTTCAAAGGTGGAAAAGTAGTTTAAGAATGAATGAAGGGGATATCTTTTTTATTCTCAGGAAGGGAGGGTTATCTATATCGAGGTTGTAAAACGATGGAGCGATTATAGTTGGTAGGTGGAAGAAGAAATTGTGGGGTGTGTGAATTATTTGCTCTTTTATTGGTTTTATATTGAAATCTAGAGTTGCGTTTCTGACAACCATGGGGCTTTGGTTGCAATGCGGAGGATTCTGTTTTGGAAGGCTTGGATCTTGTCAATGTGGAATGTTTCTGACTGACACCAGATCGGGCTTGCGTAAAGAAGTAGTGGTCGGAGAATAGATTTGTATAGAAGCAATGTAGGCAATAATATATTATTCCCATTATTTCCATTCCCATTATAAACCGTAAAAGTAGCCTCAGCACTTTTCAGGGCTGATGCTACTTTCACTGTTTATAATGGGGCGAAGTTGATGAAGTTTTTGAAGGGCTGGCATCACTTTGGTTTCTATATAATATTTCCAGGTTAGTTTTGTATCTATGCAGAGACCCAGGTATTTGGCTAATGAATGGAATGGGGACCAAGGAATGGGAGAGTTGTTTGTCAGGAGTGGATGAGGATGGTAAGAGTGTCGGAGAGTGAACATTTTGGCGAGCGTTTTTGAGAGATTGAGCAGGGATTTTGAGGATTTCAGGGATTCTTCATTTGGTTGTTCGATTTGGTGCATATGTCTCTGAAGTCGGTGAGTTAGTGTGTATAATTTGAAAGAAATAGGTAAGTGTCATGTGCAAATTGGGCTGTGTTAATAAATTGAGATGTGGGTATATCGATGGTAAAAATATTAAAGAGAGTTAGGGAAAGAGGGGAGCTTTGAGGAACGCCTGGTACAATGGGACGAAGGTTAGAAAGATGTGTCTAAATTTTTACTAAGAATGAACGGTCTGACAAAAACTTTGGATGGTTGAAAGGAGGTAGAGTGGGAAACCGAGCTTTCGCAACTTATAGATTAGGCCATTACGCCAAATACGGTCGAATACTTCGCTCACATCAAGAAAGGCTGCTAAGGTATGATGCCCTTTTGAAACTTGGAATGAGTGAATTTTGTTATGAAGGAAGAATGTTTAGGATCAAAATCAATTTGGTGATGAGGAAATCGGGATTTTAACATTGGTACCTACTCGAAGGTGGAAATGGAGTGCAAGAGGTGGTCTGATTACTTCGGGGGCTTCTTTTAAAGAGCACACAAGGCCGCTTTACAAACAGCTAAGATCATTGGCGAACACTATGAGTTAATGCATACTATTAACAACTTTTATAAGGAGTATTTTAAACCCAAACGATCAAAAGGTATAAAATTGAACTTTAAATTACACCCCTCTTCTTCTTAATTTCGAACTGATTCTTTGTGCTTTGCATATTTTTGTACTCGATTTCTTTAATTAGTGTAAGTGTTTATTTGTTGGTGTAATAAAAAACCTTATAACTAAGTTGGGTTGTTTATGTCATGTGCAAACAGAACAATAATTTTTAACATTAATATATAGCTTATTATTTAAAAACTACTTCTCCTTTTCCCCTCTGTTTCCCTCCTCCTCCCCCTCCTCTTCCTCCTCCCCCTCCTCTTCCGCCTCCCACTCTTCATCTCCTTTTTCTTCTGTTCTTCATTGGTCCCCTTCTCCGCATCCTTCTCAAACCCCTACTCCTCCTTCTCCCCATCTGTCCACTTCTCCGTATGGACCTCCTCCGCATCCTTCTCCTCATCATTCTCCTTCTTCTCGACGTTTTCCTCCTGTTCCTTCTTCTTCTTGTTCTTCTTCCTAATGTCCTAGAAATCCGGTCTAGTCATTCGACTTTCTGATTATTCCTCTATCTCTTCAGGAACGTTTACAGCTGTACCTAAAAATCTGCATATTTGCTCGTGCATGGAAAGCATATGAGGTGTGAGACAAAACAAATTATTAACCCTCGTTCAATTTAAATTAACCGGCTCGTGTAAGGAGGAGTAGGGGGGAGGACGTGGGCGTGCTTCCTCTGGCAGGCGGCTGGTAAGGTGCGTGGGAGGGCGTACGCGCGCTCACGGCATCCGGAGGCGGCGGCGGCGGCGGCGGCGGCGGCGGCGGCAGAGAAGCAGGGATGTTTTGTGGCGGTGCCTAATGAAGAGGCCGATTACGCCGCTGCCGCCGCCGCTGGTGGGAAGTCGAGCGCAGCGAAGGCGCGCGCTTGGCCAGGCGCGGCCCGGCGCTTTTTCTGAGACGCTTCCCGCCCGCCGTCACGCGTTGCAGCGGCAGCGGCAGCTTCCTAATCAACTGCGCGACCGCAGCGTAGGTGCAGGTCTTGAGATTCATTCACATAAGATTCAGTCGACTATTTTCTTCTTCTTCTTTTTCTTCTCTCTCTTCTGTTTTTTCTTTCTTTCTTCTCCTTCTTTATCATCATAACATTTTCCTCTGCTCCTCCGTTACTTTCTAGTATTATAATGTTTCCCTTCTTTATCTTCTAGCTCCATTCGAGATTTCACAATCACAATCTCCGACGGTCATCGAATCTTTCTTCATCGAGAGAAATAGATTGTGAGGATGGGGGATCAGCGCATGATGGAGCTCTCCCAGTAATAGTTGGGCAAGAATAAAAAAGGAATTATCTGATCACAGGAAAAAATAAATAATGATTAATTGCAATTGCTTAGAACATATTCAAGATCGAAAGGATTTTGATAAAACATTATTTTAAAGTAGACCAAAGTCCAATCGTAATAATATCGACTTTTATGGCTTCTTATCGTTCGGAAAACGACTGGCAACCAACACATCAGAATCAGGGTGAAATCCAAGCAATTGCTTTCCAAAAATAAATGTTACTCTGGAAAACATGTTACAAAGTATTTTCAATAAAATATGCCATGATGTCACTATCGTGTTCGACCCGGATATCAAATCTGATTGAAACTGATTTTTTAGCGCGTATTCATCTGAGAATGCCCGCGACCTGCTTGTTTCTTCGCCGGCGGCTAGGAACAAAAACTTTTCTCTGTTGTTTGGGGATCAAACTACCTGTTACTTCGAAATAAAGCTCGCATAATCGAATTCGATCTGCAGTGTGTGATTAGTGATGTCTATCATCATGTTTTGGGGAAGTAATTACGTTGCTTTCCACGAATCATTGGATTCAATTGACGTTTCTTTGATCCATTGCGAGACGCCCAGTATTGTTACGCAATCTCCATCGGTAAATTACATTGAGAATATAAATGGGCAGTTAAAATTCTATTTTCTTCTCAAGGCTTCTGCTAAAATTGGACAACTTGTATAACTATAGTCCGTGATCTTATCACGTGACAGCGGTGGGCACCTTCGTAATGCTATCCTTTGAAGAAGGTGAACTAATGGAAGGGTTGATTATTTGATATCACTGACAAAAGCTGAAAGCCTAATTAAAGAACTTTTATTCCTTAATCCCGTTGTTATCAAAAGGCGTGATGTTTAAATAGCTCTTTCTTCTTGTGTGTATTGTAAATGAATGTGAATAAAATGCACGTGACAGGCTTCCAAACCTGTCAATATGCTACTGCTGTTATATGGTGCTGAGTCAAGAGATGTTTATCTTTGACAAGATATCACAAAATGTTTCACTATGAAGAGGCAGGCGTACGTGAACTTAAAAGACCTATTCTTTTTAATGTTGCAACGAGAACTGGAATTAGAACATTCTACATTTTTAAATTTTTGTGATGATTAAATAAAATTTTTTTAGGATGTTTGTGTAGATTACTTATCTTCAAACTATATTCTTCCATTTCATAAATATGTCTAAGATGTGTTGAATGTTCAGGGAAAGTAATCTTATTTAAAAGAGTATCTAAATTGCTTTAATGGAAGTTTAAAAGTATCAGAAAACCCAAAAAACTTGAATGTGTATACAGCCATATACAATATCATTTTTATTTTTAAATTTTGTATTATTTTATTTTTTGTGTGGCCCAGGGAAAATTTTACAATAATTACGGAGATAAAAATTGATTCTGCAAAATAATACATTGTTTCTTTTACTTATGAGACAACAGTTATGCAAAGTACCAAAATGGTCGAGACGTAAGGTTAGAGATAAGGATTAAGAGCAATAAATTCATAGAAGAATTCACATTGCATTTCTAGAGAAATAACTGGACTGCAGTTAATATCAATATCACAACATTATGGCATTTGCTACAATAAATGTACCAAACAAACTTGCATACGTAGCAACTTTGACTTACGGGAAACAACATGTTTTATAGGACGTTCCAAAACGTGTTGAAAGAGAGCAGCATGGTAATTTAAAAATATTTTACCTACATGTAATATAATGGCATAATAACATTTAGGGCTTGGATATAGATGGTATATTATATCTCCTATGGGTATGTAATGCACACAGAAGCAGCGTCAATTGCCGGAGCTATCTTTTCAAGGATCCAATAATCGCAATTGTTCCATATTTGCAACAAAATGTGGCAGTTCAATTGAAACAGAAAATTTGAGATATCGCTTTAATTAGTTCAATAAAAAAATTACATTTCATCATTTCGAGTATTTTTCTAAGAGTAGCCTTCCTATGTGTACATGAATCTGAACCTGCCTCAGAGTACGTTCAGTGAGGGACTTTCACCAATTGTCATGGAGTTAGTAAAACCTACCTAAACCTTAATTACTTGAGAACTGAATGTGGCATATAAATCGGGCAAAATCTAAGAGAAAATATTTTGTAAAATATAAAAATTAATTAATTTTTGAAAACATACGTGTTTTTAAATCAGGAAGATTTTTTTAACGCACCTAGAGGGTAGTGGATCCTTTATTTTTGTCGTGCCCGAGGAAGGGTGACAAGAGCTGGGAGGGGTATGCGTCTCTTAGCCGTGAGTTCGAGTCTAATGTTGGCCTTCCATTGGCAGTTCGTTTCCACAATATCTTTCAGCAATTTGTATCTGCTTCTTGCGGTCATCTTTACACTAGCAAGAACAAGGAGGGGCAATATTTTCAGATAGATCTGAGAAAGATCTTTCCAGCAAGACATTGTTTTACATTAGGACTATTTGTTGCCGCGTTTGATGGCTTCACTTGGAAAATGGCGCGTGAACTTAAGTGAGAATATAGCTCTGTTCCTGACATAACTAGTGGAAGATAGAAGATGTGAGGCGCGGTTGCACTTATTGTAGAAAATAAGGAGATGAATAACGCCGACATATGGTTCCGTGTCGCTGGATTTTAAGAAGAAAGGAAAAGGGGGCTAGTACGAATTAGGTAGAGGAGTGCCAATATTTTTCAGAAAACAAATTGATTTCGTGGACTTCCATTCACGTGTACGCAAAGTAATTTTCTTTTTCTAAAAAGTTCAATTACTAATTCAGTAAAAAAATTTAAAATTTCCATTACCTACTATTGATATGTTATAGATTAATCTTAAACTTGATGTAGATTAGATTAATATCTTAATAATTTTTTACGTTAAAAATTAATAATCAGACGGCATCTATAGCTGAACCAAAATTTGAACTTTTGATAATCAACTATAGAGGGTTTACAATATTTATTACTACTTCTTTTATTGTAGTAAACCTTTTTCACACAAACATTTTACATTCTACGTACTACCTAAACCGTACTTCCTGCGCACGAGACCGTAGTTATCATTGGCTTCTTCCAGCATTATCTTGCTCAGATTTCAATCCAATTCTAGTCCCAGCAACAACCGACAATATATATCCGAGGACGGAAACACACGAGTGTACATTACGACCGGAATATCTAGCCAGAAATATTGCCAACATCTGAAATATTATTTAATCGGCTGTCCGGGTGACGCCGCATCCACGGCAAAGGTGCCGACGTTTCGCTCGCGCGGACAGCCAATTAAATACTGACTCCGGCCGTGGAAGCCTACGCTCTCATCTACAATATTTATTGCCACAATGTTTACATTGGAAACTTTTCTTACAAAATAATATTGCTCGTCTTTTTACTGCAAGTGTAAAGTCGGCTTAATCTTTTTACTGCAATTGGAAAGTGTTGGCATAATGTGAAGCATTACATTGAATTTCCCCAAACTTCTTCTCGCCGCAGACCCCTCTTGCCAAAGCTATTAAAATTGTTGATCCCCGGATTTTCAAATTAATTGATTTTACTTAATTGAACTAATAAATTTGTATAGTCCTCAAGACTAAACATTTCAGTAGCTAAAAATGTTTTATTCGCTAGTAAATAAGTATTTTAAAAATATTAAATATTCCGACAAATTGTATTTCAGCATTTAGTATGTAATATCAAAATCTGTACTGGCAAAAATTGAAGCATTCAAACCAGAAGAATATCGGCAAATTACATATATAACATAAAAATACAAAATAAAATAACTTTACAAATGAAATATTCTAAATTAAAAATAAAAGTAAAGTAAACACATAATTATTTTTCTGCATGCATTTTAAGTTTGAGATACAATGTTTTTTTCTGAACAAAATTTGTTTCTAAGAGATTTATAACGTATGCAGAATAGTAAACTTGTGCGCCGCATTATTCAAGAAAAGTTCTATATATCTGAAATACTTTTGATAGTAAACATGTGATAAAAAAGTCTTATCTTTTAGCACTACTAATAGATATTATGTACATTCGACATAAGATTGCTCGCTGAAAGCCGAGTCGTGTGGATGGGTTCCTTGGAATTATTTTCCCGAGCGACAAACATTTGATGCTCGACCTACCCACCGCGTGTCGGTGTTTTGGGCGCATCAAAGGACACCATTTCGGGACCGGGCGAGTACTAACTTGCTATTCGGTGAATGTCGTATGTGTGAAACCGCCTTTAGGTGAGTTAAGCAAAATTATGTCGCCATACTATGGATCTACTTCAATTGTCGTAGTCCTATAACGAAAATATTGGGCACAACACTTTTAACACTTCAAAGGATACAGGACATGTGGTTGTCTGTACGTACATCTTTATCTTTTTACGTTACGGTGTGCGAAATCTTCCTATCAACCAATACTAATTTTCTTCATTATTACTTTTTCTGAAGACGAGATGCGCACCCTGCACCCAAATTCTGCATACCACTGCGATGTAGGCTGGAGTATGCGGGTCCAGGCTGGGCGCTGCGCTCGCTCTCAGAGGCAGCGAGCGGGCGAGCGGGCGTTTGAATACAATGGGCGCTTTGTGCGCGCGCTCGCCTCCAGTGCGTGGGCGGTGCGTGCGGAGATCGGTGCGGGGAGCAGCGCTTGTAGAACCCGGCTGAGCATCCGCATGGCGACAGACGCTGCCGCTGCTCTGTAAACACAGTCCTGGACGGACGCAAACGCAGAGGGAATCGAGCACAAATTCATTAAATGCGCGTTTGAAATTCCGTTGTTTGTTGGGAGGGGGCAGATGTTCCACAACTGTGGCATTAGTTGAAGAGGGGGAAGGTATTACGAGCGAATTAACATTCTCACAACAGTGTAATTCATTATTGTTAGTTACATATATGGACTTAGGGACTGGCACTTAAAAATATAGTCTAGTGTAGGTTTAAGAAGTGTTTGGAAGTTATGATAAGGGAAATTAGAAAGTCTTACTAGAAAATTTATTATTAATATTTATTTTGTGTTGTTTTTTTTATCATTGTAACAATTCTCTCCGTTTCATACACAATTTTAGTTGAAATAAATCCGTGTATCTAAGCGACATTGCTTATAACGCAGTGTCCTTTGGCCAGTCGATTCTCTGTCGACTTCGGTAGGACCGTAATAGGAATAACCACAAGTGAAAATTTGCTATTAGAAAACTTGAGACTGCATTGGCGTTTTGTACCTAACATTTCATAAAACTTGATTACCAAATTTTGATATTTTCATCTCAACAAGATGTGAAGGCTGTGGCGTTATTTATTCATGGTATTTTTAGACTTGCCGACAAGAATTTTTGAGATGTGTGTGTGTGTGTGTGTGTGTTGAGATGTGTGTGTGTGTGTGTGTGTGTGTGTGTGTGTGTTGGTCAGGGCTTCAGTTATGATGACAGGTTCGAGAGACGTACAAGTGAGCTAGTGTCTAGTTAATGTTTTATGATGCATCCCATTGAGAGGTGGAGAAAAATTCATTTCCATCAGAAAAAGTCTTAGAAAAGGAAGAAAAAAAACATTAAAAATTAATTCTCATAATATTTGCAAAGGCCAAAACAAATTTCATTTAATAATCGCTCATGTAAGAAATACTTTTATTCGAGTAGTAACTAGAGCCCCCTAAATTTCACTTGGCTATGTGCCTCGATATCCTTTCTTTGCATTTAACACACTCCTTAGAAGCTTACCAAGCTGCGGGAAAACAGAATCGCAAGCTTGACGAGCTTAAATATATCGTTGGAATGAATAAGGAATGAATTATACTATCGTGCTTAGAGTCAAAAATTAAGCAAAGTTCTTGCAAGTGTTACGTGAAAAGTACTCCGTTGGATTATTTTTGAACGAATATTCAGCGAGAAAAAAGGCTGGCCACTGTTGATTTAGTCCCTTAATGTCTTCAGGTAATTTCTAATTGAGTACTATGCAGAACATGGGAGACTCGTTGCATTGTGTTCATGAATATCCTCATAGCCAACCCAATTTTTCATCTACACTCATCCGTATGTTCGGTTCTGATGTATGGATTTATCCTCCGTGCCTTCAAGATGTGTCCGGAATGTAGTGTACTTTTTTTCTGGGGGTACTGGCCGCAGATTGGTTGGATTAGGTGGGCGGGGCTCTCACTTTCTAAACGGTGCCTTTGCCAGTCTGTTCCGAGCATTTGGGGCGTCAGGATCACTGTCTCTGCCTACCCCTGTTTAGTGACTACGTATGTCACGTAAAACGCGATAAAAACGTCCGTCGGGCAAATGCCGTAAATTTTTGTTCTAAATTCAACACATATTTTGCGTAGTCATACCAATTGATTGTTCAAGGTATCATATTCCCACGTTTCGAGGTGGTTGAATGCATTTAAGGAAGACCGGGAAGAGGTGGTCGGCGAACCTCGCGCTGGACGACCTTCAACCAGCATAACTGACGACAAGTTGCCCCGTGTGTGCAATCTTTTAAATTCTGACTTTGCTTGAGTGATTGATTAGCGGATGATTGAAAAAAAACACTCAAAATTTCCAAAAAAATGCACACAAACTGGTGGCCGATAAATTGGACATGATTAGGAGTATTCCTTGTTCCCAAGCCGCTGAAGGACGATCAGAAGAGTAACCATCGCGTTCGTATCGGGTGAAGACAACTTGACAACATTGCCCCAACCTCCCTACAGTCCCGGCGACTTCTTTCTCTTCCCGAGTATCAAAACTGCCCTGAAAGAAATCCGTTTGGATCAATTGATGCCATCCAAGACGCCGTGACGTAGGCCCTTTCCGAATTCCCCGTTGAAACCTTGTATGACGCGTACAGTGCATAGCAGAGTCGCTGGAAAAAGTGTATGGATGCCCAAGGGAACCTCGTCGAAAAGTACTAAACGTTTTTAACAATGTCTTCAATCAATAAATTCAATCAATTTCAATTAATTCAATCTTTGGTTCTAAAAAAGCATTGTTTTTCTGGCCACACCTTGTATATGAACCATTCCTAACATTCAAAGAACGAATTCGCGACAACTTCGTTGCGGATGATTTGGCTAACTGTGTAGTAACAAGCTAAGACTCTAATTCTGCTGTAGTGCGCCATGGAAGAAGAAAAGGATCTGGAACGAAATTAGGAAATATACGCTCAGTATTCTACATAACTAACGCTTCTGCGAGAAAGGTATTACTATTGCAAAACATCTAAAAGTACAAATAAGGTGCAGAGATATATTATTTTCCCATGCTGTAAAAGTGCACTAATGAAAGAGTTTACATAGTGCTGGGAACAGATTTCACATGGAAAGCTTGAACCCTGAAGCCTTTTCTCATGTACATACATTATAAAACTGTCTCCAAGCAAAGGTTTTTTATTGTAACTGCAACACATTACATAAACACAGACAAACCTCGTTTAACATACTTTTATAGTATCTCTAAAAAACAGTTTTATCGTAACAGACTTTCGACAGTTTTATCAGTATCTTCAGCATGTGGAAAACAACATTAAAATAAATCGATTCTATTTTATTAATGAAAATAAACTCCTGCATGTCTATAAAACGTTAAATGACAATAAACATTTAGGTGGAGTTTCACTACATCTTACTTCCTAGACGCAAAGAGATAATCATGTTAGCATTCGTTCTAAAGATCCCTGGAAGACCGAACGAAATCCAGAGAAACATTTTTGTCGGAAAACTATTATTCGTAAATTTTAATGTAAATTTATGTATTGCACTGATAACTTAATATTCTCTTACTTCGGTGAGTATAAAATATTCGAACGTATATTCTCGGGGACAATATTGTTAGATTTAAAGGGCATTCCAGAGAAAAAGTCCCGTGTCTGTTTTACTTTGTCGCTTACTACAATTGTAACTCTAATGCTTCGCTAAAAAACGCGATTTTTTGCCAGAAAAATTCTTAATGTTGGTTCCTTGTGCTGAAAAGGCAGATAATACTTGTTCCTGTGTACGTTTACGGCAAAAAGCATGACTGTCACTCGGTTTGTCGGACTGTCAGATTGTCAGTCCATCCATCGATATGCCCGTCCGTCTGTGAACAACGCTAGTAGCTAAACTGAAAGTAGAATTTTCTCTAAATATTGATATTCCCCGCTCGATCTGGCGGACCCTTTAATTTCAAACGGATTTTCAATTCTTGGAGGTAATTTATACGAAGTCTCAATGTCAATTTTTTCTTCTCAAAAATGGTTCCAAATTTTAGTGTTAAATTATTTTTATCGAATAGAACGAAAAGCCTAACAGAAATAGTACATGTCTTCTTTTTGTTGAATTCTCTGAATTTTCGAAAATTTCAAATATTCAACCTTTTTTGTGGAATTTTTCTTCTACTGTAATACAGAAAATAGAGATTTTTCTTGTGAAAGAAATCTATTATTTAAATTTAAATCTTTAAATAAGTACATTTAAAAGTTTCTTTAAAAATCTTTAAATAAGTATGAAGTACATTTAAAAAAAATGAATCGGTTTTACGAACTTTTATTTCATATACATACAATTTTAAAAACAAGATTTTGTCAAAAACAGCTCCATATCTTTCTCTTTAACTGTTATTATCGTATAGCCTGAAGTTCGCTTATGAAAGCGGTGCATATCCCATTTGCATCGACCTTTCTGAAGTTTCGAAAACTGCAAGAGATACAAAAAATGTGAGAAAGTAGGTGCTGTTACACTAGCCTTTGTTCGAGCTTAAATTTCGTACCACGCAAGTAGATTCGACTTCTTGCTTTAATTGCGTTCTCCGCGGAACGAGTCGCGGGACATAACGAGACCGCTGCTCTCCGAATGACACGAGCGCGGCTGGCGGGAGGCGTGGAGGAGGCCATTAAGATGTCAAGCGGGGAAGGCGCGACAATGACCTCCCCGGGGGCTGCGCATTCCGAGTTCGCCCTTCGTGGCAGGTGGCGTCGCCTCCCCAAACAGACGCTCGACCGGCGCGTCCGAATGGAGAGTCGCCATTCAGAGCTGAAGAATAGCCGGCTACTACTCGCGTGGGACAGCGAGGGGGGGGGGACGAGTGCGTTGGCGTTGGCGCGAATGGAGGAGATGCGTGTGAGCGATAATAAGAATACGGAGAAATTGGGAGACTGTGTGATGAGTGGATGAATGTTGTTGCTGGAAATTATGGACTTGACAGTCTAACGTTTACTTCTGTTGACATGTTTTGAAATAAATATTTATGACGATCGTGTGGTTACTTTTCGTGTGGCACTGAAAAAAGACGCGCAAGAACAGATATAAAAAGAACCTATTGTAGGCTAGTATGAGCAAATTATGAAATAATCACCACTTACTATTTTTTCTATACATTAGTATATCCTCACAAGAAATATTTAATTTAATGTATTTGTGTGGTTCAAAGATATCCTTTCCTTGTGGTTGTCATTGTTTCGATTAATTAATTAATTATTTTTTACCAGCATGCGTATTAACCTATGGAATTAACCTTAATTTTTATATCCTATCCTATTGTCGTTTATATCCTCTTTCCTACTGACGTGTGGTGTCCCAAAACCAACATCATTGGTTCCCCTGAGTTTTTCCTAGTTGTCCGAACGACACCTCATCATTTGTGAATGCTCCTGGAAAAATCCTAGTAACATTTTCTTCAGTGCTAACGTCTTGGGATTTCTTCAGACTGACCAAACGCCGGTGCATTTTGAACTGTTTTCCCAACGCGTCAATCTTCCTATCATCTCGGCCAGCAACACGGCATCACGAAGGCATCCGAGAGCAATGCCATGACTCCGGACGGCGACTACTTTCCGCCATGGCGTTTGTTTGGGTTCTGTGGACCAGAGGGCGACGCCCTTGGTGGAACTTCGATATCTGCGGGCGATGAGTCAGGGGCTCCCCCGCGTCCACTCCGCCCTTGGCGCCCACCTCTCTCCTCCCGCCCTCCTCGCTCGGCGGCGGCGTCTGCCTCTGCGGTTACGTCAACGTTTTTGCCCCCGCTGCCCGGGCCATGACGCTGCGCTTCGGTTGTGAGGCGTGCGATGGAAATTGCGCTGGCGTAGATGAGGCAGCTCGAAATTTTCTGCTTTAATGCAGGTATAGATGGCGCTCTAGAGGAAGATACGTCGCTTAGGAGATAAATATACGCGACACGAAGAGATGTTTGTAGAAGCTGGTATGGCTGACTCATCCGTTTTATCAACAGCATCATTGTGTACCTGATAAACGAAGTCGTACATTAAATGGAATGGGTTTATCATGTGGAGTAATGCAGGATAATTTCAAGGAAGAATGTGTATTCGCAATTTACTGTATTTCGCAGAGATTCATCGAATCAAAGTTACTTTTAAAAGGTTTATACTATTTTTAAGCTGGTTTAGAATTAAATAATAGATTTTAACATTGAGGTGTACAAATAATCCTATATGAATGAAGATGAGCACTTTGTAACAGAAAACTATTTGTCAAACATCTCTTGTAGAAGTATAAAAGTTCTCTCCAAATTTTTATTTAGAATTAAATTGAAAAAGAAAGACGAAGAAAACAAGTGAAAATTAAGTTTTTCTTAAAATAAACTTCTAGGAAATACCCGAGCTTATTTGTTGCTAAATTCCGTCCCTCCGGCTTTTAATGCGAAATAATACAAATAAAGATAAGAAGGAAAAATACGACATGATGTCCGCATTTTGCGTTAAAATGTGGTTATATCTTTTTAAAATTCACAATTAATACACCTTCAATAATAATTTGAGCAGCAAGTAAAGCAAAAAATGGAAGGTCCTATGAAGGAATGGTCGCAATGGAAGTAAAATCTCTATTTTTTACTCGAAGGCTTCCGCTGTCGGAGGCAATAGAGGTTTGGCTGTCCTAATGTAATAGAAAATGTGTCCTTTAAAAAAAATATTTGTCGCCAAGCAAAGAAAGGATCGAGAAGACGGCATGTTTTCCGGTTCGCCAGGACATCATCCTCCGTATCCGATCCTCATTTAAACCGCCCGGCGCTGGTAAGCTAGCAGTTGGTTTTTCTAGCAGCCGGTTTGCGCAGGGCGCGGTTTGGGAAGAAGCTCCTGTGTGGTCGTCGTTAAGTTTTCTTTACGTGTTGATGCACCGAACACTACCCTCACTTTGAACTGAGGATGAAATGACATGCTGCCATAGAGAAACAAAGAAATTTCTTGTCCGCATATTACTTGGAAGTAAGAAGAATCATCACTAGCTCGTGTAACACGTACTTAGTCCTTAGTCTTGTGTTTGACTCTGAACAGTGAATGACTTCGTTCTTTGTTCTGAACATTTTTCAAGAAGAAATTCTTTGCAAGAGGAATTCAGTGTGAGCTATATGGAATACCATTGTGGGTAGGTCTTGAATCAATGGAGTTACGAAATATCGTCCCCGAAAACTGCTAAATATTTTTATGCTATATCTGTACATAATTTTATATTGTTTTCACAGAAGTAACAAGGCTTCTTGATTGTATTTGCTTGACGATAAATTGAAAAATATAATTATTTTAAAATATGATTAGCATTATTCTTCGTATCAACAAGGAAACCGGAGAACTGCCCAAAAACGTTACGTAAACACCAAGAGAAAACACAATGTTCTAGTGTTAATTCCTGTTTTCAAGATCAAGACCTCTTTTTAACATTGTTACTTTAAAAATACTACTAAATATAAAAAATAAGCATTCTTATGCCACAGTCTCTACCACACTTTTTGGAGTGTCACTCTGATGATTATTTATAATCAAACCTCAGAAAAATATAATTTACTTCCATAGTTCTAGTTTTTTTTGTTTTCAGAGGTATGAAGTTAGTCCATTCATTATCTGAATACAAATATTTTTATAATCATGTGTATTTCTGTGTGTGTTGTACAGCACAAACAGTGAATCGTCCGGAACATTTCAACCCATATGCTGTAAACATTTTAAAAGCATCTTTCATTAAGCCTTACGCATTTTACTAGATGGAGACTGAAAGTCTATCGACCGTGTTCTTTGAGATTCCATATAACCCTACCAGCAGCACGGTTAACCCGTAACGCTCACGACGAACTATTATTATACATCCTCCAAGAAGCGGTTGTGTCATTGCACAGCACGGTTTAGCAGGGCGGCGCGCAAGATATGCAAACGCCCTCCGTTGGGCGGCGTGCGTGTTGCGTCACGAGGGCGGCGACGCAGAGAAAGTGGCTTGTGGCACCTCCACCCCGACGCCTACCGCGAGGGTGCACGACCCGGAGGCACGCGCCGCCTGTAGAGGAGCAGCAGCACTGGAAAGCATCCTAGCGTCGCTGAGTCAGTCTAGACTAGAGTCAATCTGACTAGAGTCCTCCAAGCCAGTTTTCAAGCGCAAGGCCGGAAGATTGGCCACGGGGCGTACTGATAGAAAAGACGACTGCTATTCAGATGTGTCCTAAAATTCTATTAGAGAACGTGCCTCATTCAATTTTTTAAAATTTTAAGTCCACAATTTTCTTTAAGTTTAAAATAACAAAATTTCAAAATAAACAGTGTATACTTGTCACTTCGAAAATGTTACTCATTATGTTTTGGAATAAAGAACATTTTGGAACAGTTCGGAGGAACATTTCCATACATCACATATAGTTTTTACAGTTTTTGGCGGTAAACTATCAATACAACCAAATTTGGTGTCAGCTGGATTGGATGGGCGAAGTTGTCAGCATACGTACCAATAAAACTGCTCTGTCGAAGACACGCATGTTTCAATAATGGGGCATGGATGCCATCTATGTATTTCGTGTGAAGCGGAGAGTGCCAGGTCCAATAAATCGGATGCAAATCGGAAAATCAAACGAGCAAAGTATCATTCTATACGGACCTCCATCGGTATGTAGAGGGTTTCTGTCTTTTCCGGAAAAGAGTCCCCTCGGTACTATCGTGTATCGTCACCGTCCGCTGCACCTTCAAGTAGCCACGTGCGCCGGCGGCACCCAAGGTAGAGACGCGGACTGAATCGTCGCCGACAAGAAGGGTCGGAGGGGGGGAGGAGGAGGAGGAGAAGGAATGTGCTGCATCAGCACCCCGTCCCTCGCCTCGCCCCGCCCCCTCGCTTGCCCGAAGACCACCCCCACCGCCGCCTCGTCGGTTTACGCCCGCCTACCTCCCACCATCCCACCCATCCCACCATCCCCCGCCATCCCACCATCCCCACCACATCCCACCCATCCCACCCACACATCCCCCATCCCGCCGCGCGCCCACCGGTCCCGCAGGCGCCGCCGCGCCGTCCTCCTCTCCGACCCGCACCACCTCCCCGCCACCCGCTCGCTCGTAGACACCCGCCGCCGCCGCCGGGCTATCGACGAGGTGCACCTGCACTGCGCAATGGGCAGCGTTTGCCCCGGACAATGCCTCTGCGCGGGGAGGCTGCTCGGAACGTGCGGCACGCCGCGTCGGTGGTGGGCGTACCCGCTTCAGGCAGCGAGGAATCGAAAGCTAGTTAGCCTTTTTGGTGAGCCATGACATTCGTATCGCTTGCTGCCGGTTCAAATAACGAGCTCGGACCAGTCCTTAACGAGACGAACGTCTGAAAAAGGGAGTGGGTTCAAGGTTTACACTATTTCACTTTTCGATAAATTTTCATCGAAAAGGAAAATGACAAGATGAATCGTTATTCGTGCGAATATTATGTTATTAGAGATGCCAAGTAAATTAGCCAATATAATATGGTGGAGTAATATTTGAAATACGTCTGATGGTCTCCTTCAATCTCTAAAATTGCGAATTAACAGATATTGATTTATAGAGTACCAGGAAATAGAGATGGGAAATGGATTCGTGGGGGATATTTAGGAGATTTAAAAGTTTTAAGTATCTCAATCAGAACGAAATCATATTTTCCTAATACGATAGCAGTAATTACAATCAGGTTTTGCTATTCTGTAGATGTAGAGTCACGTAAACAGACAGCTTGTACATTAATGAAATGGCTGGTGTACTGTTTACTAAATAATTTTATGTTTGCATTTTAAAAAATTATTGCAGCGCAAATAAAATATGTAATTGAAAACGACTATTGAGGAAACAAAGAAATGCCAATAAATGTCCTGCTAAAAGTCCTGTCTACTAAATACAAGTAAGAAAAAATCTAATAAACACATTTACCATGCACTAAGTAAATCTTTTCATTTGTCGCCTGGCAGTGGCAAGCCTACGATCGTTTTAACCATTATAGAGGTTATGATTATATAGTCAGGTTGGTTAGTGGTTTCATTAAGTTTGATTTTTTGTGTCCGTAAGAAGATATATAGAATTATCTGTCTAACTGTTATGCTTCTGGATGCTATATATGTTCTGACCACGATGAAGTTATCAGGGACCATCTTAAAGAGCCTCTTTTTAATACGCAAGTCATCTGGATTAATGCAGCAACAAATAAATAAAAAATTACAAATTTTTCCAAACAATGAACAAATAACATAATCACCTAAATCGTCTCTTGTGTTGCAACGACTTATTAACGTAAATATGCGAAACCACAGCCAACTATAGCAGTTTACCTTTCCTCCACATCTTATGTCCGAAACACAAATCCACACTAAATGCATTTCAACTTTCGGTCGAAATCGTAAATGCCAAGCCTAATTCAAAAAATTGCTCCTTACACAACCACGCACACACATACAACGCAACACACGCACGCACACACACACACGCACAGCACGCACACACACACGCGACACACACCCGCACACACAACGCACAACACACGGCGCACACAATAACACACGCACACACGACAGCAACGACACACACGCACACACAACGCACGCACACGCACACGCACACACACACGCACATACACACGCAACACATACACACGCACCCATACAACGCACACATACACACGAGACTACACACGCAAATACACACGCAGGACATACAACACGCGACATACAACGCAGACATACCACGAGACATACACACGCAGCACTACAACACGCACAATACACGACACAGTACACACGTAGACATACACGCAGACATACACGACGCAGACATACACACGCAGACATACACAGCAGACATAACACACGCAGACATACGACACGCAGACATACACACGGCGACATACACACGCAGACCAATACACACGCAGCATACACACGCAGACATAACACGCGACATACACACGCAACATAACACACGCAGACAACACACCAGAACAACACACGCAAACATACAACACGCAACAAACACACGCACGACATACACACGCAGATCATACACACGAGACATACACACGCAGACTACACACGCAGACTACACACGCAGAATACACACGCAGAATACACACGCAGACAGTACACACGCAGACATAACACCGCAAGACATACCCACGCAAGACATACCACGCCGACATACACACGCAGACATACACACGCAGACATACACACGCAGACATACACACGGCAGACCATACACACGGCAGACATACACACGCAGACTAACACACGCAGAACTACACACGCAGACATACACCGCAAAGAACATACCACACGCAGACATACTACACGCAGCATACACACGCAGACATACCACGCAGACATAAACAGGAGACATACACAACGCAGACATACCACGCAGACTATCACATCGCAACGACTACAACGCAGAATTACACACGCAGACTACAACACGGCAGACATACACACGCCGACATTACACACGCAGACATACCACGACAGACATACCACGCAGACATACACCGCAGACATACACACGCAGACATAACACAAGCAGACATAACACGCAGCCTACACACGCAGCATACACAGCAAGACTACACACGGCAGACATACACAGAGACAATACACACGCAGACAATACACAGCGGAGACATACACCGCAGACATACACACGCAGGACATACACACGCAGACATACACACGCGACATACACCACGACACAGCAGCATACACACGCAGACATACACACGCAGACATCACACGCAGACAATACAACGCAGACATACACAAGCAGACATACACACGCAGACATACACAGCAGCAGACATACACACGCAGACATACACACGCAGACATAAACACGCAGACATACACACGCAACATACACGCGACTACACAGCAGACATACACACGCAGACATACACACGCAGACATACACAGCCAGACATACACAACGCAGACATACACACGCAGACATACACAGCAGACCATACCACACGCAGACATACACACGCAGACATACACACGCAGACATACACACGCAGACATACCACGCAGACATACACACGCAGACATACACACGCAGACAATACACACGCAGAACATACACACGCAGACATACACACGCAGACATACACACGCAGACATACACAACGCAACATACACCGCAGAATACACACGACAGAATATCAACGCCAGAAATACACACGCAGACATACACACGCAGACATACAACACGCAGACATACACAACGCAGACTACAACGCAGAATACACACAAACTAGCAGACATACACAGCAACATACACAGCAGACATACACACGCGCCTACACACGCAGACATACAGCATACTCACGCAGACATACAACACGCAGACATACACACGCAGAATATACACCGCAGACATACACACGACAGCACATACACACGCAGACATACACACGCAAGACAACGAGACTACACACGCAGACATTACACACCGCAGATACAACACATACAACACGCTACATACACACGCAGAATACACACGCAGACATACACGCAGACATACACAACGGCAACATACACACGCGACATACAACCGCAGACATACACACGCGACATACACACGAGACTACACACGGACAGACATACAGCAGCAGACATACACACCAGACAACACACGCAGACATCACACGCAGACATACACACGCAGACATACAACTGACACTACACACGCAGACATACACACGCAGGACATTAACACCGCAGACATACCGGTCACACATGACACACGCACACATACACACACCTATATACGTATTTAAAATCACCGAAATTGTCACTTAATAGAGATGTCTATTTGGCTTCCTCACCCTTGTATTATATTTAAGCATGGTATGTACGTTAGTAGTAAGCATGAAGCTACCAAAACCAACATTTTACTGATCTGTGTATTAATCAACAATAAAATAATTTTAAAAAACGATACAGTTTTTGTATCTTGGGAATGTCACAAATGAGGAAATAATGAACGGGGGACACAGGAAAACTCTGCAGAAGCTTTCACTGACTCTTTGCTAATACAAAGTGATTTGAAATGTGTTAATTTTCATATTTTCATTCAAGGTAAAAACGAACAGCTGTACTGATCTCTGGCGGAGAAATAGAACATTTATTGTCCCGAAGTACAACAAGGGAACTTCTTAGAATTTGCTCTCGGGGACAAGAGAAACTGGTCGAAATACCTTCTTTGAGATAAGGATAGATGACTCAAAATAATCATTATTACATGATTTTAAAAACCATTTAAAGCAAGCAACATTTAAACACCTGTGTGTTTTGCAAATATCTCCTAGGTAAAAATTAAGGCTTCTTCTGATGAATCACATCAATTGAAGCTGGAAATTTTCCTTGAGATGTGGAACTCAAAGAATCCTTGTACATTTGCAAATAATTTATAGCAACATTTTATGGAGAATATGGGTAGTATCTTTTTATAGGGGATGGGTTGAGAAGACATTTTGTACCAAATATAATAATTATTATATTTTATTTTTTCGACATTTTTGTGACTTCTGTCATATTGTAATGAAAACGAAAGTATCCAAAGACAGCAAGAACTTCAGAGGGCTCAATTTTGACAACGTACCTGTCCTAAAAACCTCACATTAGAGGGTAAATTCTTCACATTACATCAAACGGCCGAACAATTTACCAAATACTCCGCCATCTTGTCACACGCAGCGCCACGCCCACCATCGATTAGCCATTAGGGCGCCGCGCCGGGCGATATGGTCAGGTGCGCATTCCCATTAGAAAGTAATTCCCGTGCGTAGGGCCCCTGCGGCGCGGGCCCTGCAATGCCCCTCGAGTACCGCCTCCTTGCAGCGTCCCGGGGCCGGGGGCAGGCACGGCGCGGCACGGCGGCGGCAATGGACCACAATGGGCCGAAATGCTCCATACACGAGTGTAGCAAGGCAGTGAGTGAAAGGAAAAGGACGCATTGGGATTGGTCATTTATGAGTACTTAGCGCCTTTACTTGAGCGTTCGCTGGTGAAATTTTGTTTCTCCTCTAGGTCCTAGGGGAGAATTACGACGATCCGGAATTTTCGATATCAGCTACAAAGAAGCTGAATCTAGTTGATTGGATGAGAAAGCTAGTTCTGCTGCTCTGATCAGGATTCTCCGTGATTTACTTCCTCTATTGTAAATCATTGAATTATCTCTCCGGACCACGGGGCATTAACCGCACGCGATTATTTCTTCCCAATCCTGTTCCCATCCGTGTCACTAGGCCTGATGATGTAAGGGTGTCCACAAAAGCAGTGTCTCTCATGAAAGATTGCGAGTATGCAAATGCGAGATTCATATCCGACCTAGGCCTAACATGATATAAACTCAATTGTCAATCTGGAAAAGAAAACTTAGTAGTATTTTTTCATGAACGTAAATCAAAGAAGGCATTGTAAAAAGCAATAAAGAAGTATAAATGTTGTACGTTTCCAATATAAAAATTAAATTTGTAAAATGGAAATATGCCCACAAGCACCATGGGACTTGTCCCACTACGAATGTCAACGAAAATAAACAGAAAACTTGAACAAATTAAATACTTTCAGAAATAATTAAATATTGCATATATTCATTTTTTGTTTTTTCGTCAATACAAAACACTGCTAGGTGGCAAAATAATACTGTCATGTAATACTCACATCGTTGTGCAAATATTTTGAAATTATAAATTTATACAATTGATCTAAGTGAGATTTTAAAATTCGTGTATGATTCATTAGCGTTTTTATTTGCGCATAGAAATAACAAGATTATAGTGCCCAGTTGATACAGCTCAATTTTAGGCATTTATTTCTCGCATTGCCATCATGCAGTGAGTCTTGCCTCATTGCCTCACAAAATTCGTTGGATTTATGTGAGTATGACGCCTGTTCAATCGGCGTGTTTGTAATCAAATAGTGTTGTGTACACTCGAGGTGTCACCGGGCCCACTGCGCGTCGGCGGGATAATTTGGAGGCGTAATTGCGTGGGGGCGGGGCGACCCGCGACCGCGCACTGGCTCTTTGCTGGTGCGCGGTGCGACACGAAGACCGGAGAGGGAGTGGAGGGGCCATTACCCGGGCGTGACCGCGCGTACGGGTTCCTTCTTACGGCGCGCGGGCCTGGCCGCCTCAAGGCCCCTCCGTGACGCAGCCCGGCGCGCGCAGACGCATCTCCCCGGGCGGCCCCCGGTGTCACGCCTGCGCGCTCGCGCCAGCCTTCGGCGGCGGCGGGCGGCGGCTAACGGCAACCCTGCGCCCCCGCACCTTAAGCAACATTCTCGTGATGAACTTTTGAGCATTATGGGAGGAACTGCGTGTGCGACGTTGAAATCTGACCAACTGAAGTTATATGCTAACTCTTCTTCTCTTCTTCTCTTCTCTTCTTTCTCTTCTTCTCTCTTCTCTTCTTCTTTTTTTTTATTATGATTATATTGATTATATTATTATTGTTATTATTGTTATTATTCAATGAAACTTACTGCTTGCATGCACATTTGCATCCCGCTTACGACTTTGTAACTAATCTGTAAAAACAAACAAATTAAGATAGGGGAGTAAAGAATCTTGTGAATATTATTTTAAGAAGAATTTTCGTGTGGGGAAAAATTTAATTTTGTATTGAATTTGAATACTTTTATTGAATTTTTCAAAAGTCCATCCCCCAAAACCAACTTAACGATTAAATTGAATTTCCTTATATTTTAATAAAGAAACTTTACTCAGCACAAATATTCAATATATTGCAATATATTTGTATATTAAGAGTAGTAGTTAAGACTGCAGTAATGAGCTACTATACTTCAACACATTCAGTCTAAATGCTTTTCAACATACTATACCTAACACTCCAAAGCAGATCTACCTGATAAACAAACAACCTTTAACTCTAAATCACTAGCCATAGAAGCGAGAAAATGGTTGATTTGAAGGGTGCGCATTATCGTAATTACTGTGTTTTCATGTAACTGTCCTGTAGGAAGCTGTGCATTTTAAGATATTTTTTCCGTGTAAGAGAAGACCGTTCTCCGAAACATTTGATTATTGAACAGTTGTAAAGGATTATCAATATTGAAGTAGGTGCTAAACAGCACATACTTTCTTGCATTATTTATGACTTCTGTAAATTATGAAAATACAGAAAATGCAACGAAGTCGTGCCTTTCGCCATTAATTAGACGTACTTTGCTATAACAGATCAAAATATTTTAAATCTCTTTTCAGAAAAATTGTAAATTGCCTTTACTTCAGTCAAAAATTTCGCGAAAACTATTCATTACTGTCAAAAAATTGTGTTATAATTATCTTATGTAAATTTAACATTTTAGATAACTTTATTAAGGAAACTATTAGTGTACAGAAAGCCACAGTCTTTCTCATACTAGTTAGTTTTTATAGTAATTTCTTTAGTTTGTGCAAGATTTTGGGTATCCTCACCCTCTTGCCAGCTGCAATTTATTCGCGCCTAAAATATAATTTTCAGAATTGAAGTATGAATTTACCAATATTATAAAAGGGTAAAACATGAACTATATACTGTTTTTCATTGAAAAAATTGGAGTCGTTTTCGAGAACCTCCAGCAGAAATAATTTGAATTAGTCTTCATAAGTGCAATAATGTATGAAAAATACCCATAATAACATAAGAGATTTCCAAAAAATACATTTATAGAACTAAAAAAATGAAAATAATACATGATAATAGATTTTATGTCATAATATTTAGTGCACTTGGTTCTAACGGTACAAACAATTTGAAAAATTTGAGCAATTTTGAGAAAATTGTGTTTTCAATATACCCATATTTCACCCCCAATAAAGTTAAAACTGGTAATACCTTCAATACAATCTACTCGTTATTAATTACGGACATAATTATGGAGACGAAATTTGATCTGAAGAAAAAAATACATGTTCAATAATGTAATTATAGAAGTATTACAAAATAATTTCAAAAATTCGGCGGTAACCGTCATAAGTTGATCTATGCCATCTTTATTAGTGTATGAACTAGTCTTATAAGAAATGTTTTAAAGTTTAGCCATTTTTAAGACAATTTTGAAGATATCCTTGGGGTGCCATGTTAAGTACCACAAAATAATTATTAAAGGAATTATTTTCGAAGCTGTAGAATTCTTGTCAAAGACGAGTCAGGCCTGACAAAGATCAGGAATTTATTTTGGAAGTAATAGTACGAATAGATAACACGCTAGTGATGTTCTCGAGCGGGCAAACTTACAGATAGACAGACGGACCGCTTTTTCAATATTAGGGGAATCCAAATCGTGTTTCCGGTAAGATCTGAAAACCTATTTTCCGTAGACTTGCATAACGTTCTCTACAAGTTCGTCTATCTTTCTCGTATACGTACGCATATTATTCCATGTATACGCACGTATGTGAAAAAGTAACTTGTGGTTCTACAACAACTCACACTTTCTCGCATTATTTGTCTGAACGATTTAAGAACGAGCGGTGACTACAAAAGAACGGACGGACGGACGGACTGACTGAATGCCAGACGTACGGCCAGATAGGTTGTTTTCTAATAATTTGTTTACATTTTTATACATTTAGGTATCAAGGACCCACAAAATGTGGAATCTGCACAACGTCTGACTGCACAATTTTCTATATGCTACATTATATAGCATACACTTCCCACTTTGAGTCGTGGTAACTGGGTAATTCCTAGGCACTTTTAGTATGCAATGGGTTCCTTAGACTTCCTCACAGGACATTTAGTTTCTTTCCTCCATTTACTACCAGCAATGCTAAATTGCTCCATCGTAATTTACAAATTGTGTGTACAGTTTAATAAAGCTTCTGAGAGCAATTAACGAGGTAGATCAGTAAGTCAGTAGATCGCCTCGAGACGTGATACCCAGGGACTTGAGGGCACTGGCTGTACATCTTGTCATAGCCCCAGAGGTTCCCACCACCACTGACAGGATTCTGCTACTACATGAAGTTGAGCTGCCAGGGATATGACTGGTTGGTATTTTACCACCTTTTCCTTCCCTGCTTTCAGAAGGCTAGACCCATCCTCGTGGCGGACAGTCACATCGACCACGTGGACCCCTTCCCGGCTTTTTATCACCAGGTCAGGTTTGAGTCTAACCCCTTGGGCTACGGAGAAAGTGGCTTCCGTGGACTCCACCGTGTCGGATTTTCAGAGAATCTTTCTTTCTATGAAGTTCTTGATCTTGCCATGATGCTTTATTCCTGCTGGCTTCGTAAAAATGCACTGACCGAGAATGTGATTCATTGTTTCTACCGCTGTATTGCACTTCCTGCAGTAAACATCCTCTCTGGGCATTCCTCTACTAAGAGTCGTTTTATTGGCAGCGGTATTGGATCTCAATTGGAGGGCAGTGATAAAAATACCATGTTGCAGAAGATGATAATCTACCAAAAAAGCATTTCCGATCGGATCGTTTATATGCGCCCTAATCGCTCTCCCTTGGGATACAAGCTTCTGCCAGACGGCTACCTCGTCATCGGCGCATTTCTTCTTATAAGCTCTTAAATCTTGTTCGGAATAGGGCTAGTTGAGTCTCTGTTGCGGTCTTTAGTGTCCGTCGGTAAAAACTCGGACAGGAGCTCAAAAATCTGAAAATAGGATCTGCAGATTTTTCTAATCGTAGTCCTATGTTTAGCGCAACTCTAGGAATGTGTTGGGCGATCCTCAGCAATCCCAGTCCTCCATCTCTTGGTCAGATAGAATAAGCCATCTGCAATACTCATATGTAGATGTAGAATTATTTGACTGCCAGTCTGATTGGACATTGATGGCATGGACAGGACCAATTGATAAAGTAAATGCGGCATTATGTAGGTATGAAGTAATGCCAACTTCTGAGTGGGCTTTAAATGCATCTTTTGAAGCCTCGACACTGCTTCCATTAAATTAGAGATTCACTCCCAGGTATGTAACAGTATGATCATTGCTGACAAGGGGAATTCTCTCCCCCAACCTTTCCAGACAGAGGTCCTCATTGAACTAGGATCGTTCAAAAGTTGTAATTTGAAATGATGAACATTTCGCGATAAGAGAAATGTAGAGAAAGTAATTTACGTCTTGGAGGAATTCAATTTACCCATTTGTTTGTCACCAAGGCCACACAATACGAGTTTCGCTGTGGAAGAAATATCTGCAGCAGATTATAATGCTTTCTCTCTCTACTACGGAAGTATGCAGTAAGGCGAGAAAAAAAGAATTCATCGCGTGAACGTAGCCTAAGCTCTTTACATGAACATATAAGCACCGTAAGAAGATTTATTTTTCATTGCTGGGAGATCAGGAAGTAAAGTTTTGTCATAAGACTAAACTGACGAAAATTTTATGAAACATTTTATAAAACTATGTTAACAAATTTTGATAAACTTTTTCTTTCATATTAAGAAGATAAGAGGTCGTGAAGTCCCATTTTACCGCATTTGGATCTGTAAATCAATTAACTTCAAAAGTGAACCATGAGCTCGCATGCCAGCCACATGCGCACAAAATAAAATTTTGTTTTACAACATCCTTCAGCTTTTGTGAATATACTGTTAATTACAGACCAACATTTTTGTTCTCATTCTCATCCATAACCAGGACATATGACACTTTTCCAGCAGGCGTGGTGGAAGTTAACACACTCCAAAACTCTGAACCCCCAAATTACCTGACAGCTCTTAAACTTGCTTCGCCAATCTTCGAATAAGTAGAGGAAGTCCTGATGAAGATCTCAAACGGAGAAGCTTTGAATACAATTTCAGTTAGATAAGTCAGACTCGTGAAGTAATAAAGAACATAATTTGGAAACTATAATTACAGTTTCAAATCAAAAAATTTGCGATCCGATTGGCAGGTATGTTTTCCTTCAAAAAATTGAAACAGCCTTGTATATAAATGAGGTTGACTTCCAAAATAACCGGAAAGCAGAGGGAACTTTTCGACGCACGAAGCCGCCTCTGAAATGCTTAACCGCGAACAACCTTCACTGTGCTTCATAATAGCAGATTTTATCATTATGCGAAAGAATACAGAGTTTCGAAAATGGAAATAAAACCGCAAAGGTCATGCACGTTGTTTAGGTCATTGTGTAGGTCGAATGCCTTGATAAATATACACATTGACATATAAAGCTAATTTACTATGATTTCTATAAGGACAAGTGGCGCATGAAACCCAATCAGGGTCTGCGTCGGCGCGGCGGGTGGCGGGTGGCGCGTCGCGGTTTGGGCGTCGAGCTGTTGAGGGGCGAGGCGACGTTCCCGCGGCCTCAGCGCCTCTCGGATGAGCCGGCGGAAAATGCGCTCGCAACACGACGCCAGCTCTCCGCTGAGCCCTTGAGCGGATTGGCGGAGCTGTGCAGTCTTCTTCGCGAAGTGTAGAACAGAGAAATAATGTAAGAAATGATTAAAGGGTCATAGTGAAAAGTGTAGTAAAGTGAAGTGAAATGAAGTGACGAGTAGTGAATTGCAGTTGAACAAAGATTCAGTGCGGAGTTTGATTATGGTTAATTTTTTATGGTAATTTTAAATGTTTTATGAATTAGACAGTTTTACATCATTATTTTTATTATTAATGTTATTTTTATTATCATTATTACTTAATTATTATTTTATTATTATATTATTATTTTATAATTTGCATGTTAGCTGTAGTATTTTATTTATGTAATTAGCTGCCACCGGGTTATGCCCATTTGCAGTTCAAATAAATTTATCTTATCTTAACTTTCCTTTAAGTATGGCGACACGACTTTTTTGATTTGTCCATTTCAAAAATTGGGGCACAAATGGGCGACTGAGTTAATTGCATTTAAGGTTTGAAATAAAATGAAAGTCGATTTTTTGTTCAAGAAAGCAATGGCATCACGAACTTTTCCGCTATTGCTGAAATCGTTAAACATATTCCTAAGAAAAAAACCCTTTATAAATACCTTTATAAAATACATTCTTAACAAGTGCCTTCTTGAATATTATGGTATTGCATAAGAGAATCTTGAATCTTTAATGACGAGGCAAAGAGAAAACCTGTTGCAAATCAGGAAAATAATTAATTTCATTTTGCAAGCCATTTAACATAGGCACGGGAGGTTATATTAACGACTTTATTACCAAATATCGATTTATTACGATACTTGCTAAATTTAGTAACAGGAGGTTAATAGCTATATTCAATAGGTGTTGTGGTCGCTGGAAAAGAATCTCCGATACATCATAATTCATGAACGATCTCTTTTAAAATCCCATTAAACCACTATTTCTTTGAAATAATCTCAAGAAGGTTTTCAGTTGAAAATTCGCCGTTTTCACGCAGATTTACATACTTTTGACTCTTCTGCGTAAGCGATAGCGAGAAAGTAAAAATCATATAACATTCGATTAACTATTAAATACCCTTCTTACTAATTGTTTCAGTAAACATAATTTATTATGAAGAAGAGTGGTTTGAGGACACATACAGTATACTAGTTTATTTTCACGTCTTCTCTTGAATGTAGCGTGGTAAATTAAAACAAAAAATATCATTAGCGCTCTCTTGCGCTTGTATCTGCTTACTGCTCCCATATTCTACTCATTATAAGGATTTTCTTGCAATAAGTCGCGCTTTGGAACAGTGTACTTTCTCTCCTGTCCAATACTGACCTCACCCAAATTCAAGGTATTTTACATGTTAAGATATAATGGTATCTAAAGTTAAGGGAATTTTTTTTACAAAATTGCAAATTAACATACAAAAGTACTTAATTACATAAGTATATTGACCAAAAACCTTGCTCCTGAATTTTCGAATGTTGATGCACTGATCGCTCAAACATTACTATCCAAAAGGCACGTCTCTCGCTAGGAAACGTCCGACAGATCGAGCTCAATTTTATAGACTCGTCACACAAGAACCAGGAGGGTAAATTGTTTATGTTTACATTTTCTTAAGAGGTGAACATTGCTAGTTCAAGAGAGCGACTAGTAAAGGGTGCACAAGTTATTACGTTTTAAGGGGTTTTGGCCAGGTGTTGCCCCATTCTATCCCAGTGTGAAATATCTTCGTCAGAAATAAGAACAAGTGGCATAAAATACAAAATGTATTTTTATCTTTTGTAACGGACCATGGTCCTCTATACAGCTTTCTCTGAGATATATTACCAAGACAGACTTTTTGACTTTTTTTGTTCCAGACTTGCAAGACAGCTTAATATGACATGTGCACACAACTCTTTAAAAGAATAGAGAATATTTTACTCTTTTGGTACCGATTGAATATTCTCAGCGTACTGAGAAAACAAGCCAGTTGCGGGTAAAGTGGTTGAATTCCTAACTATACCACTTTACCGGTCAACTGACTGATAGCTCTGATGACAGCATAAACCTGTGTTACTACCTACACTGTTGCTAAGTAATATACAGTTACACCCTTTCATGTGCGAGTTTGTCTCTTAGTGAACAGGGTTATCAACCTAACTTAAAAAATACGCAAAATGGAGTTACATCAAGTGTGTTTAATAGCAATAATTTAAGTAACTTTTTCGACGAAATATAGATATTAATATATTGTGACGTCATGGATACTCACAGCAAACACAGACACAGAGATTTCATATAACAAATATATTTATTAACAAAGAAAACAAAACAAATATATACACTTAATTTCCTACTTACACCCTAGCTCTGATAGACCTACTATCCCCTGATCACGGGACCGATCCAAACCCGATTGAAGATCGGTTTCGATTGTGGCATTCGCCACTCCTACTTCTGAAGCGCGCACAAAGCCTAGCTTCCGTGACCGGATGTCACGCTGGGACACAAAGTCCGTTCTGGCGCACCAACGGCTGGTTTGCCTCGATCGCAGGAGCGATCTTATCCGATTGAGAATCGGTGTGAATCGTGGCACTCAACCACTCCTCACCTCGGAGCACGCTCGCTCCCCCGTGACCGCAGTCACCCAAGGACATAAAGTCCTCCGCAGACTTCGTCAACTCGTGACTTGCCTCGCGAGCCGGACTCGCATATGCACCGTCGTGGCGCCAAGTTTTGTGCACATGCACGAGGTTCTCCCGCTGTCTCCAGAACCCACCCACTGGCTCTGTACACTCCGTTATATAGGCAAGGCCCACGTGACCTACTATGTCACGCCACCGGCCCCGCTTGTTATAACAGTGAAACGTTTCTATAGGTCGGAAGACCCCAAAGCCTTGTGTCTCCGTTTCCGCGTTCTTGCCTTTACGGAAAAACCATTCTCTCCTTCCTGTGGCGAGGCTAATCCACTACCAAGCGTCCCCAAATAGATGCCACGAGGCACGCGTTACAATATATATAGATGCCACGCGCACGAATACGTTACAATATTATATAGAATACAATAGGGGGAGTGTTTGCTTTGGATGTGTGGTTTATCTTGTTGCTGCTCCAGCCATTCAGTTCTTTGATTTATTTTAATGTCTGAAAAATAAGAGCAACAAAACATTAATTTATTTAAATTTTTATTACTCGAATTCCATTTACTGACTGCACGTGCAATGTGATGCATTTTTACTCAAATTCACTATTACTGTGCCGTACACCCATTTTACTGCTAGTTGACATCCTTTAATTTTTATGAGGGTTTCTATTTTTCTGTAGTATGATGTTCTGCCTCGACATGTGTTAATCACGGAAATTAATCATTGCCTTAGAGGGGAATTCTGAAGAATAATGTTAATTTCACTCCCCAACCTAAAAATATTGTAATATCTTACGAAAAAAAATAATAGTAAGAACTGAAACAATAGTATATGGGAAATTAGACCAGAGAAGAACGCAACCACACGCCAGCCTGCCACAAAAAAATGTTGTGGGACTCTATCTTCTGTCTACCTCGGTATATTTGCTAATTCCCCATCAGCCGAGTTCCATTCATGTGCCTTCGGGGATTTGATATTGGTGCCCTTTATTGTTCCCGTATACGACTGACATCGTCACTCAATATTCGAACGCGCAGCTCGATTGGCGATTGCAGCAACACCCGCCACTCGCCCTTCTCCTCGGCTCATCAGCAGCGACACCATTATCGAAAGCATTGTTCGCGCCGCGACGTGGAGCGAAGAGGAGCGGCGATGAGAGGAGAGGAGCGGCGAGGAGAGGAGAGGAGCGGCGAGGAGAGGAGAGGAGCGGCGCGCAGGTGAACGGCGGCAGTGCGGGGCAGTAAATATTCAGTGCTGCTGGCGCGAAACGAGGGCTCGTCATTCCGACGGGCACCGCATTCCGACGTCGCGACGCTGGCGTCGGCGCTGCAACGGGGTCATTGGGACCTTTACCCGCCCCTCCACTCTGACCTGCCCCGCCCTTCCCGCTCCACCTCCGTCAATCTATTCAGCTCGCTCTGGCCCGCACCGCTCTGTCCCGTCCACTCTACCCTACCCGCTCCTCACCCCCGCTCTGCCTCGCCCTCTCAGCCACGCCCTCTCAGCCACGCCCGCTCTGCCTTACCCCCTAAATCGCTTACCACTTTGTCGCGCCCAGCGAAACTTCAACTTCTGAAAACGTACGAATGGATTAAGAGCATGTCGAGATCGAATATACGGTTTTGTATATCTTATTTTGTTCATTCGGACTTAAGATGCCTATATATAATAGGTATATTATCCGAAATTGATATTGAAATTGTGGTGTTTTAAGATTTTTTAGAATTAGTATAAGTATAGGACGACGAGGAAGGCAAAACAAAATCATGCCGAAATTTAGAGGAATGCTGTTCAAATATCATCATGAATACTGAAAATAACAAATGGAAAAAATCCAGCTTAAATCATGTGTCCTTGGAGCTAAATTTACATTCAAGATTCACTGGGAGATAGAAATCCACCCCTTCAGAAGGGTTGCACATGAGGAATATACCTAGAAAGAAGACCCCCTCAAATGAATGAACGCTTCGAAACTGCCACTAAACTTGTGCAGTTCAACCCACCCATTTCATAAGTTAGAGGTAGAAATTATAGTTCTTTGCACCCCGTGGAGACGTCTGTGGCAGAGGACATCTCTCTTTTCTAGTAATTTTTTCGAAAAAATTCACAATGTCAATGAGTATCCTTGATCAAACATTTGAAATGATTGGAAGGAAACTGGTTTGCTACTTCACGATTGTGCCTTTTTCATATAATTATTGTCCGCACGTCAGAATGACGTAAACTAGTATTCTAGATAATCAGAATCGTTGCACTTGGTCACATTTACAAGCTCATGGCTCTTGTGCAACATGACAGACATTATTAGATAGGTTGTTGCTCTCGGTGTGAGATGATGCTTGAAGATCACAGCTTTGACGTAACCGCCTTTTAGCGCTCCCGCCATGCGATAACGGTCTGCAGACAGCTCGCCTGTGCGACGCTAGGTGGCGTTGAGCGTCGGTCTTTGCTGTAGCCTCCGCGGCTGCCGGCAGAGGCCGCACGCGTCCGTCAGGCGAGGAAGGCTGCTGCAACGTGAGAAATTTAAAGAACACTGAAACTCTCAGAGGTAACAAGCAGCAAGAGTACTGCTTGCCATTTATTGCAAATTTTATTTATAGATTTATTTACGTCAAAAACAGTTAAAAACTGCGTGTGATGTGCTATGAGGAAAAGTTAAATTGAAGTTACATTTATGTCCAGAAGCAAAAGAAGGGAGCATCTCAGCATTTGCTGAAGGTTCAGGGAAACTGGACGAAAACCTGATCGAAATGGGTATCATTGACCCAGAAACTGAAGTTCAAAAATTGTTACAGGTTCTTTAGAATTGTACAATCCAAATGGTAAATAATACACTAAGAGTCGTTGGTAAAATTAATATTTCTTACTTTGTGGAAGCTCAGTATAGTCTCTAATTGTATAGAAACAGTTGTGCATCAGAAAATATTTTACTTGGGACTTACACTTTTGTATCTAATTTAATCGTTTAATATCATCTGGCAATGGGTTGTCAAACAATGTATAAGTATTGTCTGTGATTTTTGTGTAGTGAGTTGCCGATACTGTCACCTGTTGCCCGATACTGTCACAGATTCATATATCAAGAGGCAAGGTAATCGTAAGATACCTAGATTAATAAACAGAGGCTTATTATTCGTATAATTCTTTATTGTAATCTTAAAGTTTTGGTGCTATAAGATTTATTTACCCAGAATACTCGTAGTATGCCATATCTCAGGCAGGAATGAACATTCGCGAAATATACACAACTGAATAACTTTGAAAGAATACTGAAATCGTAGCATAAAGAACCTAATTTAGTGTTCAATTAATTTAAATGGACGTTCCATTTAAAGTTTGACTGAATTGAAAGACCTAAAAATTTCGTTACCTTAACATCAGTCAATGACACATCGTTCATTTTCAATGGAGTACAGAGCGGTTTATTTGAAATCGTTTTCTTTTCATTTATTTTTCATTTGTTATTGCGGAACCAAATTGAAATATCTGATATTGTAATATTTACGGTTTCTTAGTATGTTTAATTGTATTACTAAATTTTATTTGTGGGAATTTAGGACAAAAATTGTGGAGTGACATTTCTAATTTTGGTGAAAGGTAATTCTACCTTCATTTGAGAATTTTTAAAATTTTTATTACGAAATTTACAAGATGATTTATTGTCTGCATATAGTACACTGTAGATAGTTTCAATATTATACGTTAATATTCAGTGAATCTTATTTCATTAAATTTATTACAATGAAAGCTTGTAAAAGAGTATGTGTGAATGTAGTAGAGATAGTCTGTAATAAAATATTACTTGTCAGACTTGACTACAAGAAAACTTCTTAGTAAGGAAAAGTCTACATTTAAGATGAAAATTATATTTTTTTTACTGGTACGCTATTGCTTGTTATTGCCCTCGATACGCATGTCGATATACACACCACACCTTATATGAATCGATAGAATCGTGGTTACGAGGGAAATATGAAAACAGGTGAATGGTAGTACATGTTCTCTTATGATGGAAAATATGAAATTTAATTATGGGATGGAAATATGTGAAGTCAAACTGAGCCAAGTTAACAACTAGTTAATTAGTATATAAGTTAATCTGCATCATTAAAATTACGTAAAACAAAATCATATAGTACTACGGGCGTTAACAGGTTCTAATGACCTCGGGCGACTAAATGCTCTCGGGCATTTTGTCGCCGCTCGATCATTAGAACCCTTATAACGCCCTTGGTGCGTAAATAACTATTGTACTTCGGTCGTAATTTTTCTCAATGACCTTCCGATCGAGAGAACTCTGAATATCTCAGTTTGTTTTTGGCGCGTTGCCTGCAAAACCGCTTTTGCGCTTAGTTCGTTCGTTGCCCGTTAGATGTCGTGAATACTTCACTCCGTTGAGTTATATAGTACGCCAGATGTGACATTCACATATTCTTTGAAGTTTATCCATTCGGTATTTATTGAATATTTTCTCATGGAATCATTGTTAGTGGTAATTACAATGATAAACAAAATGTACTTCTGACTTGGAACTGTTATTGAATATGAAGTCTAAATGTATTTAAAATGTAATGCGTGCAGAGGAATTACAATACATAAGAATTAAGGATCCTGGAATTTATTAAAATATGTTTTTTCGAAATGCACACATTAGTGACAATTACAAAAGTGTACCAATTGAATACAGAATAAATTAAACCAAGTACATATTTTGCGCATAAAGAATTTGTTTTCGTATATGAATAGTTATTTTCAATTTCGCTTTATTTTCAGTGTATTTCCTTATCTCTTTTCACTGTTAATCACGACAGTTCTAATATTCTTGTTATGTGATATATGAGCCTGCGAACCACTGGAGCGCAAAAGTTCTTTAACTATATTTTTGATTGAGAAACAAAAACAATGTAATATGACGAAATTTAAAGGAAGTCGTGATGGACCCGTCAACAAAAGGGGTATTGCGGATACGAATGACGAACTCAACGGGAAACCATTGTATATTTGTTTCTTCAAATATTAATAGATAAACACATTTTTCTTGATCCCAGTCTTTTAAACCATTTAAAAGTAGTGTTAACGAGTGTAATAGAGTTTCCAACAGCGAACTCAACTTTCCCTCTCTTGTAACCAAAAGAGCCCATCGTGCTCCAATTCTTTTCATAACTTCACGAAATAAAAAAATCTCAAAAAGAAAAAAAGTTTTATTTCGGGATAGGTAAAACTGTTCAACATGTTAGCAAACCGATTGAAAATGATGCCAACGAAGAGATCCCCGCAATTGCAGTCGACATATATCAAACCCTCTGCTCAAAAACTGACCAGTAAAATCAAGTTGTATAAACACAAACTGTGGATACACAACTCCGGTAGTTATAGTATTAAAATATAGTTAAGAAGGTGAGTTGATGATTGATTGATTGATTGATTGATTAGTTATTCCGGGCGCGTCAGCGGCTAAGGTCATCAGTTTCGTAAGTGCAGTGCATGGTTTATCGCGAGAGGGGGCGGTAATCTTCCCCAGTTGGTTGGAGATCCGGCACCGACTTACCCGACGGATTTTGTAGCTTTCCCCAACCATGTTCCTACTTCCGCCTTCCACCAGCGCAACACTCCGTAGGGATGAGAGTAGGACAAGGGAGACGAAGGAAAGCTGTCAGTCGAGGAATTCGGCTTCTGCTCATTCGCTCCAGATGACCGCACCACATCATTTTAGTGTCACTGATCTTCTTCTCAAGACTAACTCTTAACTCTAACTCTTAATGTATTTATTCACTCCTATTTTTTTCTTCTAGAGTACACCCTGTTACAGCTCTAAGAAATGTCAGTTCTGCGGCTCTCACTTTATTTGTTTCTCTTTTCGAGAGTCCAGGTCTCGATTCTGTATAACACTACTATTGCCATCGTATTATGAAATTTAAGTCTGGTTTCTTTCGTGTATTATGTTTGAGAGTTCTATGAATTGTCCCACTAATATATTTAAACCTGTTTAATTTCATTGTGAAATTATTGTCAAATACAAGTGATACTTTATATCCCAAGTAATTAAAATTTGACACTTGCTCTACAGTCTTCCCATAATGAGAAAATAAAAGATACTTTCAACTTGACAGGCATCATTCTTGACTTGTAGATTTTGTTCAAACACGCACGATATACTGGTAATGGTGAAACTGAAGTTAGCAGATTAAATAACTACATGGGTACAACCTTATTTTCGCAAGAAATTAACCGTTTACTACTTTGGTAAAGCCACCAATATATATGAATAACATATAACCTCACTGTTGAACGAAAATTAACAGCAAAACATTGGTTTAGTAATGAATAAGGTGTGATGGTTTAGTAATGAATAAGGTGGAATTATAGTATATGTATAATTTTATAATTTTTTAACTGAACAATAATGCGCAATCCCTATATTAGACCCTAATAATCATTACGTTGATGTGACTGTAAATGAATTATTCAAAAATAGATGTTTACTTTACTATATGTGAATTATCAGTTGATATTTCCGCAACTATTCCTTAACATTGTTCCCCATGCATTTGGGCTTATTCGTACTGTTGACGTGGAGAGGGAAATTAACTTCGCGATTTGTGACGAGTAAATCAAGACGGAGAGGCCGTATTCACTGTTACACTGACTCAGCTATAAACATAACTACCAAGCTGTCAAACTCCCATCCTCTCGGCCTTTGCGCTCGTAACAACCGAACGGCGCGTGGGCGTCCTTAGGGCGGGCCCCAACTAGCACCCGTAAATCGCAGCGAGCGATCTACAAGCATTCGCAGAGCCTCGCGCAAAAAGGCAGAGACTTTCTCTGGCACATGGGCGGTTGTGGGCGTTCAGTGGTGGGATTGTGCAGCATGCGCACAGGGACTCGCAATGACATCGAACAAACGCCTTCTCTAATTTCTTTCGAAAACCTTTTATTGAAATTACTAATAAGCATAGGACTCCTAATTCTTTAATATTACTGTTTTCCCCTAATACTTCAATGTAAGGCAACTGGAGGGTCGAAAAGCATCTGTTAAGAATCAGTGCCCGTTAAAGATTAAGTCCGTTAAGAATAATTTAAAGAAATGAGTTGTATCAAAATATGACTTGAAAGTGCTCGTATTTAAAGAAAAGTAATGCTTTTATAATTGGACTTACTTGGTGTCGGATATCGCTTCTGTTTACAAACTTCATTCGCGTTCTTCTTTTTCTCTATATCGGCCTAGTGACAACGGACAAGACGCTCCTTGTCGTGTCACTGACACTACCCGCAATACAATACCTTTTACTTTGTCGCATTTACTTCTTAAGAAAGGAAAGTATTGTAATCGTGCGCCGGAAAACGGCGAATTTTCGGACGCACTGTTATTGCCAGTCTCTAGTAACGAAAAAGTGGATAAATCTTGTTCCTGTATGCAGTAAAATTACTTTATCTAACGCGTTTTGTGGTCAGAATACATGTTCTATGGATCCGAAAGATCGATTGACGGCCAGCCATGGTCAACGTTAGTGCCTAAAGTATTCAGCTGATTTTCTCCAAAATTGATATTCCCCGATCGATTTGAACGAACTCCATGCCTTAAGAGTTTGAAACGGATATTTTGATTTTTGAAAGTACTTTATATGTTTTCAAAGTTTTTAAAGTTTTTTTCAATCGTATGCTCCAAATTTTGCCTTCGGACAGCGAAGTCTCATTTTTGTTGAACTACATTTTCGAAAATTTTCAAATTTATGCGAAGGGATGGGCTGTTGTAGCGCCACTAGTTCTCATGTACGTGCGTCTTAGGGCCCACCGTGCAGCGCGCGTTCCGCGAAGCCGTTCGTCAGTCGGCGGAGGCGGGGCGGGCGCCGCGTCGCGTAGCGTCGAGTCGCGCGGCGCCTTCGCTGCGACGTTTACGGCCGCCGCCGCCGCCCTTCGCGAGCGGGCGTCTGCGCGTCTGCGCGCCTGCGCCGCTGCCCTCTGCCCCTCGCAAATGTCGCTCGCGCTCTCGCTCGCGGCGCGACGCCGGGCGACGCCCCTGCGCCGGGTGCCGCAACCGGTGGGTGGCGGCTGGCGGAGCGCGTACGCGCGTTCCCGGGCCTTTGCGGTTGGCGCGGCGCGGAGGATCGCGAGCGGTACACGAACGGAGAGCTGTAATCGGGTCGGGGGAAATGGTGGTTGGATGGTGAGGACACGGAGAGGGCTCTGAGAGGAATCAGAGAAGTCTGAGTAGGATTGGAGAGGGGTCAGAGAGGAAGGCGAGCCGTGCCCGAGAGGGGTCTGTGAGCGCCCGGAGTTGCGACAGAGGGGTCGGAGAGGGGTCGGAGAGGGGTCGGAGAGGGGTCGGAGAGGGGTCGGAGAGGGGTCGGAGAGGGGTCGGAGAGGGGCAGTGGCGGTGGAGGGGGTATCGGAAAGGCGTTGAAAGGCGAGATAACCGAGAAGGGTCGGAGATGGGACAGAGGGCGGAAAACAGACGAAACACATAGATGTGAGAGTTCGTGGATGTCGGGCTAAAACTGGAATTGTGTTGTAGCACTATAGAAGGAGCGATGCAATATGCTATAGTGTCTAAGAACTATTAGCCTTAACTAATGAAAATTCTGTGTGAGTAAACTGCTCTTGTATTTAGGCTGCGATGTTCTGAAGTACTGGAGGGGTCCTGAACAGACTGAAATATATTTAACGTCCACGTTTTGTGAGGACGATAGTGATGTCATTTCGAAGTCAATTGCTGAATAGTGATATATGATTTCCATGATCACCACGTGTATAAATAATATAAGATACTTTAATTTACTTACATTTGAATATTCTATTGGTGAGGATTTTGCGAGAATTGGAGATCTCTTTGTCTCAGGAAAAATATGATTATTTTCTTTAAATGGCATTACAGTCAATTTTATTACAATGCTACAACATATATTTTATTTACATTTACGTTATGATTGTGTCATTAATGGTGTGAAGAAGTCAGGCAAGATCAAAATAGTTGTAAATGAGATAATTTGTATCATCTACTTTTTGGACAGTTAATTACATATGGCAATGGGCAAATGGCAATAGACAGACCGTCAGGCCAAAGATAATCTTCAATCTTCTGTTACATGAACATTGGATACAACACTCCACCGAGAATGGATAAAATTGACTTCCGTAGCGGCTTAACCAAGTTTAATTTATATTCTGTTCAGTGAACTAATAATGTCGCAGACATTACGAAGCTGAACGAACTCATTGGCTCCAGGAGCGATAAATTGCTATTGGTTCAGAAACAGCGATTGTGTCGTAACGAGCGTCTCGGAGCAGAACGATACGAGGCGGGGTGGGACGGGGCGGGGCAGAGCGAGGTGGCACGATGACAGGGCGAACGTGACAGGAGAGGCGTCGTCGCACCAACGACGCCCTGCGCCGCGACGCCCTCGCGCCCCGAGGCGACGCGCCCCCCGCCCTCCCGTCCCGCCCTCCGCCCCAACCGCTCGCCTAGCGAAAGCGGCGTAGCGCTGTCGCAATGCTGCTTCAAAGACGGGGAATGATGACAACAATAAGCCGTTTTTTCACTCAATTTATATTTAAGATATCAGATATTTACAATAAGTGTTTTATTTATTAACATTTCTTTTGGGGTAGATGAGGGGAGACAGCCATTTGATCGGACTGGCATTTTCTACCTACTACCATTGGCATTTGAGGCCTACTACCATTGCAAATCTAGGGGATATTTAGATCGTACGCGCATTATGAGCATTCGTAGTGGAACCTTAATAGGATTTTCACTTTCGCCCTCGAATGTCACTTGCAGCTTATAACACTAATAATATACGAACTATCCGGAGAGGGAAGTGTGAAATCTCATTAAGACACTGTCATCGCCTTTATTTTTCGGTCATCGCTCCTGCGATGACTCACCTGCTTTATCCACGGGTACTGGTAGAAGAACGTGGTTCGTCTTTTCGAATTTAAGCTCCAAAACTAACAAACAAATACATTTAGTATCATCAATACAACAAAATAACTATATATTATTTTATATGATTGTTGTTACACACTGGCATACAAGAATCCTTTCATCCACAAGCACTCTGAGTTTTTCCACTCGGAATTCACCCCGCGAACTGGGGAAGGAATTGCGCTGGTCCTCAAATCTCCAGATACGGCCAAATAGCCAGCCATTTTATTTCAATATATCATTGCATACCTATTAAATGAATTCGTTGAAAAGCGAAGGTTTTGGAGAAAGGAAAATAAAGATTTTTAAACATACAATTACACATGTCTACATTAATGATGATTTTAGAAGGAACATTGAGAGGGAAAAAAGGAAAAGACCTCAGAGTTACAAAATGGTTGAGATTCAGTAGACACGAAATGAATAGAAGTGCCGTGAAAGTAAAAGCTTCTGGTTGCAGTGACATGACAGTCTTTATTATCGAATGATTTCGGTATGTTGATGATGAATATTGCTTCAATATTGTATTTATAAAAAAGTTCCCAGAATTTTAATTCATAGATACTCATTAAAATACATTCTAAGTTCGGAATAGTATTATAAAATAACAATAAGATGTACATAGTATAAACTTCTATGCATAGACCCTCTAAGTCCGTACTGTTATTTTAATAATTTCCCGACTCGTAGTTAATTTTACCTAATGCCTATTTTAATCTGCCGAAAAAAATAATATTAAAATGCAAGAAGTGTTATAAATAACGTAAGCGTCTGACATTGCTTGAATTCAACAACAAGCAAATTTGGTTAAGATGTTTTGTTTTCTCATCACTTTCTCGTAAATCCAAAATATTATTTAATCTAAAGTAAAATAGTATTATAAAGAAACATATATTTTTTATACAAAAGCACACTCTTTGTATGTTTGGCGTTTTGAAACTCAAGAAACTGTTCCCTGTTTGAATACACAACTAATATGATTGTTTTAATGAAAACGACACAATTTTTAACAGTGATTATGCGGATTCATGATATTATTATATATGATATTTGAAGTGTTGAGAAAACGTCGGTCATCGTCAAACTGATGTAATGTTTACGAAAAAAAGACAACAGTTTTACATATGTAATGCTTGGGTGACTTCTGTTCATTGATCCCTGGGTCGCGATTGCATCAGCGCAGGTGCAAATGACTGGGTTACAGACCTCCCGGAGGAGGCTGCCTGCGAATGCTGGTAAGCATTAGCGCTAGTGAGAGGCCCAGCGCAGTCATTTCGTCTTCAGCTGTCGCCCGGAGGCTGCGCAAGCGCGGAAGGCGGCCAGCGCGCATCACGACACCGATTCGCATGCGCTGACGTCACTGCCGCGCAGCTCTCCCGCGACTTGTCTCCACGTGATCTTTGAAGCGACGAACCGAACGACTTGCAAAGCGAAGGTAGACTAGTGTCCGCATCTGGCATATCTTGCTATTGTAGTGCAGATTTCGGCCATGGCAAGTAAATGTGGAATGAAGAAAATTAATCCAATGTTGTTGTTTTTTTGGGGGGCGGGCGGCTGGTAAGTTTTTGAATGCTATTCCAATTTCCGCAAAGTATTATGAGCTAGATTCGTTTCATCAGTTTTAGTTCTCCCACACCAACATTAAGTTTAATTACTAGAGGATGTGAACAAATTAACATTTTTATATTTGCATGTGTTTCGCCCACAATCTTCAAAGTTCTAAACACTCCAAATTTCAAAAGAGTTATCTGGACTTTACCACGGGGCGGATTTGCCTTTCCCCAAACCCTCTCCACGGGGCGGAGTTACCTTATCTCCAAAAATGTACTAGTATGTCTTGGAAACTTCAGGAGCAAGTACCGAAGCACGATAGAGACGAGCGAAAGGGCAAATTTCCACCGAACGACAATTTCTTAGGGTGTGGAAAATTTCTAACGTGTATCTTCACACTATGCTACATTAAGCATTGTCAATCATTCTTAGACCTCCCCAAACACTAAAAATTCAAAATATATTATTTTGTTTATTATGGTATAAGGAATACATATGGTAGTCTTGGAGCTTGAAAAGCAGATTTTAAACCTCTAGAACGTCTGTCGTTTTTGTGTTACGCACAATCAATGTCAAGAGAGTCGTAAATAACTCTTTCTTTTGACACTGATATTTATTGAGGCTGGTTAGGCGCGAGCGCCGCTAACTGTATAGATTACAAAAATAATTAAGTGATACTTTTGAGACGGAAAGAAATAAAACCTTTGTCCCGCCAAGATATTTATAATCATTGCTAAAAATCTTGATGATACATCTCTGAAAATATAATAATTTGAATTAAAGGCATAAATATGTATTTCTCTCTGCTTCTTCCCGTGCAACAGGTTTCTGGGCTGTTCACGAGAGTGAATCAGGTTCTTCGCGCGGACGTCGACGCAATAGGTCCCGCTCTCAGCACGTCGTAGTAGTTTGTAACGCTGCACCGAGGAATTTCCTGCAAAAGTGCGAGTACATGCGGAAGACTGCATGCTCTCTTCAGCGTGTCACATCGTTTGTTCCACTTGCAAGTGCTTTTAGCCGTTTCGCCACACCAGATGAGCTTTGATAAGTACAGTCACTGTGAACATCTAAGACTAGGTTGAAACATGTTAGTATTATCCATCTCTAAATCTAATCATTAGTATTGTATTTGAGGCGGTGCAACAACAAGTGCAATAGCGAAACGTATGGTTTTCGCAGTAGGTGACACGTGATACCTATTGCTTCCCCGTCTTCAAACACTCGTGAGAGACGACTAATGTGTATTGAATACTTGAATGTTGTTGTGGCTTACGTTCACGAGTTGTCAAGGCTATGTGTGTACTGACATAAAATGCCAATCAATTTTTACTGCTCAGAAATACCAAGTGTTTGTCTTGTTATTCTAAACATCACGTTCAAAAGGTTTGCGCAACTATTATAATAATTGTAACAAAAACAAAACGAAATTAAACATATTTTATGAAGGAATTGCGACGCGGCTTGCATTTTACTGTGCACGAGTTCACGTAATAAGTATATTTCATTGATATGAATTTAAGTCGTATACTAATAAATCGGAAACTAATTTTTGAAATACAATACACTTGCCATTTTTTTATCAAACTAATTTTATTATTCGGCACTGACTTTTTATGGGTCAATTTTCTCTCATTATACCATTATTACTACATGTTTTCAAATACCTCAGCTCCACCTCATCTTCCTCTATCACAACCATTATCTCTATCGACTCTGCCAGTAGTGCCACCGCTAAGTCATCACCAGCATTAATATATCCATATTCGTTCTTCATTCATTCGTTCATTGATTGAGTTAGTGTCTGTATTTGACTGATTCCAAAGATTCACTCAGTCAACAGTATCCTTTTGTTAGAGCTTTATACTGTGGCGTCATACGGGTGTAATCGAACACAGACGAGAGTGGTTTGTAAAACAGTAGCATTATTAACAATCAAGACCGTAGTCTCATTTAAACAACTACCCTGCTCCACAATAAACTAAATTAAATGACCCACTATAAGAGAGATAATTTAAAAACGGCTACCATACGCACCTACACCGAGTTCCGTATGCAAAACACTCTTCTTGGAGACCATCTTACGCGTCTCGGCAAGTCACGACAATGAAATTGCGGCCCCTCGCCCTATGAACCTTCTCGCACAGACACGCGACTTCACTGTCGCCCAAAGCCGCTCTGGGCCCGCTACGTCCAGTGCGACATCACTCCGCCCTTTGTTTAACATCCGGCGGTTTGAGCGTGGAACGACACTACAATATCATTATTTCCGCAATAGTACCACGTATCAATTACTTTTCGCTAACACACAGCGCTTATACATGCAAAACGAAAAAAAAAAAAAAAAGAAAACAGCACCGAAAAGTAACAGAAGATAAAAACGACAAATTCAAAAACAATGGCAAAAATATTTCTTGGTGATCCGTCCTATTCCTACCTACCCTTTGGTCATCGCCACTTATTTCGTTTCCCCATTTTTCCATTCCTGCCCTTCCTCCGTCCACACGTCTTTCATTCCCGGCGGTCCTGCACTTTCTCCTCCTTCTGCGGATGGACCCTCGTCGCGTCGTCCCGTTGGGCTGGCGAAAGCGAGAGCGCCGCGCGATGACGGTAGTCGCAGCCGCCGCGTGCAGAACGGCGCGGCGCGGCGCGGCCACAGTCGGCCAAGGCCGCCGCCGCCGCGACCCGGAGGCGCCTCGCGCCTGCAGCTTCCGTGACCTCTCGCCCTCCCCCGCGCGCGCCGCCGCCGGGGCAACGGAACCCCGCCCTTGGTGGCGGCGGCCGACAACCTTTCGCTGTACTCGGACCACTAGATGCAAAATTTCTAATGTCGCTAACTTCACGAAATGAATTGTTAAATAAGATAAATGCATTTCTAAAACAATGGCCAAAAACCTTTCACTTTATTATTACGAATTGCACCTGTTTAATGTAATAAAATTACAAATGCTTCTTTAATGGTAACAAAGCCTAAAATTCTACTTACATTATAAAAATCTGTGTGGGTTGTGTAACTCTGTTCTGTGTTTCTCCGTGTGTGTACTCTGAGTCTCACACACACCAACAGAGCTACCACCACACGCACACACAGAGAAACACTCACCACCACACAGACGCACACACACCACGCACACACAGAGCCAACACCACACGCACACACAGAGCAACACACACGCACACACAGAGCACACACACGCACACATCAGAGCAAACACACACCACCACACAGAGTACACAAGAGAGAGAATGGGAGAGAGAGAAGAGGGGAGAAAGAGCAGGGAAGAGAGAGAGGGAGAGAGAGACGAGGGACGAGAGAGAGACTCGCGCGAGGAGACGCAAGAGAGAAGAGAGAGAGAGAGAGAGACGAGAGAGAGAGAAGAGAGAGGAGAAGAGAGAGATCGCGCAGAGAGACGCCAGAGAGAGAGAGATACACACTCGCGCAGAGAGACGCCAGAGAGAGAGAGAGAGAGATACACACACGCGCAGAGAGACGCGAGAGAGAGAGAGATACACACACGCGCAGAGAGACGCGAGAGAGAGAGATACACACACGCGCAGAGAGACGAGAGAGAGAGAGATACACACACACGCAGAGAGACGAGAGAGAGAGAGATACACACACGCGCAAGTTCGGCGAGAGCCGTCGGGAGGGTCGGGAGGGTCGGAGAGGTCGGAGAGGGTCGGAGAGGTCGGAGAGGGGTCGGAGAGGTCGGAGAGGGTCGGAGAGGGGTCGGAAGAAGCGCAGTGGCGGTTGAGATGGGAATCGAAGCGTTGAAGGCGAATCACCGAGAAGCGGTCGGAGATCGGACAGCAGGGCGGAAAACAGACGAAACACATAGATTGAGAGTTCGTGGATAGTCGGGGCTAAAACTGGAATTGTGTTGTAGCACTATAGAAGGAAGCGATGCAATATCTATGGTGTCTAAACTTAGTAGCCTTAACTTAATTGAAAATTCTGGTGTGATAAACTGCTCTTGTATTAGGCTGCGAGTTCTGACTACTGAAGGGTCTTGAACAGACTAAAATATATTTAACGTCCACATTTTCAGGACGATAGTGATGTCATTCGAAGTCAAATTTACCGAATAGGTATTTTATGATTTCCATGACACCAGATGTGTATAAAATAATATAAAATACTTCAATTTACTGACAGTTAATGTTATTGGTAGCGGTTTGCGGAATTGGAGATCCTTGTGTCAGAAAAATATGATTATTTTCTTTAAATGGCATTACGTCAATTTTATTACAAGGCTTACAACATATGTTTTTATTATACATTTATGTTATGTTTGTCCATTAATGTGTCAGAAGTCACCTGGCAGATTCAAAATAGTTGTTGAATCGAGATATTTTGTATCATCTACATTTTGGCAACAGTTAATACATCTATGCAATGGCAAATGGCAATAGACAGACCGTCAGGCCAAAGATAATCTTTCAATCTTTGTTACATGACACATTGGATACAACACTCCACCGAGAATGATAAAATTGACTTCCGTAGCGTCTTAACCAAGTGTAATTTATATTCTGTTCAGTGAACTAATAATGTCGCAGACATACGAACTGAACAACTCATTGGTCTCCAGGAGCGAAAATTGCTATTGGTTCAGAAACAAGCTATTGGTCGTTAACGAGCGATCTCGGATGCAGAACGATACGAGGGCGGGGTGACGGCGGCGGCAGAGCGAGGTGGCACATGACAGTGCGAACGTGACAGGAGGAGCGTCGTCGCACCAACGACGCCCTGCGCCGCACGCCCTCCGCCGCCCCGAGGCGAACGCGCCCCTCCGCCCTCCCGTCCCGCCCTCCGCCCCAACCGCTCGCCTAGCGAAAAACGGCCCGTTAGCGTTTGTCGCAATGCTGCCTTCAAAAGACGGGAATGATACAACAATAAAGCCGTTTTTCATAATTTATATTTAAGATTATCAGATATACAATAAGTGTTTTATTTATTAACATTTTCTTTTGGGCTAGATAGGGAGACAGCCATTTGATCGACTGGCATTTCTACCTACTACATTGCATTTGAGGCCTACTACCCATTTGCCAAATCTAGGGATTATTTAGATTCGTTACGCGCATTATGCAGCATTCGTAGTGAACTAATAGTATTTTCCTTCGCCCTCGAATGTCACTTGCAGCTTATAACAACTAATAATATACGAAACTATCCGGAGAGGAAGTGTGAATCTCTTAAGGACACTGTCATCGCCTTTATTTTTCGGTCATCGCTCCTGCGATGACTACTGCTTTATCCACGGGTTACTGTAGAAGAACGTGTTCTCTTTTGAATTTAAGCTCCAAAACTAACAAACAAATTACATTTAGTATCATTCAATACAACAAATTAACTATTATTTATTTTATATGATTGTGTTACACACTGCATACAAGCAATCCTTTCATCCACCAAGCACTTCTGAGTGTTTTCACTCGGAAGTTCACCGCGAACTGGGAAGAATTCACCGCTGTCCTCAAATCTTCAGATACGGCCAAATAGCCAACCTTTTATTTCAACATATCATTGCATCAACCTTTAAATGAATTCGGAAAGCGAAGCTTTTGCGAGAAAGGAAAATAAAGATTTTAAACATACAATTACACATGAATCTACATAATGATGATTTATTAAGGAACATTGAGAGGGAAAAAGGAAAAGACCTCAGAGTTACAAAATGGCGTGAGATTCCAGAGACACGAAGATGAATTAGAATCAGTCCTGAAAGTAAAAGCTTCTGTTGCAGTGACATGACAGTCTTTATTATCGCAATTGATTTCGCGTATGGTTGATGATGAATATTGCTTCAATATCCTGTCTTTAAAAAAGTTCCCAGACTTTAATTCATTAGATACTCATTAAAATACATTCTATTTCGGAATCCGTATTATAAAATAACATAAGATGTACATAGTATAAACTTCTATGCATTAGATCCGTAATCCTACTTTATTTTAATACAATTTCCCACCTCGTAGTTAATTTTACCTAATGCCTATTTTTAATCTGCCGAAAAAAATAATATTTAAAAATGCAGAAGTGTATAAATAACGTAGCGTCGACCATGCTGAAATCAACAACAACAAAAGTTGTTAAGATGTTTTTTTTCTCATTCACTTTCTCGTAATCCAAAATATTATTTAATCTAAGTAAAATAGTATTATTAAAAAACATATATTTTTATACAAAGCACACTCTTGTATGTTTGGCGTGAAACTCAAGAAACTGTTTCCCCTGTTTGAAGATACACAACTAATATATGTTTTAATGAAAACGACACAATTTTTAACCAGTGATTATGCGATATTGATATTAATTATATATGCATATTTGAAGTGTTGAGGAAAACGTCGGTCATCGTCAAACTGATGTAATGTTTACGAAAAAAAAGACAAACAGTCTTTACATATGTACAATGCTTTGGGTGACTTCTGTTCATTCATCCCTGGCGTCTGCGATTGCATCAGCGCAGGTGCAAATGACTGGTTACAGACCTCCGGAGGAGCTGCCCTGCGAATGCTGGTAACATTAGCGCTAGTGAAAGGCCCACCAAGTCATATTTCGTCTTCAGCTGTCAGCCCGCGAGCTGCGCAACGCGCGGAAGGCGGCCAGCCCGCATCACGACACCGATTCGCTGCGCTGATGTCACTGCCGCGCAGCTCTCGCCGACTTTCTCCACGTGATCTTTTGAAGCGACGAACCGAACGACTTGCAAAGCGCAAGGTAACTAGTTTCCGCATCTGCATATCTTGCTATTGTAGTGCAGATTTCGCCATGGCAAGTAAAATGTGGAATGAAGAAAAAATTCCAAGTGTTTTTTTGTTTTTTTGGCGCTGCGGGTTGCTTGGTAGTTCTTTGAATGCTATTCCAATTCCCAAGTATATGAAGCTAGATTCGTTATCATCAGTTTTTAGTTCTCCACACAAACATAAGTTTAATTACTAGGATTGAACAATTAAATTTTTATATTTGCATTGTTTCGCCCACAATCTTCAAACTTTCTAAACCTCCAAATTTCAAAAGATTATCTGACTTTACCACGGCGATTTGCCTTTCCCAAACCCTCTCACGGGCCGAGTTACCTTATCTCCAAAAATTACTAGTATGTCTTGGAAACTTCAGAGCAAGTACCGAAAGCACGATAGAGACGAGCGAAAGGCAAATTTCCACCGAACGCACAATTCTTAGGCCTGTGGAAATTTCTAACGTTATCTTCCACACTATTGCTACATTAAGCAGATGTCAATCATTCTTTAGACCTCCCCAAACACTAAAATTCAAAATATATTTTTTTTTATTATTGTATAAGAATACATATGTAGTTTGGAGCTGAAAAGCAGATTTTAAACCTCTTGAACGTCGTCGTTTTTGTGTTACGCACAATCAATGTCAAGAGACTCAGAAATCGAAGCTATAGCATTGTGTTTATCTAGTTAGAAATGTTTTTCAACACATATTTTTTCGTAAAGTGAACGTGCAGTTCGTTACCTCTTCGATAAATAACTCTTTCTTTTGACACTATATTATTGAGGCTGGTTATGCGCCGAGCGCCGCTAACTGTATAGATTACAAAAATAATTAAGTGACTTTTGAGACGGAAAGAAATAAAACCTTTGTCCCCGCCAAAATTTAATCATGCAAAAAATCTTGATTGATACATCTCTGAAATATATAATTTGAAAATAAAGCAAAATATGTATTCTCTCTGCTTCTTCCCGCTGCAACAGGTTCTGGGCTGTTCACGAGAGGAATCAGGTCTTCGCGCGGACGTCGACCAATAGGTCCCGCTCTCAGCACGTCGTAGTAGTTTGTACGCTTGCACCGAGGAATTTCCTGCAAAAGTGCGAGTTACATGGAAGACGCATGCCTCTCTTCAGCGTGCACTCGTTTGTTCACTTGCAAGTGCCTTTCAACCGTTTCGCCACACCAGATGAGCTTTATAAGTACCAGTCACTGTGAACATCTAAGACTAGTTGCAAACATGTTAGTATTATCCATCTCTAAATCTAATCATTAGTATTGTATTTGAGCGGTGCAACAACCAAGGTGCAATAGCGAAACGTATGGTTTTCGCAGTAGGTGACACGTGATACCTATTGCTTCCCCGCTTCAACACTCGTGAGAGAGCGACTAATGTGATATTGAATACTTGAATGTTGTTTGGCTTACGTTCAGAGTTGTCAAGGCTATGTGTGTAGCTACATATAAAATTCCAAATCAATTTTTACTGCTCAGAAATACAAGTATGTTTTCTTAGTTTATGCTAAACATTCACGTTCAAAAGGTTTTGCGCAAAACTATTATAATACATTGTAACACAAAACAAAACGAAATTAAACATATTTTATGAAGAATTGCGACGCTGCTTGCATTTTACTGTGCACGAGTCACGTAATAAGTATATTTCATTGATAGAATTTAAGTGTATACTAATAAATCGGAAACTAATTTTTGAATACAATACACTTTGCCATTTTTTTATCAAACTATTGTATATTCGCACTTGACTTTTTATGGGTCAATTTCTCTCATTATACCATTATTCTACATGTTTCAAATACCTCAGCCCACCTCATTTTCCTCTATCACAAACCATTATCTCTATCGACTCTCTATAGTGCCACGCTAAGTCATCACAGCATTAATATATTCCATATTCTACTTCCATTTATATCGTTTCATTGATGAGTTAGTCTCTGTATTGACTGATTACCAAAGATTCACGCAGTCACCAGTATTCCTTTTGTTAGAGCTTATACTGTGGCGTCATACGGGTGTAATGAAACACAGACACGAGAGTGTTTTTGTAAAACAGTAGCATTATTAACAATCAAGACCGTAGTCTCATTTAAACAACTACCCTGCTCCACAATAAACTAAATTAAATGACCCACTATAAGAGAGATAATTTAAAAACGGCTACCATACGCACCTACACCGAGTTCCGTATGCAAAACACTCTTCTTGGAGACCATCTTACGCGTCTCGGCAAGTCACGACAATGAAATTGCGGCCCCTCGCCCTATGAACCTTCTCGCACAGACACGCGACTTCACTGTCGCCCAAAGCCCTCTGGGCCGCTACGTCCATGAAAGTCCAGTGCGACAACCACTCCGCCCTTTGTTAAAAATCCGGCGTTTGAGCATGAACGACACAACAATATCATTATTTCCGCAAATGTACCACGTATCAATTAAAAAAAAAAAAAAAAACAGCACCGAAAAGTAACAGAAGATAAAAACACAAATTCCAAAAAACAATGCAAAATATTTCTTGGTGATCGTCCTAATTCCTACCCTACCCTTTGGTTTCATCGCCACTAATTTCGTTTCCCCATTTTCCATTCCTGCCCTTCCTCCGTCCACACTCTTTCCTTCCCGCCGGTCCGCACTTTCTCCTCCTTCTCCGATGGAACCCTTCCGTCGCGTCGTTCCCGTTGGCTGGCGAAAGCGAGAGCGCCCGCGATGGGACGTAGACGCAAGCCGCCGTGCAGAAACGGCGGCGCGGCGCGCCACAGTCGCCAAGTCGCCGCCGCCGCGACCCGAGGCGCTCGCGCCTGAGGCTTCGTGACCTCCGCCCTCCCCCGCGCGCGCCGCCGCCGGGGGCAACGGAACCCCGCCCTTTGGTGGCGGCGGCCGAACAACCTTTCGCTGTACTCGACCACTAGATGCAAAATTTCTAATGTCGCTAACTTCCATCGAAATGAATGTTAAATAAGATAAATTGCATTTCTAAAACAATGGCCAAAAACCTTTCACTTTATTATTTACGAATTGCAACTGTTTAATGTAATAAATATTTACAAAATGCTTCTTTAATGGTAACAAAGCTAAATTCTACTTACATTATAAAAATCTGTGTGGGTTGTGTAACTCTGTTCTGTGTTTCTCCGTGTGTGTACTCTGAGTCTCACACACACCAACAGAGCTACCACCACACGCACACACAGAGAAACACTCACCACCACACAGACGCACACACACCACGCACACACAGAGCCAACACCACACGCACACACAGAGCAACACACACGCACACACAGAGCACACACACGCACACATCAGAGCAAACACACACCACCACACAGAGTACACAAGAGAGAGAATGGGAGAGAGAGAAGAGGGGAGAAAGAGCAGGGAAGAGAGAGAGGGAGAGAGAGACGAGGGACGAGAGAGAGACTCGCGCGAGGAGACGCAAGAGAGAAGAGAGAGAGAGAGAGAGACGAGAGAGAGAGAAGAGAGAGGAGAAGAGAGAGATCGCGCAGAGAGACGCACAGAGAGAGAATACCACTCGCGCAGAGAGACGCACAGAGCAGAAGAGAGACGAGAGAGAGAGATACACACGCGCAGAAGACGCAGACGAGAGAAGAGAGATTACACGCGCAGAGAGACGCTAGAGAGAGAGAGAAGATACACCACGCGCAGAGAGACGCC